>OU503043.1:12480070-12511365 GCA_912172775.2 Fraxinus pennsylvanica
TTTCAAGCTCTTCTCTTTACTCGATGCTTAGAGTTGCAATATGGTTTGGAACACGTGGATGGATATGTCATTGCCCAAAGACCTCATTCTAAAGGAATTAAGCCCCCGACCATTGGGCTCCATGCATTCGGAAACAATTGGATCGATGCTAACATGTAGGACCTCAAGACCCCCTAAAAAAGGATGCAGAGATAGACTCATTCCAGCTTTAAGGATGGCCTCGCTCACGGCCATGCACCTTGGCTTTGGATGACAAGCCCTTTCATGTGGTTCGGCTATCTAAGAGTTCGATGGCTTTAGGAATCCAAAAGTTTACTCTAATTTTTGCCAAGTTTTTCTCCCTCATATTTAAGGGCACTTTGCAGCTGCCCATTTGATTCTATTGGCGATTGGGTCCTATTGTATCGCCCATATGCTATACTCTAGCCCCATCACCTCGACGTGGCCTCGGTCCTAGTATAGTTGGGGGACTTTCACCGCGGAGGCTATATTACTTAAATCTATTCCCTATTGCTAGAATCCTTACAAGAATGGTAATTCATCTTCAAATGTTTTTAAGTGTTTGGGAAGAAGTGACAGAAAAATGGAGAAACTGCAGAAATTCGAAGAACAATTACCTAAAAAGTGTTTTCTGCCAAAACTGGAACGGAATCACAAATTATTTGCAAGAATCTTTGAACATGATTTGGGATGTTTAGGTGTCGTTCTCTTTTCCATTTTCAACCCATTTTCTATTTTCAATTTTCCAAAACAGTGAAAACGCGTTCTCTTTCCTATTTTCGAAAACGTGTTTTTGAAAAAAAAAAAAAAATTTGTACACAAAACTCAAAAAGACCAAAATGTCGTTTTGAGTGTTTTCCAGCCAAATCACGCAAAAACTGAAAACACGGGAAACAACATTACTCATTTTCCCTGCTTTCCTCTGCCTCTTGCAACCCCCAAAACAACGCCCTAACCTCCGTCCAATCTCCTCCAAAACCACCGGATTTAGAACCCATTATGAAGTCCTCAATCCCCTCTTCAATTACCACACAAACAACAATCCAAACATATAACAAAATCGAACAAAAATCATCCTTAAAAACAGAGCTGGCGCAAATTGCTTCTGCCGGAAACTCCACCTCTTGCGACACCCAAGGTCGCGCACCACCACCGATCAGTAGCACTCACCCAGACAATCATAACCATGACCATACTTCAACCAATGGAGCTCCCAATCGATCAGAATCAAATTTCAGTTTCGCGTAGCTTACGGGAACCAATCTGCAAACTTCAATTTATCTTTACCACTATATTCAATCGCCAAATTTGCCCCCAAACGAGTCTTCAACAGCGTTTTACGACCATGGGTTGCATGTCAATTGCATCAATTGATCCAAAAATAGTTCCAATTGGAAGAGAGAGAGAGAGAGAGACGGAAGGAAGACGAGAGGAAGAGATGGACGAAAAGAGAGAGAGACAGAGAGAGAGAGAGAGAGAGAGAGAGAGAGAATGACGGAAGGAAGAGAACATGTTTTTCAATTTTAGGTTTTCCAAAACAATTTTTCAAAATGACAAAAAGAACACATTTTCAACAATCTCAAAATAGACACTCAAAACACAAAATACAAAATGAATTCAGAACTCAAAACACAAAACTGAAACACAAAGAGAACAGCCCCTTAAGTTTTCGATATTTATAAATTGAAAATTTTGAAAAATGTGTAAAGGCTTCCTTTTATAGACCTCGTGAACTTTGCCGTTGGATCAAATCAAGAAGGACCTGAGTGGTCCATATGTAATCGTCATCCAAATCGTTGAATCCCAAAGGCACATATTCAAATTTAAATAAAGGGTTAAGATAAATCCTTTAGCTCAAGCATGTATCGCCCTAAAATACATAAGGGCAACCAATCATTGCGCATTAAATGCCTCAATAATGCATGCATTTAAAACATGCAATGCCTTCACTATCGATTATTTAAAACACGCGACGCTTCAAATCATTGGCGCTTGTCCCATTTATGACCTTTCACATAGAGGCATCACTTTAAATGAAAGGCTTTATCCTTGAAATATGGGACTTCACCTCTGCAGCAATGTTTCTCTTAAGCAAAAGTCTTCAACCTTTGAACATGTTGTTGGAAAAAAATTGAGTTAGTGGGTGACTTTGGCAGGAATTTTGAGCGGGACCCATTTGGCTATTTTGGAAGATGAAAGTTGATTTGTATTCTCTTTCGTGAGTACATCAAAATCATATACTTGTCAAAAATGATGCTCGGGTAAATGAGAAATTGAAGCTCAAAGTATGCCATTCGAAAAGAGTTTTGTTGGTGAGAAAACTAAAAATTAAGTTTGTCCCACATAGGAAGTGGATGAAAACGAAAATCACTTTATGAAGGATTGCACTTTAGAATGGTGTAATCTTGTGTAGTATAGAAGCTCTCTCCACGTGCGCGCGCGGGGTGCAAATCACGGACTGAAATAGGCATCGGACCTTGAACTTGTGTGCGGGCGTGACCTGCATACACGAATGTCGGACCAGATTGACCAAAAAATTGGCCCCTTAAAAGAGCCTACGTTTGGCTACATTTTATTTTATTTTTCGACTGACTTTTCATTTTCTGAGACAGTTGAAACTTCTAAAACTCCTGTTGTAATTCCCGTGATGTAAATGGGCAAGTTACAAGATCCAAAGTCTATATATACCTCAATTTTTCCCAATTTTCAGTACAACAATTCATCTGCATACAATTCAACTTTTGTCTCTGTTTTCTTGTCTGTTTGAGTCTGGTAGTGATATTGTTCGAGCTTTAACTCAGTTCGCTGGAGTAGCTTTTGTGGTGTTTAGATTCTACTGGTATTCCGTTGTATGTTCGAAAATAGACACTCATTTTAAATCTCAAGCACAAACGGTGAGGAGGCGAATCTATTTTAAGGAAACCGCGTTTTCATAGACCTTGGGTTAAAAGTTCATTTTTGTACTTTATATTATTGTTCTATTTTGTTGTAATTCTGTTTCTGAAACCAATAATTCTGATTAACAAATTCGGTGTTGGTTGGTATTAGTTCACTGGTTATCGTATTTTCCTACAAGTTTAAACTAGATTTTTGAAAGGAACTAATATTTTGTTTCGTTTCAGAAATGGCAACCGATTCCAACAATATGGACGTGTCCCAAGCTGTGGCTACTCAAACTGTGGCTGTGGACTCTGCTATGGCTACAGGTCCTAGTTCTGTTATGGCTCAGGCTGTGGCTAAAGTGTCAAGTCATGTTGTGAGCCAACCTGTGGCTACTGTTCCGGTTAATCATGGTGAAAAATCGGAGAAATTTAATGGCTTAAATTTCAAGAGGTGACAGCAGAAAATGTTATTTTACCTTACCACATTGAATCTTGCGAGATTCTTGACTGAAAGTGCTCCAAAACTCCAAGAGGGTGGGAGAGATGTTCAAGTTGTCGTGCACTTGATGCGTGGAAACATTCGGATTTTTTGTGCCGAAATTACATCATGAACAGTTTAGCAGATTCGCTATACAATGTGTATGGTATTATGAAAACTGCTAAAGAGCTATGAGAGTCATTGGACCGGAAATATAAAACTGAGGATGTCGGGGCCAAGAAGTTCATTGTTGGCTGATTCTTGGATTATAAGATGGTCGACTCCAAAACAGTAATCAGTCAAGTGCAAGAATTCCAAGTGATTCTTCATGAAATTCATGTCGAAGTGATGATTTTGAGCGAAACTTTCCAAGTGGCTGCAATTATTGAAAAATTGTCTCCAGCGTGGAAAGATTTCAAGAATTATCTGAAGCACAAATGAAAGGAAATGAACGTTGAAGAACTGATTGTTAGACTTCGAATTGAAGAAGACAACAAGAGTTCCGAAAAAAAGTTGTTCAATCTTGGTGTCGCTAAAGCCAATGTTGTAGAACATGGTCGAAATAGTAAGAACTACAAAACCAAGGTTGGGCCATCCGGTGGCAAAGAGACCAAGCTAGAACCTAAAGGCGAAATTTCTAAAAAGAAGTTTCAAGGAAAATGCTTCAATTGAGACAAAGTAGGTCACAAATTTTCGGATTGTAGATTGCCAAAGAAGAAGAAAGAAGCAAATGTGGTTGATTACATTGTACATGATGTGTCAGAGATGAATCTCGCAGCCGTCATTTCTGAGGTGAATATGGTGGGTTCAAACCCGAAAGAGTGGTGGATTGACATCGATGCTACAAGGCATGTATGCTCTGATAAAGAGTTGTTTATGGTTTTTGAAGCAATTGAAAATGGAGAGAAGTTGTTCATGGGAAATTCAGCAACTTCTGAAATCAAGGGATAAGACAATGTGGTTCTGATGATGAATTCGGGAAAATAGTTGACTCTTAACAATGTGTTGTATGCGCCGGAAATCCGTAAGAACCTAGTGTCCGGGTTGCTTTTGAATAAGTATGATTTTTGTATTGTATTTGAGTCTGACAAAGTTATTTTGTCAAAAAGTAGAATGTTTGTCGGAAAAAGGTTATGTTTCCGATGATATGTTTAAACTCAATGTAATGGTTGTGAAGTAAAAAATGAATAAAGTAAACTCTTCTACTTACTTGCTTGAGTCTTCCAATATGTGGCATGGTACACTAGGACATGTAACTTGAATTGCATACCCGCGTTTCATATTGATTACAAACATAAGTGCGAAACTTGTGTTGAGGCAGAATTGACAAGGTCATCATTTAAATCAAGTAAACGGAATACAAAACCACTTGATTTAATTCACTGTAACATATGTCATTTAAAATTTGTACAAACAAGAAGTGACAACAAGTATTTCATTACTTTTATTGACGATAGCACAAAATACTGCTATGAGCATTTGCTAAAAAGCAAGGATGAATCGATAGAGACATTTATTCTCTATAAGAATGAAGTTGAAAACCAACTTAATAAGAAAATTAAGGTGTTGAGAAGTGATAAAGATGGTGAGTATGAAGTATCGTTTGCTGAATTCTGTGCACAACACAGAATCATATATGAAACCACCATACCTTATTTACCGCAACAAAATGGTGTTACTGAAAGGAAAAATTGCACCTTAAAAGAAATGATGAATGCAATGCTAATAAGTTCTGGGTTACCTCAGAACATGTAGGGGGAAACTGTGTTGTCAGCAAATTATCTTTTAAATAAGGTGCCCCGAAAGAAATTGGAAAAGAACCCTTATGAGTTATGGAAAGGAAGAAAGTCTTCCTATAAATATTTACGAGTGTGGGGGTGTCTTGCTAAAGTGGCTATCCCAATACCAAAGAAGGTGAAGATAGGCCCAAAAACTGTAGATTATATCTTCATTGGATATGCACAAAACAGTAGTGCTTATCGGTTTCTTGTGTATGAATCTAAAATTTCAGATATACACAAAAATACGATAATTGACTCGAGAAATGCTTCGTTCTTTGAACATGTATTTCCATACAGGTCCAAAAACGAAGCAAACTCTTCTAAACGAACATATGAGACTATGACTAAAAATAGTCAAGACTAAGAACTAGAAGAGGAGGTTGAGGTTGAACCAAGATGTAGCAAAAGGGAAAGGATAGAAAAATCTTAAGGTCTAGATTTTCTGACCTATATGCTAGAAAGTGATTCTCAAAGCTATCAAGAAGCCATGAACTCCTCAGAAGGAGCTCAATAGAAAGAGGCCATTAAAAGTGAAATAGATTTCATTTTACAAAATCATACATTCTCGCTAGTGGATCTTCCTCCAGGAAGTAAACCACAAGGCTACCGGTAGATTTTCAAACGAAAAATGAAAGCAGATGGATCTATTTAAAAGTTTAAGGTCAGATTAATAATAGAAGGTTACAAACAACGAGAATGCATTGATTACTTTGATACATATTCTCCAGTAACAAGAATAACATCTATTAGGATGATACTTGCGATTGCTGTTCTGCGAAATCTTGAAATACATCAAATAGATGTTAAGACTGCCTTCTTGAATGGAGATTTAGATGAAAAATCTATATAGAACAACCGATGGATTTTCATCTCTAGGGCAAGAAAAGAAGGTCTGTAAATTGGTGAAATCATTATATGGCCTGAAACAAGTACAAAAACAATGGCACGAAAAATTTGACAGTGTCATGATGGAGAGTGGACTTAAAATCAACGAATATGACAAATGTGTTTACGTTAAAGACATTGGAAATGGTTATGTCATTTTATGTCTTTATGTTGACGATATGCTTATTGTTGATAGTGACAATAAGATGATTAATAAGATGGTTATGTCAAAGTCACTCGAGATGATTAAATCCACTAAAGATATGTTAAATTCGAGATTTGACACGAAGGATATAGGTTTAGCTCATGTTATACTTGGAGTCAAAATTTCTAGAACATCAGATGGGCTAATTTTAAGCCAGTCACACTATGTGGATAAAATTTTAGAAAAGTTCGGTAAGGATGATACTGAAATGGCTAGAACACCGATAGATACAAGTCAACATTTATCCAAAAACAAAGGTTAAAGTGTATCTTAAGTAGAATACTCAAGAGTTATTGGGAGTCTAATGTACTTGATGAGTTGTACAAGACTAGACATAGCCTACACAGTGAGTAAACTGAGTAGATATACGAGTAATTCAGAAGCTGATCACTAGAAATGAATAGTAAGAGTACTAAGGTACTTGAGATATACTTGTAATTTTGGACTGCACTATACAAGATATCCAGTGGTTATTGAAAGATATAGTGATGCTAATTGGATATATGATATAAAAGACTCAAAGTCCACGAGTGGATTTGTGTCCACATTGGCAGGTGCAGTTATATCCTGGAAATCCTCTAAACAAACAGTGATAGCCAGATCCACTATAGAATCTGAGTTTATAGCTCTAGATAAAAGTGGTGAAGAAACTGAGTGGTTGCGCAATGGTCAAAACATATGCCAACAATTTGCATATATTGTGATAGTCAATCAGCAATTGAAAGTGCACGGAGTAACACGTACAATGGTAAGTCTAGACATATACGTCGTAGACACAATACTATAAGCTAACTACTCTCAACTAAAGTTATCACTATTGACTATGTAAAGTCAAAGGATAACATTGCAGATCTGCTAACCAAATTGTTAAATAGAGAGTTAGTTGAAAAATTATCGAGAGGAATGAGACTTAAGCCCTTGAATGGATAAGTTAATATAAAGGAAAATCCAATCTAGTTGACTAGAGATCCCAAGATCTAGGTTCAAATGGACAACATAATTGTAAATACTTAATAGAATCACTGTAGCCTGTAGGGGATATTACCTTATGTCCATTCCTATGATGCGACAGTAATGCCCTAAAGATGGAGGATGAGCAATAGGCTTTTAATGATTCTTATGCGTCGAAAATTGAGCCAAGTAATGCGGGTTACCTGTAATAAGAAATCACCTATGTGAGAGAGAAGTGGGGCCACTCTAAGGGAATTGTGTGGGGCAAAATTCTTGTGAACTCTTACAGAACAGGCATATGTTCATGGTTAAAACGAACATAATAATGAGAACTGAAATGTGTTAGGAAAAATCCTGTGTGGAGTATATCATCGTTTACATAAACGGCAGAACAGTTCAAAAACATCGCGTCTACTGGTCAGCCGTAAATTAAATATGCTTTCACAAGGGAAGGTTCAAATGGTAACACCTACTTATCCTATGCAGGTTTCAACTGTTGAACAATGTCACCAAGTCGTCATATGTCACATTCATGTGTTGTTCCCAATTTTCATTCATGTGGGGGATCGTTGGAAAAAAATTGAGTTAGTGGGTGACTGTGGCATGAATTTTGAGCGAGACCCGTTTGGCTATTTTGGAAGATGAAAGTTGATTTATGTTCTCCTCTATGAATACATTGAAATTATATACTTGTTAAAAATAATGCTCGGATGAATGAGAAACTGAAACTCAAAGTATGCCATGTGAAAGAAGTTTATATTGGTAGGAAAACTAAAAATTAAGTTTGTCCCACATAGGAAGTGTTAGAAAACTAAACCACTTTATAAAGGATTGCACTTTAGAATAGTGTAATCATGCGTAGCATAGAGGCTCTTTCCACGTGTACGAGTAGGGGGTGCAAATCACGGACCGAAATAGGCATCGGACCTTGAACTTGTGTGCGGGCGTAACCTGCGTACACGAATGTCGGACTGGATTGACCAAAAAATTGGCCCCTTAGAAGAGCCTATGTTTTGCTACGTTTTATTTTATTTTTCGACAGACTTTTCATTTTTTGAAACAGTTGAAACTCTTAAAACTCCTGTTGTAATTCCCATGAAGTAAGTGGCCAAGTTACAAGATTCAAAGTCTATATATACCTCGATTTTTCCCAGTACTAAAACTCCTGTTGTAATTCCCGTGATGTAAATGGGCAAGTTACAAGATCCAAAGTCTATATATACCTCAATTTATCCCAATTTTCAGTACAACAATTCATCTGCATACAATTCAAGTTGTGTCTCTGTTTTCGTGTATGTTTGAGTCTAGTGGTGATATTGTTCGGGCTCTAACTCAGTTCGCCGGAGTAGCTTCTGTGGTGCTTAGACTCTACTGGTCTTCCGTTGGTCTGATATTTGTTCACTGGTTATCATATTTTCCAACACATGGGACTTCAATTTTAAAACTGTCTTTTCTAGAAGTATATGGATCACATCCCTTGAAATAGCAGATCTTGTCTTAGCATCAGCACTTCGCTATGTAAGGCCTCATCCTAAATTAGGAATTCATCCCTATATTTGGTTACATCTATACAAAAGAATTTCATTCCACCACTCATTACCTCGGCAAGTAGGCCTCATTAGAAATCCAAGCCCATGCATTACATAAATGAACAAGCCCGGACTTGGAAGACTGACTTGTTATGCCTCGTCACAATAAGACAACTATTTAATTTTGCTATGGAATGAGTACCAATGCAACACAACTCAATGCTTAAACCACAGCAAATCACATGCCATAGCTTTGTCACTTCTCCAAATGCAATCACTTCATCATATTAGCTAAGTTGAACTTGAGAAACAAATTGTAAGCCCTCTCCCTTCTCATATTATTTTCTCCACTTTTCTACCAAAGTTCACATCTAATATAAATATTCACACTTGGACTTGGAAAACTATTGTTATGCTTCATATCACGAGGCTTCTATTATGTCCATGTGGCATCAAGATAAGAAAACAACAAGAAGCCACCTAAGACTTGCACTCCACATCACTTGCTTACCTAGCTCGATAGAGGCTATCAAATAAAGAAAGCCGAAGTGATGCCATCACTTTAGCCGAAGTGGCATATAGAGGCCGAACTTCTATGGTAGAGGCGAGGTGCCACGATCCGCTGTAACCTATTTTCAAAGAGATAAGCCTCTGTTTCACTAGATATCTTCCATAGCTTCACCTTATCCAAGAGATCCTATGTATGAGATCTTTCGAATGATTGATTGATTTGATATCTCTACAGCATAAACCTCTTAATCAATTTGTTAGTCTACTCTTTAAATGTCAAACCTAGGTCATAAGCTGGTCACTTTTCTGAATCATTAAATGTCGCTCATTCTAGGACTGTAGAGGTGACACCTATGAAGATGACGCATCGATCATTAAGATGAAGTCACGTGTCATCCATCCAACTATAATCACCTATTCTCATCTATTATAAAAGTTCACACCTAGTGTCATTTACATGTTTAAATTCTAAAATATTGTTGCTAAAATAAAAATTCGTTTTAATTCCAATCTAAAGAGTGGATATTAGACAATTAAAATATCATATGATCAGTTTTTAATAGTTTCTGACTTTGAACAATTTTAATTACCTGCGTAAATTGACTAAGAATTTGAAACTTGAACACTAGATGTAACGTGGTAAACCCTAAAGGAAAACATCTACGATCCCCATGCCACGAGTCAAATAATCCACTAAATTAAACGATAGAAAACATAATAGTGTTGATTTTATAATTTCATAAAATTAACAAAAAAACAATAAAAAAAATATAAAATCAACTCCATTTTGTCTCTTTTTTTTTTTTTTTTAAATGTTGATGAAGTGAAATCAAACCCTTCGATTTTGACGTTATCTCCACTTCCTTATTGTACTTCGTCGCAACCATCACTTGAATTAAGATTCACCATTCTTAACTCACGTCAAGCAACTTGATAAATGAATAGGATTGTACATCAGCACACATTGTTTTTGTTTTCTCCAAATACGTTTGAAGAAGACGTTGGCTTTGAAAGTAATAAATGAAGGAGTAATTTTATTTATCTCCAGTGGGGTTACAAACAAAGTTTAGGTGACGTTAAAGTAAGTCAAAAAAGATATTCTTGATATGTTAATAGGTAGAATTAGGAAAAGTCAATATTTAAATTAATCTATCCTTGAGTTTACCCAACTTATCATAGAATATTTAGTACGGAAAGTATCCAATTAAATACGAGCTGCATCGTGTTAACATAGAAATCATTTCATGTTTTAAGTATGAAAACCCTACAAACCGCAGCCTTACAAATATGTTGAATATACTTACCATCCAGTCACTTAATAGTTGCTACTTGAGGAACCCGTATTCTTTTTCACACTTTTGCCAGTTTTTTGGACATTTAAAAATCAGTCCATATATTAAGTAAGCCAATAAATAAGTTTGTACAATTATGGCACATATTTTTTCAACAATCTTCCCCTTTGGCTTAGCTTAATTTCAAAAATCAATCTTGAATTTTTAATATGAGTTTATGAGTGTGTGTTAACCATTGATCAAATTATGCACATGAACTGCTTCCCTTAGTCAGTTCTCTCACCACACACACAGCATACGCCTAACTCAAACATCCTAACAAGATGGATGGAAAATCATGAACTACAACTTTCACACAAAGTAGTAAATATGAGTTATAATGAACAGGAATATATACTCAAGAAAATCTACTAATCAGGATTTACTTCACACTCATATCATAAAAAAAAAAAAATCTACCACTCATTTTTTGAAATTATCAGCACACTATAAAAGTAGGACAGGGTATTAGCCAACCAACAAGTATATCGGTTATTACAATTATCCAAAAAAAACTGAGGCAAATAATTAGGAGTATAGATTGATAAGTGTAGTTTTTACACTTACTTGAGCTCCTAAATGATGATATTTTACTGTTTTTGGATAAAATACTACCTAACTTGTGTAATATTTCATTTTGTAGGTAAAACTCAATGTTTGATGAAAAATTGGAGAAAAGAATGCAAAGATAGAGAAAAATGGCTCAATTGTATCAAATACAAAGTTCGGAGACGGAAATGCAAATACTCAAAAGTTACATCGAACCTCGAGATGAATATTTGAGAGTGTTAGACATCAATTGGATGAGGAAAGAAGCCAAAATGATGAAATATAGTCCAAATATTATCACATATCTACTTTTAGCTGAAAAAGTTATGCTTCAAATTTTCAAGCTCACATTGAGACCAAATTTTGGAATAGCAAACTTTCGAATTGGAAATATGATATTTCTACAAGAGTTGTAGCCCTCCGAATTAGCTTTCCAATAAATTTTGAATCATCTCAATCGGATATCAAGAAGGAAAATTATGATAAACATACTGAGAACAGTTCAGCTGCTGAAAATTAGCCAAGGCACGCCCTCGCCTACAGGAGATGCGTGCGCCTCACCTTTCCTTATCTTGTTAAACTAGGGCGCTCGCTTCAAGCCAGAACAAGAAAAAATGGTTTGTTTCCTTATCTTATTTTGGGAGTTTCTAGGGTTGGTATAAAAGGGTATTTTTCGGGGTTTTGTGAGGGAGAGCCGTATTTTGAAGAGAAAAATGAGAGACCTTCATTGAACCTAAATTTCATCATATTCTACATATTTTGGAGGCGAAGTACAAGTCTATACATCAATTCAAGACGAATTATGCAAGGATTTTGAAGATTCATAGTCTGGTTTCAAGATTTGAACCAAGAATGTAGATTTCTCCTACTTTTTACATCTTTCTTATTTCCGGGTGATGATTTTCCAATTATTCTTGTATAATTTAATTATAAGAATGTTAGGCTAAGTTTTTCATTGGGATGAATGATGAATCCTATTGTTGTTGTTTTTTTTTTTAATTCAAGATAATTAGTTTAGTATTTCTTGATTTTTTTTCATTGGTTTTGCATTCCTATTTAATTATTTGATTGTTTGATCACCAATTAGATAGTAAGTTACTTGTTGTAGTGTAGGAATACTCACGATAAGTATAGAACGCGACAAAATCAAGACAANGCCTTTAATGCATGAATTTACTAGATTACGAATAAAGAATTGAATTAAATAACAACAAGGGGATTCAAGATTCCATTACAAACATTTACATATTAGATAAATTCTTTATTTGCTTTATTAGTTTAGGATTAGTATTGAAAAATATACGAATCATCTCTTTTGATTTCATCACACATGGAATTTAATAGTAGCTTTTGAATTAAAAATTAGACTTTATTTCTTGTGGGAACGATACTCTTAACTCACATATTTTATTACTTGTAATCCCGTACGCTTGCAGGAAGGCAGAACCAGGATCCATCACTATTTCCTAGATTTCTTAGCACCAGGTGTTGAGGTATTACCACCATGCTTACGGGAAGTCACAAGTGCTGAAGCATCCACAACTCCAATCTGACCTTGGGAGGAGGTCAGAACCCTGTGCCTCTGGTGCCGAATTTGTCCCAGCAATCTCCTCTGACTGGTATTCTAGAAAGCCAAGAGTGTTCTTCCTCTATACATCCTTTATCCTTTCATCTCTCAAGTATTCAAGTTCGCTCAATAACCTGCGAATAGCTTTAAAATCATTGAAAAATCGTGGAGTACGCAGAAATATATGAGCCATTTGATTTTTCACCACCCAAGTTGTCCCTTAATAATATCCATCCTCTCCGAATGATCACTGCGTAACACATGGCGAGGAACCTTGGGACTGGATCAGGAACACCTTTCAAAATTGCAAATTGTGACACTCCCATTGTAGGCATGTCTGTGGAATATCTGTCAGCAGCTATAACAGGAACTCCCAAGTGAACCAGGTAGTGGTGGGGTAGACTGGAGTAGTGAAGTTTGTATTGTTTAGCCCTTCTAGGCTCCTCATAAACTACCCTATCAAAAATCAGCTTCACCAAGTCTAGTCCCACTTTGGAACCCAATTTGTACAAGATAATAGCCCTCTCATGTGATAAATCTAAACGGTGGTCAGAAGATCAAGGTTATGGATCAGAATCTTATGAAGGACTTTTGTTCTTGGGTAAGAGTCTTGAAACTGGTAGATTATCTACCTTATCTGGCCAATTCATGCCAGTAATTTCCAGAGCAACTGCATCATTAATTAACTCGTCATCACTGGACTCCATTACCTCGTCCATAATCAGCCATTCTCTTAACATGGATGGACTGAAGGTAATCAGTCTCCCCCCAGATAGATCTGCCATCTAAAAGGGTTACTTGTCTCGCCAATATTTTTTTGTAATGTTGGCATCAAATTCCTTCATAATGGTTTTATTGAATTTCTCCCCAAATTTCAGCAATCTAAACAATTTATGAAATCCAATAATGTGATCCAACGAACTCTTCAATCAAAACCTTAACTCCTCTATGAACTTTCTATGGGCATTGAAAGAAATAAACCAAGTTTTTGAATCTTAGGTTCTTGGAATAAGAACAGAAATCATCAATATCATTAATTTTAACATTAATGGACTCGATGATGGTTTGAGTCCATATGTTGTGGACTCTATAAGCTCTTCGATCTATTTTCTAAGTAACCAATGAATACTCCCCCATCACTCATAGCACCTGTTGCCAAGTGTTTAGAAATACTTGGGATTTGGTTTCATTCCTTTCCAAATCTCATAGGGAGTTTGTGAGGTATATGTTCTCAAAGACACGCTGTTTAGAATATAATATGCAGTAGTAATAGCTTTAGCCCATATTTTAACATGTAATTTCTTACCATTCAACATCATCCTAGCCATCTCTAGTAAGGACATTTTTTTCATTTCCACCACACCATTTTGCTCAAGAGATTAAGTAGGCTGAGAACTCATTGAAAATACCACTCTTCACAGAATTTAGATAAACTAGAATTTTCAAATTTCTTAACATGATAACTCATAATTCTCATAATTTTAATCCACTTAAAATGTTTTTTAGTGATCAATTTTTTTATACAAAAATGTGAATCTTTCAAAGAAATTAGATTTTTCTCTTAAGAAATTTACTTAAGTATACCTAGAAAAACCATCTACACACGAAAATGTACCTTTTTCCATCAAGGCTCTCAATGTATATTGTTCACATCAAATCGATAAGTAATAGTTCAAGATTGTACTGTTCTAGTTTGTTTATCTTTTTAATATGAACCACATACACCTCAAGTCTTTCAGTGAGCTTAGGTACTCCTTTGACTGCATTGAGTTTTACAAGTCTGACCAGGTCTCTATAGTTCAGATGTCCCAACCATTTGTGCATAATCTGTAGAGTCAACTTTTGAAACATGACATGTAATTTCTGGTTCAAGTAGATAGAATTTATCACTAGAGCTATCACTACACAAGATACAACTACCATAATTTTTTAGCACTTTGCATGATTTTTTGTTAATATGACCATAAGGTTATCATTATAGAGTTGGCCTCCACGAATCTGGTTTGCTTTTAAGTCAACAATGAACAAGACATCCGTTAAGATACGAACTCCATCAATCACAATTGTACCAACACCCTCAATTTTACTTTTAGTCACATCTCCAAAGGTAACTAGACCATTTGCATGACTCTTGTAGTTGGTTAGAATGTGATGATTACCAATCATGTGTCTAGAGCAGCCACGTCAAGTACTAAGAGTTGGCCACAATAGATTTATATGCAACATTGACAACATAGTAACTAAGATCTCTCTTTCTTACCTAGACTTGCCTTAGTCTAGCATTACGATTTTGTTTCAAAGCATCAGCTTGCAAGTTAACCCTTTTTGTAACCTATTTTTTCTTGTGAGTAAATTGTGTCCATACTACATAAACTGTCTCATAGTATGTTGTTTTTTACCTTTCTCATTTTGGAAGTGATACCTCAATTACCTGATGTCTTGATCTAAATCAAGTTTCTGGAGTTAGTCATAACCTGTTGGTGTAAGCCAGACAAATGCTATAGCCCTATTGTCTATAATTTCGTTTGGTTCCTCAACTACATCTTTAGAGATTTGACCTTTAGATTTATCATATCCGATTTCTTTGACAAACTTCAACTGATTAGATTTATTCTTCTTTCCTTTTCCTTCATAACATAAGCCCTCTTTGATGTTCGAAGTTATTCTATAGCTAAGGACTTCATTGAGGCAGGTGGATTTAATGGTTAGTTGCCTAATTCTTTCCTTGGTGTGATTTAGTTCAACAAGGAGCTCCACGACTTGATTCTCCTTCTCCTTTAATAGTTGGAAAGAGTTATCATTTTCAATCCCAACCATAGCTCTTTCTTCTTCAATGAACTCAATCCTTGCCTGACGGAGTGATATTCTTTTTTATTCAGTTTCCAGATTTTTCTTTTAGGATGGTACATTATGAACATATGCGACTTGGTTCGATTGTGTCTCTAAATAGTGAGTTTGTACCTACAAACAACAACTACAAGTTGGCAATAAACTATGTTACTTGATTGTCATCAATTTTGTCCTCCTCATCTGAGTTTGATTATCTGTTCTTATCTTCACTCCATGTGATGTTCATCGCTTTCTTAGACCGGGTCATTTTCAATATGTTAGTATATTCAGATGCTGTGAGTCCATATTTTATCATATTCATGGCATTCTATACCATTTTGAGTTCTCTCCATAGATGTAGCTAAATTTTTCCTTGAATTGTTAAAGATTTTTTTTCTTTTGTGATGGTTGAGATTTTAACGTTCTTCCTTTTTGATTATTCTTCAAGAATTTAGGAACTATTCGGTGAGCATGGTCATATATTCATCAGTTTCACTTTCCTTATCATCAACATCTTCTTCAATATTTTTGGCTTTGAAGGCAACTCCAAATCCCTTTTCTTTCTTTCTTTTGTGAAGATGCAGCCCATACGTCATAAGTGAATCCTCCAGTTCTTCTACCTCTACATTTTCAATGTCTTTGCTCTCTTTTATGACAAATACTATGGTATGAAATCTATCAAGTAGTGATCTAACAATTTTCTTTAGTGTCTTACTTTCTGAATACTTTTTTCCCAAAATGTATGCGGAGTTGGTGATGTCACTGAGTTTGACATAAAAGTCTTTAATTGTTTATCTTTTCTCATAGTTAGTTGTTCGAACTCATTTGAAGTTTGGATGTCTTTACAATGGAAGTTCCTCCATGAGAAACTTGCAATATATCCTAAGTTCCTTGGCCACATTACATGTAAAGATCAAACTAAATTGATTAGAAATCACAAATGAAAAAATAGCATTTAAGGCTTTAAAATTTATTTTTTTTATTTTTTGGTGGAAGGAGGGCGGTACCTCCGAAATTTTATTAATATGTCCTCACTTGTGGCGGAAGAATATCGTGGTTACAAATGATATCAATGAAGTCAATAAATATGAAAGTACTACTTCCTTAATAGTAAAAGTAAAAAAGAAGTATTAATTCCCTTACAAAAAGAACAAGTTAAAGAAAAAGTAAAAGTAAAAGTGAAATACATATACTTAAACTCTAGTGTTAGGCAAATCATATCTGTCAATCTGAACAAGCGCTCTGATATATCGTGGTAGGTTGGCTGGTCCATATTCCTAGTATCTACGATGNACTTGGTTCCCCTATCTGAAGATGTGGGAAACCATATCTCTGTCAAAAGAAACGATATCTGCAATTTGTCTGATGAAAAGATATCTGCAATCTGTCTGAGTATCCCCTGGATAGGCCACGGTCCGCCACCTCTAGTAATGCAGTGAATGGCAACAGTCGAATCTGCCTCGACCTAAATATCTGACAAACCAAGCTCTCTAGCCAATAGTATCCCATCATAAATAGCCCTAAGTTCCGCATCTAATATCATACATTGTTTATATGAAGTTGAGAAAGCCCTGATATAATTCCCTGCGTAGTCCCTGATGATGCCTCCCCTGCTTGCAAACCCATTCTTGACTCAACCATCAGTGTTGATCTTTACAAATCCAAATGATGAAAAGCGCCACCAAACCATGATAGGGAGAGGAGATGGGGGGAGAGTCAAAGAAATACCAAAAAGTATAGCAAGCTGCATATCATTATGCCAATGTAAAGGTCGGAATAGTCCACCAATATGGAGGCAGGATACCATACAGTAAACTCTCCAGATAATACCTCTCAAGCTCATACGTATGTTCATGTGCTTTGCATTATTCCTTTCAGTCCAAAGAAACCAAAAAATCAATAGAGGAATAATGATGTGAATGTGTTCAGTCCTTCGAAACTGTCCAAAATACCTCCATTTCAGAAATCTATGGCTAACACTCTCTCCTGTGCTCATGGTAATCTAAAATAAAGCCCCAAAATGTTGCCAAACATGATCTGAAATACTGCTACTAGTAAAAATATGAGTGATAGTCTCAATCTCAGAACAACACTGACATCGAGAAGCCAAATGACTGCCAATCCTCCTTTGGATAATGACATCAACTGGTATTAAATCCTGCCATAGTCTCCAACAGAAGAACGAAACGGTAGTGGGTATGATAGGACTCCACAATAGGCGAAATGAATCCTGAATTGGCCTGCTAGAGCGGATCAGCTGCCATGCTGATTTAGTATTAAATCTATCATCTGATGTGACCTTCCAGAAAATACGATCTGAGACATCAAGACATAGTAGAATGGTCGCGATCTGCTTTGCTATAGCTGATCCCAAAGAGAACTCTGAGACCTAAACAACCACCATAGCTTTAATGAAAATGTATCCACCATATCCTGTAATCGTCTAAATCCCAAACCTCCCTCGTCAACAGGAAGGCAAATAGCCTTCCAACTATGCCATTATAGACGACGCGCATGATCTTTAGAATCCCATAAGAATCGTACAAATATACTTTCTAGCCTTTTCAGAATGACCTTAGGAGATCGCAAAATCTGGAATATATACAGTAGTATAGAGGAAAGAACGGACCTCAGTAGAGTAATCCTACCACCAAGAGAGAGAAGACGTGATGCCCATCCAGAAATCCTACTCCTAACCTTCATAATGAGATCATCATACAAAACGCTCATCTTAGCCCCTTTAAACATAGGGACTCTCAAATATGTGAACGGTTGTCTCTAATGTGAAAATCCAGTTAAATTCACTAACCTCCGTGTCTGAATATCATATGCCCGCTTAGGCGATATAAGACTTTTAAATTGCAACTAGCTAGATCTAAAGGATGCTTGGTCCATATCTAAGTTTTTCCTAGATCGCACTTCTAAAAAATAAACCTGCTCTGATACCAAGTATAAATGTTAAAACCTAGGTAGATTAGAAATATGAATTTTAATTATACTATTGATATACTATATGGTAGACAGTCAGAACTTCCTATACTCAGTTACTAACGGTTCTTACTACGACATGTAGATTGATATTGTGTTCAAGTAGTATTAACTTAGTGCAAAATTTAAATAATGGATTAAAAACTGAACATCGATATAACATGATAAACCGCAAAAAGAAAAATTCATGGCCCCCATGCCAGGGGTTACATAATTCACTAATTAATTAATAAAAAATACACCACTATCTATTTTTTATTTCACAAAATTAACAAAAAAAAAATCAAAAGAATCAAGAATAACTCTGTTTATATCTTCTTCTTTTGACTTATTGATGAAGTAGAATAAAATTCACACGATCTTGACTTTTTACTAATTCCCTATTGTACTCGATCGCACTCACCATTTGGATTAAAAATCAACATTCTTAACTCATGTCAAGTAGTTTGATCAATGAATGGAATTGAACATTTAGCTCAGGATGATTTATTTGCTCCAAATACTTGAAGAAAATGTTGGCCGTGAAAAATATTCAATGAAGCATCAAATTCGTATGAACTCTTTCGAGAATGGCAGAATTGCATGGAACTAGGTCACGTACTGGAATTATTTTTTCAAAGCTTAATTCCATTTTTGATTAATTACTTTACTAATAGGTAAAGCAATTATTAAATATAGAAATTAATTATTACCTAAACTATAGTCATTGAACACGGTAAAAAAAAATTGGTAATAGACACATAATATACTTAAAGATATTCTTGATTTGTTAATAGACTATGTTGACATACAAAAAGTGTAGTCCAAATTGAATAGTTCAAGGATTGAAGTCCAATTAGGAAATCCAGGATGAAGGCCCAAATAGGACCATTATGGAATGCAGTGGAGGCCCACAAATAACGTACCATCATCGCACAAGCTTGCAAAACGCCTAGGATTTTAGCGAATGGAGTGTCTTACTGTCGCCCAGAGCGATGATCTCGTTCTCACCCAAACCTTTAAGTCATCCAGGATTTGAGTGAATATAAGGTGTCATGGTTATCCAGTACGGCAATTATTGAAACGGTTATTTAGCAACCTTATCACACCCCACGATCTAAGAATCCCGATTGCAGACAGTTAAACGACAAGAGTAATGCAACAGTTAGATACGGCAGTTCCATGACAAGTCAGCAATCATTAAAAAAAATGGGTAGTTATAGAGCACCAAACAGTTTTCAAGAAGTTTTTCACAAAGAAACTATCAAAGGAATATAAAAAGGAAAGGAAGAAATAGAAGAAAAGGACCCTAAATCAAACACTATCAACAGAGAATATGTAATTTAATTTCTTAGTTAACTTTAAACATTTCTTTTTAGTACTCGTGTGCTTGCGCCCCTTGGAGGCATTCTGTTTTCTTTTCAATTGTAATCTTCACCAATCAAGCACCCATTTTTGGAACTTTGTCTCAAGAGGTTTGTTCCTTACACAATCGTTTGAACCTTTCTTTTAATTGTTAGCGACAACCCATGCGAAACAATTTGGTACACCCGGTGGGACAATTGGTGTTGGTGTTTGAGGATACAAAAAAGTGATACATTATGCCTCTTAAGAATTCTGATAAGGAACCAGCAAGCCAATAAGTACTCCAGTCTGTAATTGAGCGCTATGAAGAGCAACAAAGCGATGCCCCGCGCGACACAATTTGGCACGCCTAGTGGGATAAATAGTGTTTGGTGTTTGAGGATACAAAAAAGTGAAGCATTATGCCTCATAAGAATTCTGATAAGGAACCACAAGTCAACGAGTAGTCCAGTCTGTGATCGAGCGATATGAGGAGTAGCAAAGCTCTCCATGAACAGAGGGCAGAGTTAAAGCAGACAAAGTCGCTATGAGCCAATGATGGAGTTGAGTCCTTGAACTATGTATGCATTGCTTGTGGAACTCACACAAGATGTCGTTGAACAGGTAAATCTATGAAATGTTCATAATATGGAAAGATTTACTCAAAATGGATAAATAATGAATAAGTTAGTAAGCCAAATGTGTTAGCTAGTTGTGCATATTGCAAACCACTTTCAAACCAGAACTATTGTGGGACATAATTCACCACATAATTCTCCTGATTTGAACCCAAATCAAGGATTAAAACCACCCTTCGGTCCGTCTACTTCAAATCAGGGGGGTAATGGAACGCCAAACTTGAATGGTGATAATAGGATTACAAACCTGGGGGTAACCCAAATATAAGAGACAATGTCCTAAATAATGGACAAAACGTCCCGTATGTTAATGATGGAATAAATACTCAGTTTAATGGTAATAATCGCCTAAACAATGACAATTTTGTTACCAACCAATGACCAAATATTAGGCCTCAAACAAATCAACCAGTATACCAACCTGTAGGAATTCCATATGATCCCAACGTCATGTTGGGGAATCAAATCATGGAGATAGTACAGGATCAAATGGCTTTTGGGGTTTTTCCTATCATTAGGTTGACTTACACAAAGTCATATCCTGATTGGGTAGATCAAGAATATCCATAGACTAGAGGATACAAAGTACCAGAATTTTCATTATTCACTGGTTTAGGAGAAGTGTCTACTCTAGAACATATAGGGCTATTCACACTGCAGAGTGGTGAAGTGACTGACTATCATAAAATGAGGTTGTTCCCTAGTTCATTAACATGAGTAGTTTTCTCCTGGTTCATTAATTTTTCAACAAACTCTGTTTAAATATGGCAACAACTGGAACAATTGTTCCATGCTCAGTTTTATAAAACTGAATCTGAAGTCACCTTTGTCGATTTGGCGAATTTACGTCAAATACCAAACGAATGGGCAGAATGTTTCCTTCAAAGGTTCAAAACAGCTAGGAGCAAGTGTTTTGTACCTCTGACTGAGAAGGAATTTGTCAAAATCACTAAAAAATGCTTAAACTTTGATTTGAAAAAGAAATTCGAGGATAGAGAATTTCCTGACATTTTCCAACTCAGCGCGAATATGATTAGGTATGAACGATTGATAAGAGAAAAATAACAAATGAAAAACTCTAGTAAAAAGACTTATTATAAAGAGCCAAATTTTAACTTTCATACTATTAACGATGAATATTACGATCAAACTGAAGTATGTTTGGCCGAATTAATTAAAGAGGATGCTTACGCCTGTCCCATAATAGCTGAACCTAGAACGTCGGACAAGAACGAGCCTATAAAAGATGAAAACAAACAGGCTAGGACGTTCTCGTTCGATTTGACCAAAACTGACCTTATATTTAACAAACTGTATAAGGATAAGCATATAAAATTGAGCGATAAGCATAAATTACCAAGCCCTGAGCAAATTAAGGGTAAAAAATATTGTAAGTGGCATAATGCATGGTCACATTTGACTAATAATTGCTTGGTCTTTCGTCATGTGTTACAGGATGCTATCGAATCAAGGCGAATCACGCTAGAAGATAAAAAGAAGATGGCAGTGGATGAAAATCCTTTTCCACAGCCATTTGGGGTGAACATGGTGACGACTGGTTTCAAAAATAAGCTGCCAAGATTCAAATTGGTTATAGACAACGGGAAAGAAGATCCTGGGCCACATCCTAGTGTTTTTGAACGCATCAAAGGGAAGGAGCCTAGAGAGGATGAAGACGTCTTGTGTGCAAGATGCAAAAGAGAAGTGAGTGTAAACACAGAAAGACTTGGAATACGGCAACATCGCCATAGTCTTGATCTGATTCCAAATATCTAACCTGTTGAGGGCGAAGTACATCATTGTATAGAGGACCACCTTTTGAGAGCCGTTCAGGCCAATAACTGATGGAAGAACATTAAGGCTGCAACCTCGACAACCAAATGTATGGCATTCATTCCAGTATAATACAGGAAGAGTGATACCTTTCAATGAGATGACTAGAACTCAATAAAGGCATTTTCAACGGAATTATGGATAAATGATAAGACAACAACAAGAATTACCGCCCCCTAAAGTGCTTAACTACTCGAGGTGGCTAATCAAAATGTTCTTGAAGATAGTAATGAGACTGGTACAGGTGAATCAATGGTAGAAATGCCAGCTAGAAAGTTCTTCTGGTAGATCAAAGTTTGAGCGAGGAAAAAATGATGAAAAAGATCCAGAGCATCCCCTCACTATTTAATTTGGTACATTACCTCCTGTCATGGCTAATAACTATTTATTAGCCAATGAGTTAAAAAACAAAGAGAAAGGAGATGAAGAAACGGAGGATAGCGGAGAGGAATCATGTGTGCTGGAATGTGAAGAAGGCCAAACATCTAGAGGGGCATACGACGAAAAAGATGATGATGGTATGATGGATATTGAGAAAAAAATTGATCTAGAAGCAGAGAGAAGAAAAAGGGAAGTGTCTCGCAATACCCAGTTGAAGCAACTAGATCGAGAAGGTATTCATGAAGTAGACTTATTGGGAAAACCATTTGGGCATTCTTTCAATTATTATGTGTTGTACGGGACACCCAAGAGAAAGAGGAGAGGAGAGTACCTCACTCTGAAAAGTATGGATCACCTCCAAGAATATTGCATCCCCCCACAGGTTGGGTAACTGAAGCAGAAGCTCTGGAGAAAAGTAAGGAGGAAATCCAAGAAGAAGCAACTCAGTGCAAAATATTGCACGTTAACTTATCACAAAAAGATAATTCAACAAACGACAAATAGGAAGTGGAAATAGATGCTGCTGAGAATGTTATCTTCAAGAGACCAGCCATGAAATTAACTAAATACTTGAGGCCATTGTACGTGAAAGCTTTAGTCAATGGCATACCTGTGGTGAAAGTACTTATTGATAACGAAGCAACCATAAACACCATCCCATCCAGAGTAATGAGAAAGTTTGCAAAGACAGAAAGTGACATGAATCCAATAGAAGTCATTCTCACAAGTTTCAAGGAATGAGCAACTTCGGCTAAAGGAGTTATGTTACTGGACATAACTGTAGGGACAACTATTAGGACCACTATTTTCTTTGTAATAGATGGTCCTACTAGTTACAACGTACTACTATGAAGGGATTGGATCTATGGGATTCATTGCATAGCTTCATCCCCCTACCAGTGCCTAGTATTTTGGAATAACAAGGGCGAAGCAGAAGTGGTGCAGGTAGATCGTAGACCCTTTGTTGTAGAAGTAAACTCAGTGGAAAGATTCATGTGCGAAGGAAATTATGGATCTGTCAGGGTAATCCAAGATGAAGAAGAAACTCAAATTGTTGCACAGAGTGAAGAGCCATTTTCAGTAGATGCACTTACTGAAATGTTCAATCAAATGAGGCCAAACATAATGGCCCTAGAAGAGCCAGTGATTGGCAAAAAGTTAATCAAAGAACTTTAAATGAGTTGTGAGCAACAAAGGCAAATGATCGATATTCAGGCCTTCAAAGCCAAGTTAATGGCTTTCAATAAAGAATGTAAAGAGCAGATGAAAGAAGAAGCATCATTAAAAGCACTGAGAAACAAATTGGTAGTGTTCGAGTTGGAGCAGAGTATTAACTGAGAAGTCAACAAGATGGATTGTTTAGAAGAGGAAATGCCTATAAGGAACATTGACGATGAAGTAATGAGGGTTGCCAAACCTGAATATCCTCAAGCATAAGAACCTCTGATTAAAGTGAATATTGGCGATGAAGGGAAAGATCGCCCAACATTTGTCAGCCAGATGCTTGATCAAGAGGTTAGTAATAAATTAATCGCTTTATTAAAAGAATATAAGAATTGTTTTGTTTGGGAATATGAATATATGCTTGGTTTAGATAGAAATTTGGTAGAACATAGATTGCAAACTAAGCCAAATTTTAAGCCACACAAGCAACCTCCTAGCCATTTTGCTCCTAATGTACTTTCTGAAATTAAGAAAGAAATAGAGCGATTGTTAAAAGTAGGTTTTATTAGAATGGCCAGATATGTCGAGTTGTTGCCTAATATCGTGTCAGTATTAAAAAAGAATGGTAAGTTAAGGGTGTGCATAGACTTTAGAAACTTAAATTTAGCCACGCTCAAAGATGAATATTCAATGCCTACAATAGATTCTTTAGTAGACTCGACTGTCGGACACGTAATATATGCCTTTATGGATGGGTATTCAGGAATTTACATAGCTGAAGAAGACATATCAAAACTATCTTTAGATGCCCTGAAGATTTAGGATGTTTCAAATGGGTAGTTATGGCTTTCGGCCTAAAGAATGCGGTGACAACTTATCAAAGAGCGATGAACTTGATTTTTCATGATATGATAGGCAATTTGTTAAAGTGTATGTAGATGATATAGTGGTCAAATCCATTAAAGAGGAAGACCATTTTGAGCAACTAAGACGTTCATTTGAGCAAATGAGGTAATATAAACTAAAATTGAATCTTTTGAAAAGTGCATTTGGTGTTAATGCGGGAAACTTCCTTGGTTTTTTAGTACACAAAAAGGGGATTGAACTCGATAAGAATAAAGCGAATATCATTTTAGAGGTCAATAGCAACAAAAAAGAATTGCAAAGGTTTCTAGGCCAGTAAACTTTTTAAGACACTTTATCTCTAATTGTGCAAAGCGAACGAAAGCTTTTTCGCCTCTTTTAAAGCTGAAAAATCAGGACGAATTCATTTGGAAAAAAGAGCATCAAAAGACTTTTGAAAGCCTCAGGACATATTTATCAAGTCCACGAGTATTGGTGTAACCAATCCAGGGACGGCTAATGAAAGTGTATGTATCAGCTGAACAAGAATCGATAGCTAGAATGGTCGCGCAACAAGACCAATTTGGTGAAGAAATGACGATTTACTATTTGAGTAGACGGTTAACAAAATGTGAATATAATTATTCTGCTATTGAAAAATTATGTCTTACTTTATATTTCACATGTACAAAACTAAATGCTTATTTATGGCCTGTAACCGTTTATTTAATTTCTAAAGTAAATTTGGTTAAATATATGTTTTCTCGCCCTATTTTACACCAAATGGTAGACCTTTGAAATTTAGCATTGCTAGAATTCGAAATACAATACATACCCCAAAAGACAATAAAAAATCAGGCTTTGGCTAACTTTCTGGCCGATCATCCATGCCTTGACATGCCTGAGGAGATTGAATTAGAAATCGATTCATTCAAATTAAAACCTTGGATTTTATATTTCGATGGATCAAAAACCTGTAAAGGTGCGGGGGTAGGGATATCATGGATAAATCCTTTAGGGATTTGTTATAAATTTGCGTTCAAAACACCTAGCAACAAAAAGGAATTGCAAATGTTTCTAGGCCAATAAACTTTTTAAGACGCTTTATCTCTAATTGTGCAAGGCGAACGAAAACTTTTTCGCCTCTTTTAAAGCTGAAAAATCAGGACGAATTTATCTGAAAAAAGAGCATCAAAAGACTTTTGAAAGCCTCGGGACATATTTATCAAGTCCACGAGTATTGGTGTCATCAATCCAATGACGGCTAATGAAAGTGTATGTATCAGCTGAACAAGAATCGATAGCTAGAATGGTCGCGCAAGAAGACCACTTTGGTGAAGAAATGACAATTTACTATTTGAGTAGACGGTTAACAAAATGTGAATGTAATTATTTTGCTACTGAAAAATTATGTCTTACTTTATATTTCACATGTACAAAACTAAAAGCTTATTTATGGCCTGTAACCGTTTATTTAATTTGTAAAGTAAATTTGGTTAAATATATGTTTTCTCGCCCTATTTGACACCAAATGGTAGACCTTTGAAATTTAGCATTGTCAAAATTCGAAATACAATACATACCCCAAAAGACAGTAAAAAATCAGGCTTTGGCTAACTTTCTGACCGATCATCCATACCTTGACATGCCTGAGGAGATTGAATTAGAAATTGATTCATTCAAATTAAAACCTTGGATTTTATATTTCGATGGATCAAAAACCTGTAAATGTGCGGGGGTAGGGATGTCATGGATAAATCCTTTAGGGATTTGTTACAAATTTGCGTTCACTTTGAATAGAATGTGTACCAATAATCAAGCTGAATACGAAACTTTAATTGTGGGCTTGGAGTTGATGATAGATATGGAAATAAAGAATGTGATTATTATGGGTTACTCTCAATTGGTAATTCACCAATTGATTGGTGATTTTAGGTGCCAAAATGATTCTATTGTAAGTCAATAGGAAATCGCCCAATGCGTTAATAGGATGTATAATTACATGGCAAACGAGTTGGCCCAAATGGCTTTAGGTTATTCAAAATCTTTAAATTGGGAATCTACTTGTGAATATGGAGTAATATTGTATGTAGTACAAATGAGGGCAAGAAGGATCGGAGTTCATTGCATACAAGATGGAGATGCAATAGATTGGGGGGTGAGGTTAAAAGGTTCTTCAAAGAACCTAATAAGGAAAGTAGTAGAAAAATGAAGTTGCGTTCGTTGAATTATGTGTTGATAGATGAAGAGCTGTTTAAGAAAGGCTTAGATGGTATACTACTAAAATGTGTGAGTTTGCAAGAAGGCAAAACGATCATGGCTAAGGTACATGAAGGGATATGTGGAGTTCATCAAGGTGGCCAAAGGATGAGATGGCTAATTATTAGGAGTGGATATTTTTGGCCCAAAATGGGAGAATCATGTGTTCAATATGCAAAGAGTTGTTTAGCATGCCAAAAGCATGGTCAGATACAAAGAGCACCAGCAAGAGAAATGACATCCATTATTAAACCCTGGCCGTTCAAAGGTTGGACGATAGACCTAATAGGGAAGATTTATCCCCAATCGTCCAATCAAGGAAGATTTATCCCCAATCGTCCAATCAACATACATTTTTAATAGTTGCAACAGATTTCATCACTAAGTAAGTAGAAGCGATACCTTTAAAGGAGATTTCCCAGAAGAGTGTTATAGATTTTATTCATGATCATATTATTTATAGATTTGGGATTCCACAAACTTTGATGATGGATCACGGGAATTCCCTGAATAGAAATCAAGTAGAGGAGTTCTTAAGCGAGTTTGGAGTGAAGTTAGTAAACTCCACGCCATATTACGCTCAATCTAATAGACATGCAAAATCTTCTAATAAGATTCTAAAAAATATCATAATGAAAATGATAAATGAAAATACCAGAAATTGACACGAATGTTTAAACAAAGCTTTATGGGCTTATAGGACGTCACCTCATTCAAGTACCAAAGTTACTTTTCAACTTACTTATGGACATGAGACTATTTTGCCTATGGAAATTAATGTGCAATCAATCAGAGTGTGTTTACAACATAAGTTAAGTGATGGTGAATATGTCGAGTCATTAATCCAAAACCTATTGGAGTTAGACGAATTAAAGTTGGACGTCATAAATAGATTACAAATTCAAAAACAAAGGATGACTAAATTTTACAACAAAAAAGTTATAGCCAAATCTTTTAGCTTGGGCGAATTGGTTTGGAAAATAATACTCTCTTTGGATAGCAAAGATCCAAAGTATGGCAAGTGGTCACCCAATTGGGAAGTGTCATATAAAGTATATAGTGTATTGCCAACGGAGCCTATCATTTGGAGGATTTAGACGGCACTGGGTATATGAGATTCATTAATGGCAAATATTTAAAAAAATATGTTCCTTCATTATGGGAAAGTGAACAAATAAATGCACAATTAAATAATTGATGAATGAATAGCCCATAGCAGCTTACTATTCGAGGAGGAGATGGTGGAGCATCAAGTTGTGGAAAATAGGCTCTCAACCACAATTGAGCAAGCCAAAGAGGCCCACTGCTAGTGGAAGACACACCATTCTTTAATTGGAATTGGAGAGAAGTCATGTCTCTATAAAAGGCGGCTAAAAAGAATGAACACGAATTCAAAGACCTGCTACGTGCCAACTCGTGCGATAGAGGTAGATAACTCATAGAGGGTTTCAGGCTGGGGACACAAAGAACATATTTACAAAGTCATACCTGAAGAAAAGTCACTCGCTCAACATGAGTAGGCTCAGCATTTGAGGCAGTAGAAAGGCCTTGTATACTTGAGTAAGATTCAGTAAGCTTCTTGTCAAACTTAGGGGCAACACTGGAAATCAAAATAATGGAAAGATGGTATCCCCAAGGGCGGAAGATTCACTAGGACTCCAACATTCCTTAGAGTAATAGACATTGGGCCAAGAAGGAAAACAAAAGTGTTGTACTCAGAAGACCAAAAACTCAAGGTGATTGGAAAAAGTACTGGGTCATAAGTTGGGGGATAAAGGGTAATTTCTAATAGGTCCAAAATCTTAGCACGATCAAAAATTGCTTTTATGGGACCATGATTCACCATACGTGCATGCCATCTATGAAAACTAGAATCAGTTTTTGGCCAAGTACGAATACCTTTCTCGCGAATTGGCTTTAATGGCAGGGAGTTCAGAAATTGAGGTTTTTCAGTGCAAGGGAATAGTTGACCCACCTCGCTCGTCTGACCGATTCAGTATCATTGAATGATGGATCTAGATAGAATTCAAGAAGGTTAGGGTTGGATTGTGAAAGGAAGTTTGAATCCATATACGGTCTAGTAAAAATGTTTTGGAAGTCCTCAAAACTGAAGGAATCATCGGAATGAGTTTGTGAAGTCGCCATTTGATGCAAAATACAGACATTGTGAAGGGTTCTTGAGAAGCGTAGTGAGGAGGCAAGAAAATGAACAATAACCTTTATAGAAATGTACGATGTAAAGACGTGAAGGTAATTGCCCGATGAAGTGGCGTGTCTTTTGGGTTTATTGGGGTGTGTAACGATTACACCTTTTCAGGCTATATAAAGGTTACCGCCAAATGGAAATAATGATTGAAATTCTTGAAAATTTCATGTATTGTCGAAAAATACAAGGAAGAATATGGCAAAGATTAATAATTGGTATTAATTTTGCCATATTGAGAGGTAATTATTGATATACAAAAAGTGTAGTCCAAATTGAATAGTCCAAAGAATGAAACCCAATTAGGAAATCCAGGATGAAGGTCCAAATAGAGCCATTATGAAATGTAGTGGAGGCCCACGAACAAAGTACCATCATCGCCCAAGCTTGCAATACGTCCAGGATTTGAGTGAATGAAGTGTCTTACTGTCGCCCAAAGCGATGATCCCGTTCTCGCCCAAACCTTTGAGTCGCCCAGGATTTGAGCGAATATAAGGTGTCATGATTATCCAGTACGACAGTTATTCAAGCGGTTATTTACCAACCTTATCACACCCCACGATCTAGGAATCCCGGTTGCAGGCAATTAAATGACAAGAGCAATGACAATAGTTAGAGACAACAGTTCCATGACAAGTCAGCCATCATGAGAAAAAAGTGAATAGTTATAGAGCAGCAAGCAGTTTTCAACCAGTTTTTCACAAAGAAACTATTAAAGGGGCATAAAAAGAAAAGGAAGACATAGAAGAAAAGAACTCCGAATCAAAAACTTTCAACAGAGAATATGTAATTTAATTTCTTAGTTAACTTTAAAACATTTCTTTTTAGTACTCGTGTGCTTGTGTCCCTTTGAGGCATTCTGTTTTTTTTCCAATTGTAATCTTCTCCAATAAAGCACCCATTTTTGGGACTTTGTTTCAAGATGTTTGTTCCTTACACAATCGTCTGAATCTTTCTTTTAATTGTTAGCCACAACCCGCGCGAAACAGACTAAATTAAGGAAAGACAATATTAATTGAATCTATCCTTAAATTCACCTAGTTAACTAATCTGAAAATATCTAGGATGGAAAACAACAAGCTGCAATTATGTTGAAGATACTTACCCTCTATTTAGTCAGTATTCATTACTAGTATGAATATTAAGTCAATTAATAAAGATTGTAAAAGTATGACACAAATTTTTTCAACCTATTTTGATCGAGTGTGAGATACAAATGAACGGTTGATTGGATTGCCCTTGTGATCTTCAATAGGTTTCGTTGTTCTCATTATTTAAGATGTATATTTGCATAAAAAGGAAATATTTAACCACTTACGTAGAGACAAAAGTTTTCGAGTGCTAGTCTCTTAATTTTAAACATTTTAGCTTAAGATTGTAATTTTACTTATATAAACACAAATAGATTTGAGTTATAATAGCACGAATCAACAAATTCATAATTTCTTGAAAATAAACTTGTTTATTCTAGTAATTAGTCAAATTCTTGGTTAATTGTTTTTATAAAATAGTAGTAATTTTTCTTTACAACCGAATTTGAAATTAAGACATTTTTTGGTCTAAAGAATGCATAGTATTCTTGAACATTTTTCTTTACAAATTCGGTATTTGGGAATGATTTCTTACCTATCCTTATTTAGCATTCAGTACCAAAACGTCAATATCCTAAAACTCTTCTAAAAACCTCCTATATTTATTTTTGTCTAGGATTCCTCCAGAGAATCCTAACATTTGAAGGAATAAGGGTTCGGTCAAAGAAGAAGTATATAAAAATTGACTATTTATTATGCATGCTTGATGATGTTAGAGTGGAGGAACATACACTTGTGTATTTGGAACGTTTGGATAGTCGACGTTCGAATAAAATGACCTAACTTTTACATATAGTGTCTGTTTTAGGCCTATGATCCAATTCTGGAAAGCTCGCGACGATTCCCATTGAACTCACAGTNTTCTGGAAAGCTCGCGACGATTCCCATTGAACTCACAGTTTCGCTGTGATGTATGAGGGATTTTTGACGTTTGAATTTGTTTGCTAAGTCAAAATGACACTTAATGTTTTTTAATTCATTATTTTCAGTATTTATTTATTTTGCTTTGTAACCCATCTCATTAAGGGACTACTGGCCCAATAGGTTATTTGTTCTTTTAGTATTTAAGACTCTA
>OU503043.1:12513646-12540689 GCA_912172775.2 Fraxinus pennsylvanica
TTCATCAAACATAAAGTTTTACCTACACAATGCAATATAACATAAATTATGTAAAATTTTGTCAAAAAATCAATAAAATTCTATAGTTTTAAGCCCCGAATAAGTGTAGAAAATACACTAATCACCCATCCCTCTCCATTCGCACCTTCCGGTACCATCACCACTCATTTTCGTCGCCTCTCCCCATATTGTGCTATCGTCAAATACCTACCTCGACTATTTCCACACCGTTGTGCCATAAAAGTTCTCGATGACTCGGTAAACTTAGCAATAAACTCCTCCTGCTTGCTTGCCCTTCTCAATTTATCCATCATATTCAACATCTACAAGGCACCAAACCTCCCCATATAAATCGTATTTGATGTCCTCGATCGTCATTCGGTCAATCTAACAATGCCGAATTCATTAATAGCCACAAAAAAGCCCTTCGCTTCCACTCTAAATCGAAGATTGAACTCCCTTGTACCAAACATTTCTGCCTACCTCTGAAATGGTGCAGCCCGTGGTACAATAGAGGGTGGAATGACCTGGGCAAGTCGCGCGGAATCTGCAGTATATTAGTCGCCGGCGCGTGAGGTGCACGCACCACCTAAGAGCCACCTGGAAGCAGCGTCGCGCTCGTCGACGTCGGAACGACCTGTGCTGTTGTCCGGACAGGTGCGTGTAGCCGATTTATCGTCAGAGCAGGGTGGATCGGATTCTAGGTTCCTTTCGCTGTAGACTTAAAACCCACGCTACCATCCTTATTTTGCTAGCCTGAGACCTCGAACTTGCTGAACGGATCACCTCATGTTGCTGAGCAATTTCGAGCGACAACACTAAGGTTACCACCTAGGACAGCCGCTTGCAAGTGTTTTTCATGGTCGGATTGGCCAGGATTTTGTGGCGTTAGGCCGGTTTGTTGTGGTGTTCCGACCGGACCCTCATGCCCGTCGTCGGAGGTTGGGTCAAATAGATGTGGGCTATTGGGTTTGGATGTAGAGGGGTGACTCTCCATTCGAGAGTCGCTCCTAGAGAGAATTTTTGAGAACCAAAATGATGATACGCAGACAGAATTGACCAACAACAAATGCAATCATGAAATGTTGATTTGTGCACGAATACTGTTTGGATCACTAATTTCGACATAGAGAGAGTCCCCATTTCTTACCTCTCGAAAGCAGCAACATTTTCAATATGAACATGAAGAAAAAAAAAATCCAATTTTCACCACCTTTGAATTATATTTTTCCTTGTAACCTTTCAAATATTGTTTGTTCTTCTCTTTCATCATCCTTGTAAGTGCTACAATCATGACAGATCAAAGTGTACATAAAATTTGTTCTTCTACCATGTAGTTAACCACTTAGTAGATGATCATAAGAACTAAAGCCGCCCTCCCGACTCACAATTTAAACTATCCACAGGCAAAATCTAACTAAAGGGTATATCAGATATTATGGGGAGTCAAATCTCTTCACTGATATCATGCTTTTGAGCGCTTCAAGTAGACCCATACACCAATGCTTGTCAAACCAACTGCTCCTGCAAAAATCACTGAGCCAAGAACAATCTGTCCAGCTCTCCCCACAGTGGCAGTATCCGCCTCTGGCTTTGTCATAACTTCGCTTGAATCTTGGTACTCCACATGCAATCTCAGAACCTGGTTTACATGGAAATAATAGTAACATCCATGATTGACCAAAGGTATTGAACATTAATACAAGTCAACTAAAATAAAAAAGCTATAGACAACAAACTGTAAGTTCAAATTCAGACAGCTAAGTTCGTAAGACCAACAGTTGTAAACCTTGTACGACTGTTGTCAATATCCCCATCACTAGAAAAAAAAATTGACACGTACAATAAAAGGTCAGAAATTTTAATTAGATACTATATGTATTTTTGCTATCACAATCACAGAAATAACAATAGAATTGGCAGAAGTGATTGTTTTCTAAGTGCCAAGAAGCAATGATTGTGCTGTTGTGGCCTGTTCCCTTTAAATAGGAGAAAGCAACTTTACTTATAAGAAAGGCTCTTATTAGATGGAATGCATTACGAGTATATTTACAAAGAACGCATAGCAGAATCTTAGGGAGTACTCTAGGAGTCTCTGCTCTATTGCCCCTAGGAACGCATAGCAGAATCTTCTGCTCTATTGCCCTGGGAACGCATAGCAGTGGCATGGGGTGGGGGAGTGGGGTCTGTCTTAGCAGGAGTGACGTTCAGATCAAAATATAGGCACTTGTTTCCCTTCTTAGATTGACTGCGCTATGAGATGGTTATGCTATAAGAATCCCCTAATCGCAGAAGAAAGAGGTATCTTATTCCATGGTTCTGTTCAACAGTAGGCAGCTATTACATCTAATGTGGAAAAGGTATGAATTCATCGACTTCCAATCAAGATTTAAGTGCAAAGGATAGCCAAAGATAATCATTGCCATTATTAACTGAACCACCACCAACTACAAGGAGTGGATTTAAAAGACCTCCCCAATTAGGTTTCTCCCGAACATATCAAACCGGGTCAAGGAATATTATCGAATTTTTTGAGCAAGGAGCGAGTCGAGTGAAAAAAAAGGTACAATCTTGAGGTAGGCTGATTGGGATCCCAGCAGTCAAACCACCGTCTTCATTCCTCACCCTCTTTCCAGTCAAAACAGATAATCATTATTGGGCAGTTATAATTATTTTTACCCTCTTAGGACGGTGAGAAAATCTCCAAAGAACGACAGCATGAATATTATCTCTATTAGAGGTGCCTCTCATATATGGCCAAGCACGAGAACTAGATGCATTATCCCTGAAAATATATCTGCCTGTAATATACTCTGTGTCAATATGAAATGTGGAGATGAGTATTGATTATCACACCTTTAATCCCGCGGATCTTGCATAGCTAACTGCACCTACAAGATCTCCATCTGTTGTGAGCAGAACTTTATCACCATCATCATCTTCATACTGCATTATAAATTTATAATTTGGAAGAAACTTTAACAATTATATAACCAAAAAAAAAAAACTTTGCTACATGCTTCTGCACCCACCAGAAGTTGAGGGCGCTGATCATTGACATTGCCCACCCTTTGCATAACAGCAGAAACAAGCTCATCTAAGTTCTCTGCACCTGGAATTGGGACAACATAAATGGAAGAGTAAATTAGAACAAGCAGGACATTTTCACTGGGATTTCTCCACTGAGAATAAGAGTAGAAACTAACAAACTGAATTTTGCATAAGAGCTTCACAGCCTATTAAATATAAGCTAACAAAAGTGCGACCACCCATTCCAGCTTGAGCCAAACGATGTTTCCAAATAAGGACATTTACATCATAACATCAATACCTAATAACTATAAGCACGGACGCTAACTCAGACATGCATCTACACAACACGACACGGACACGTCAACACGTAAATTTTCAAACAAGTTGGATACAGGCGTGAGAGGGCCACGTCGATTTAAATCAATACTTGTTACTTTTTAATAAAACAAATATCTTTTTTCCTTTTGATGTATATTATTGATATCTTTTAAATCATAAGAGTAGTTATTTGTAATTATGTTAAAATAACATTGAGTTGAACTATATAAATAGTGCCAAAGAAAGAAAACAGCATATAGTAGACGTAAAACAAATTTAACAAGAAGTTCCTAGAAGTCTTCTCAATCATTTTGAATTTTTAGAAAATTTTCTTCAATTTTATAGTTCAAAATTTACGAAATGGAACCCTTTTTAGGACAGGACATCTGCTGTATCAGACGTGTCCTAGAGTGCCAAAGGAGTGTTGGTGTCGGGCACATCATGATACATCTCAGACACACCATTCTAGTAGGAACGTCCGTACTTTATAGATCAGGACCTTTGGTTGCCTTGAAACTTAGCTTTTGTGTTGGTGTTGGGCACAACATGATAAGTCTCAAACACACGATTCTAGTAGGAATGTCCTTACTTCATAGATCAAGACCATTGGTTGCCTTGAAAGTTAGCTTTTGTTGAAATCAATGGCACTACCTCGTACCATTTACATCATCAGTATTACAAATGTGAGCTCTATTCTGGCTGCTCGTGACCTTCCATGTTTTCATTTCTTAATCTAAAGTCCAAAACTCCATGCATCCCAACACAAAGCTTCCATATTTAGTATAATTATCCCGTCTGTCACAATATTGTTTCATGATTTTCTTTTGAAGGCATAAACTGTAGTATCTAATGCAGTAAAACCCAATAGCTTGTATTTAAGTTCTATAAATAATGACCATATGCATGCATGATATAGAGAAAATTAAAGAAATCAAGATCAAAGCCCACCATGTCATTTAACCTTTATACACTCACCAAAATTGAATCGGTGTACACGTCCTTTATGGTCCTTAAATTTGTAAGCAAATGAATTTCCAAGACCAAGGGATGGGTACGCAGATTTCCCAGGTTCCATAGCATCTGATGCCATGAATTGAGACATTGACATCTCACTGTATAGAACAGCATGCATGAGTAGTGGTGTGTCATCAAGATAACTTGCTTACAAGAAAACTAAAAATGACCTGTGAGTGTCAAAATCATCTGATGTCTCTAAATTAAGTGCCGAATCCCAGAACTTTTGCATTACTGTATTTGCCACATCATTAGCAGCGCCAGAGCTACTTTCAACCTTGAGACAGATATTAAAAATAACTTATTTCTCGCCAAAATCTTTGAGAAATCAAATGTATAAAAACGAACATATTCATAATTTTTTGACCATATACGCAAGTGCCAGTACTGAATACAAGAAGGCACATTTCAAGCACTTATAATTTCACTGACAGGCTTCATAAAATGCAGATTCATAATCCGGGAAAACATTTAGCATTGTATTCTTATCAGATTTTAAAAGCATATAGTTACAAGACCAGTGTCATTCAGTAAAGCATGCGGATGCTTTCCCTTGGAATGTTAGGATTTTCCAGAAATGGTACTTACAAATTCATTAAGAAAAAAAATTCGCACCAAAATATTGACAGGTGGAGACCAAAAGAGCAAGAACTTAGCAATATTGTTCAACAAAATGTATTCTCTACATAGGATGGTACGGGACAAAATTACATACTATATCCTCAACCCAGTATATGATCCATTTACAGATTTTTATTCATCCATAGAAATTAGAAACTAAAAAAGCGAACACTTTTACCAGCATTGAATGAATATATTGTCTATCTTCTGCTCCTGGAAGACAACATAGAGAACTCCAGAGGCATGAAGTCCTCTAAAGTTACCAAAGATGAAAAGAGTAATCAACTGTGTCTCTGTGTGTGTGTGTGGGGGGGGGGGGGGGGGAGGGNAAGAACCAAGGTGTGAAGACAGAATTCTCATTGTATTATGTCTAACAGATCATATCTAGGATGTTCACAAGCTTTCATTAATGTAACTTCAAATCAAACAAATAATAGTTTCGTATTAGCTACCACTAATATATCGAATTCAAAAGGAAAATTCATAGGTCGCATCATGCATGCTAAAAACCAAACAAGACAGAAAAGAAAAACACACAAATCATATCTGCAAATCTCTACAGATTCAAAGTGAAACTAACTTTACCATAGAAATTGCTGCATGTGATATTTGCAAAACATCTAAACAGGCAGCAATGCTTCCATCTGCCAAGAAAATAGTGTTTAGGATTTGAAAGCTGTGTATTCACATTTTTTAATTAAATAGCAGTAATTACCTTTGTCTACCACGGGAAGATGTAAAAACTTCCCATCATGCATTATATGCAACGCTCCGAGTATTGTTGTCTCTAGTGTTGCACATTCAGGGTTCTGAGTCATTACCTTCGGAGAGAGAAATTGCAGACATAATAAGTCATCACAAACATCTTTATTCAAACAATAAAGAGTGAGATGAAAACTAAAAGACGTGAATTCTACTATATCTTAGTTTCTTTTATTTCTACAACATGACATGAGAAGATTCTGTCTTGCTAATCATGTCAGAGTGATCGACATAGTATTTAACAAAGTCATAAGGTCCATAACAACCAAACAGAACAAATTTCTACAAATCAAAATAACACATTAAATTGCTCGTCAAGCGTCGTACAAGTCATACATGTCAAACCTGTATTTAAAATAAATAAATAAAATAAAATTGATCGAATGCAGTTTCATGATAAATGTCAAGTGTCGTAAGATCACTAAAAAATAGTAAAAAGACCTAAGTTGACCCGAGTGAGAATGCAAAGGAAATTAAATATAGTGTTTCAAAAACTCGAATATCTAAATCAAATGAGATGTAAAACCTTTTCCACTAGAGTCAGCTCAGGAGAGAGATTTTGAGCCACAACACGCATAAGAATATCTTTTGAACTGCAAAGAAATCCCAACAGACAATTATGAGTTTTCACAAGGTAAGATTTTGCAGACAAACTAAACCCTCCAATAAGGCTAAGCACAGTATATGAATTTTAAAAAAAAAGCTTTCTGAGGAAACTATACGTAAGTATCCCCTGAATCTTGTTTCCCGTCATAATAAGAACTGAATTAACCCGCAATTCACGCATCCTTTTAGCAGCAACATGAATGGGATCCGAAGGTGATACTATAGCAACCCTGACAACATTACGATATTACAAAGTTAGTAACATAGACTGCAACTTCAAGCAGATCATACTCTTAATAATGACCGTTAGGCCAGTTCAATTGCACCTGGAATTTTCAGAAATAATAGTCGATAAAGATGGCTTGAACATACGCTCCCTAAGTGTTTCAATAAAAGCTGACGGCGCTGAAATACAGAAGAAAGCCAAAGGAACATAAAAATTATGTCAACGTTAAACTTAATTGCGCAAATGTGTAGCAGATGAACAGAAGAATGCCAATCTTTAAACAGTTCGCTAAGGCCTCCTGCATACAGAATTTCAATATATATAAACACTGTTGAAGTAATCCTACATTAGTTACGGCTGTTAGAGTGGTCTTAAGGACTACACAGCTACTGCAGGGAAACTCGGGCTTCGGATTTCAGGCTAAAGGCTTGGCCTCAACAACTTGCCAAGGTCAACAGTTTAAACAAGAGTCCTATCCACCCATATTTTTTTTTTTTCCCATGAGAACTATGAATTTTATGTATAAGGCACATACTAGAGAGGTGCTGAGGTGAGCATAAACTAAAGGATTGTCAGTCAAGGCCTTACGTTGATTGCCTGACAATGTTGCGACTTTATATTGTTTATGAAGGCTTTAATAGCTACTACTTTGACTAGTGGGAATGTTGAGACTTTGAGTAGTTTAGAAGGGCTTCAGCAATTTTGGCTCAGTTGTAAAACATATCATCTCATAAAAAAAATTAATAATAATAATATCCTTACTGTAATGAGTAAAAAGGCTTAGAACGTCCTACCAGAAGAAACTTTATTAATATGTCTAGGTCAGTCTAATTAAAAACTGGTGTCATGTAATCTAACCACGTAAGATACTTCCGTTCATGAGGCCACACACCCTGCTGAGGGTAGAGGGTTGGTGCAATTTCAATTTACCTCGCCTATCAGCCTTCACTTCAGGGCTTCCACAATACACATTCTATTTGTCTATAAAATGTGGGATGCCATAAGAAAATCCAATATTCATAGAATGAATAATGCAACGCACATAAAGCCCATGTTTGATCCAAATTAAAATCTGATTTTAATACAAGTCAAAGTCAAACAATCAATATTAACCACATCTTCCATGGTCCCACAACTTTCAACCACACATTTCAAAAACTTCTATCACAATCTACTAAAAATCTAATTTTAATCTCCACCAAACACCCTCTAAATTTTGTGTGTTTGTTCTTCACTTCACATGATAATGATACGTGTAAGAACATAAAATAAAAAAAACTACTCAAAAAGAAGATAATAAATTTCAATTAGCACTATTACAGCTAAAATTCCTTGCCAATCAATATTCCAAAGCAAATGACCATTCAAGTATGAACTAACCGGAGAAATTGCTTCCAAATTGGCGTTCCACTCCTTCAACTGCTGCCGCAATCGCGCTCCCCTGCTCTGCAGCCTTCTCCATTCTTGATATAGCATCATAAAGGCATTTTGTAATATCTAACAGAGCTATAACTTCACCATTTTCAACAACGGGAAGGTGCCTAAATTTTCCTGTTAAATGTAAAAGAAACAACCAGGGATAAATAAAAACACTGATTACTTTTTGGTGGTAATTATAAGTAAAAAAATACATTCAAAAAGGTCGATGGCCCAAAAAGTTACTTGATGTCAAATATCAGTAACTAAGTCAACATCAAGAGTTGATAAATGATAATCTAAGAATAACATCCAGGGACATTAAGTTGGTAGAAAGTGGAAGGATAAAAACTTAAAGAGTGATGTAAAAATAAGTAAACCAGTTTATAAAATATAATCTTACAAGTAGCGAGAAATCTTAACTTCGACTAAAAGATGTAAAAAAGAAAAATCATGCAAGTTCAAGGCACATATGACATAACTATAGTGATCTGTCCATCCCGAAATCATTCATATTCTCTTTTTTGGTTCTTTATGAGCATATAATATCACCATCTCCAATACCAATTTCATCATATTACCTTCTAAGGCCAAAGCAGCACTGTAATGGTCATTTCCATTTCAGTACCATCATACTCTTCTGAAGAAGTTACCCATTCATTCCACAATAAATTATGCTTACGGTGATATAAGCATGATACTTCAAGAACAACTTAACAAAATTGTGTTCACTCTTAAATCATACAACCCTTTCCAAGCATTAAAAAATATATATATAAGCAAAATAGAAGCCACAGGAAAAGCAACCTTGGACCATCTTCTGAAGGGCCTCAATGGCCAAAGTATCTGAAGTCACAAAAATGGGATTCCTCGTCATCACTTTGGAAATTACCGTCTGATCTGGCCTCAACTCCTCAGCTATAACCCTAGTAGCAATGTCCTACACAAAAACTAAATAAATAAATAAATAATTGACACACACATCAGCCTTCCTAAAATATAACCAAAGCACTCAACATCTGAACCTTTTACTCGGGTAGATGGGGGTGGGCAATGATAGAGTAACTGTACCATTTCCATGCTTACTGCATTAGCATATTTAGCTACATTACCTAAGAGTTCTTGCTTCCCGTTAACATACACATCAAATCATGAATCTAAAACAAATAACACAACATTTTGCACTCAAGAATTATGCACTGCACGCTCAGAACATAAATACCTTGTCAGTGACAATGCCTGAGAGCAGGGCATTAGCATCAGTTAGCAGCACAGCGTCAACACGTCTGGCTGCCATCCTCCGACAGGCATCCGACACTGTGGTCCCCTCAGGAATTGTAAGTGCCTTTGATAACCTAAGCTTCTTAACTGTCCTCTCCCCAACAGACCTAGTCATGCATATAAATAATCAATATAGAAGATGCAAAAAAACAAGAAATAACCCTTGCAGTTTTCATCTGTTCATAGCACGATACAAGGAAATATGCATGAGGGACAGCGGTTAAATTATTGTAGCTTAAACCTGTAATACAATATATAAGATCCAAAGATACATGCACCCAATTCAATCAAAACGCTAGCATCAACACACAGATTTAGAAACATAGTCATATTAAACAACCGGTTCTATAGGGCATTTACGTGAGATAGGAGTCATATGGTTTTTTTGTACTGCAGTTACTGTCTAATTTCAGATAAACAGCCTTCCACGAAAAGAGAAATGTAAAAGAAAATAAACTCCATTTGCAAGTTGCAACTAATTAAACCAAGTATCAACTACATATTATTTTGGTCACTCTATCTATCACCCTCTCAACCAGTGGCAGGCCATACGAGACAAGTGATTTACATTCCCATAACAAATTTTAATCCATCTGCATTCAGACAATAACTGATTTTCAGAAAATTAGAAAAAAGAACACATGAATCTTCTATAACAAGAAATCTTGATATTGGAAAAAACACACGCAATCCAATATCAATTGCTATCTTAAAGAATAGTGAAGATTGTTAAATTCTCAATTATTATTCCTCCAATGCTGTTTCACTTCATTTCTTTAGCAGACGTGGCAAATGTAGTAACAAAAAGATCCACAAAGACTAGTTAATTAGCTTCCAAAATTTAACTACGTAGGCATATGCAACAGTACATTTCCCACAAACCAAATTTCACAAATATCAAAAACGAACCTTCCATGTAATTATTATACTTACTGTTGTACATATGGCTCATATAGAGTGGAACACGGGATTACTAGATCAAGTAATCTTGTTAATCCAACTCAATTCTTAATGAATTCACTAAAACCCCAAAACAAATATACACATATACACCCATTCACTCACACTCACACTCACACTCACACACATATACATTTATATGCATATTCATAAGACTGAAAACTCCCAAGTAAATATTAAACCTTACTCTATGAGTCGTTTATCCAACTCAACTCAATTTTTAATAAATTCACTAACAACCTTAAAAACACATACTCACTCGTCCATACACATATATAATATACATATTCACAAAATGAATTTCACAAATAACAAAGACTGAACCTTCAAGTGAAACATTGTACCTTAGTTTATCAACTCCTTGTTTATTCAACTCAATTCTTAACGACTTCACTAATATTCCCCCACACCCCCACCCCACCCCACCCAAAAAAAATACACATATACACCAGTCTATACACATATATCCATATATACAGCTTCAAAAAGCGAATTTCTCTTCGAGTAAATCTTATACCTGAGTCACACAACTAATTATTTTCCAACTTAATTCTTCACAAATTCACAAACATCCCATTATCCCAAAACAAAAAATACATACATGCACCAGTCCATATATATATATATCACAAGGCGAATTTACAAATATAAAAAATTGACCCTTCAAGTAAATATTGTACCTTACCTTATCAACTCATTTGTTTATCCATCTCAACAATTAACTAAAGCCCCCAACAAAAATAAAAAAATAAAAAAAAATACAAACATTACACCATTCACACACAAATACATATTGATGCAGGGAACTCACGAATGAGGAGGGGAGGTAGGATTCGTTTGCACCCCATTGGAGGGTGCGCCATTCTCAGAAGGAGGAGCTGAAGACTTCCTTAGGGTGGACGTATTCCGCTTCTGAACCATACTGTTCCGTCTCGGAGCCACTTGACCGCTCATTTTCCTTTAATTCTTTCCAAATTATTGCATCTGGAGATACATATATGCTTATATATTAACAAGATTATTGGGTTATCTTCCTTATGCGGGAATGAATTAGAGAGGTTAGGGCTTTGATCCAGAGAGGGAATAAATTCAGATGCCCTAACCCCCTCTCTCTCTCTCTCAATCCTTTGTTGTTCTGCGGCTTCTGCCTTTGTTTCCACGCACAGAGAGAGGAATGGAATTATTTGAGAATTTTGAATATTTTTTTTATTTATGTGAAGTCGTGTTTGTGTGGCTGTTGCCTTTACACCTACTCTGGCCTTTAGCCACGATTATATGGGAACGGTGATCAAAATATTATCAGTCCAATCGTTCACATGTTTTTTATTTATGCAAAATAATTCTATCATTTTATTTTAACACAATATCCCCTCGTATCAAGTAAATATTGAGAAAAATAATCCAATTTGTCTATTAAAATCTTTTAAAATTATGAATTTAGCCTNTCAACAACACATTCTTTATTTTATAAAGAGTAAAAATTTGAAAAGAATAAGAGAAACGGTCAAAATCCGTCGATTTGGTGGATTGAGGGAACCGCTCAAAATTATATTATACCAATTTTGGATTGTCTAAAATGTCTTTTTAAGCCATCTAAAACTGGTATTTAGAAAAAACTAACAAGCACCTATTTTTTCAACACCCGTTCAAAATTACACTATGGCCCTGTTTGAACAACATTATTTTTTTCATTCTCATTCTTTTACTCATTTTTAACCATACATTTTTCAATAAAATAATATTTTTTATCATACCAATAATTTTTCATTCTTTTTCAACCACACATTCCCCATCACATCAACAGTAAAAATGCATTTTTTTTTTTTCAAAAATATGCACCAAACGGGGCTTAAACAATTAAAAAAGAACGGTAAAATTAAAACATCTCTTTCTCCCCTTAACCAATGTCATCTATCGCTATCCAACTACGTCCCCTCCCTTTCCTCCCCTAAAGATTGGGTTAATGATTTTTCTAAAGAATTCGACACGGTATTGAAGAGCGCCACTATCAAATTCAAGGTTCCAGAAGATTCTTCGTATGCTCAATCGAATGAGCAAATTGGAGAGTATTCTTTTAAAATTATGAATTTAGCCTTCTCTTTAAATAAAAAGAAAGAAAGAAAGAAAGAAAGAATGAATGAATGAAGGGAAAAATAAAAAAAAAAAAAGGTTAATAATTGCATATACCGTCTCAATTTTTTTCAAAAAATACATTTTAGGCCTTGTTTGAACAATATTATTTTTTTCATTCTTATTCTTTTACTCATTTTTAACCATACATTTTTCAATAAAATAATATTTTCTATCATACCAATAATTTTTCATTCTTTTTCAACCACACATTCCCCATCACATCAACAATAAAAATGCATTTTTTTTTCAAAAATATGCACCAAACGGGGCTTAAACAATTAAAAAAGAACAGTAAAATTAAAACATCTCTTTCTCCCCTTAACCAATGCCATCTATCGCTATCCAACTACGTCCCCTCCCTTTCCTCCCCTAAAGATTGGGTTAATGATTTTTTTAAAGAATTCGACACGATATTGAAGAGCGCCACTATCAAATTCAAGGTTCCAGAAGATTCTTCGTATGCTAAATCGAATGAGCAAATTGGAGAGTAGCTATGTTGACCCATTTACTCCAAGCTCCATAAGTCATTCCTAAATATAAATTCATGGGAATTCATCATTTTTTTCTCTTTTGTGAGATGGATTTATTTAGTGATCGGTAAATAATGACTCGTTGAAGAATCTGGAATTTTTGGATACTGGTGCAATTGGGTAATTTGAGAAACGAAGAATTGTCATGAAGGGTATAAAATTATTCGAGTAGATTTCTCGCCCTTTGGTACCTATAGATTAACTACTACCAAGGGGAGAAATCCCTCGTGCAATACTAGGGAGTGATTTCTCGCCCTTTGGTACCAAATCTTCCATTTGTAACACTAATGATATCAACATCTAAAAAATTCGCACTTGCAGTCCAATCTAGCGGAATATGTGAGTTCATTTGTTAGTTAACCAAAGTCAATAATTTGACCAAATTTTGACTAATTTCAAAAGTTAAAATAGTAAAAAAAAAATTTGCTATATTAAAATAATTAAAATCAAAGCCATAAAAAGAAAAAGAAAAATCTTCTCGGCCATTGCACTCACACCACCGCCACCTTTATAGCCACCGTGTCTGCAATTAACGACATGGTTAGCAATCTCAACAGATTGCAATCAACTTCAAAGTCCAAAGGAAAGAAAAAATTTTCATGAAGCTATCAAAACCAAAACAATTTACACAAAATTCCTTTTGTTGCCAATGCCAAGATCTATATGATCCTTCGTTGGCTTTAGATTATTCATATTCACATCTTCCAATTCCATGATTCTGCCATTGGCTATTTGGGGAGGGTTTTATTTCATCTCCAGGACCATCAGCAACATGAGGAACTTTTTCTCTTTTGGGGTGCTCAAAATCCTCCTTATATTTCCTCAAAAACGTGTTTATTGGCAACAAAAGATTCAAATTGTTTGGTATTGATATTACAGTATTGTAGGCTTATTCCATCAGCTTTGGAGGTGAAAAATGACTTTGTGCATCTGAGTTTTGGTAAAAATGAGTTAGGCTTGATGGGCTTCTAGGGCGATGAAGGGGGAAAGCTATTAGTTTTGATGGTGAGTTTGAAGGATTTGCAAAATTGCTTCGAATTTGAAGAATTGGAACATGACGGGTTGCTAGCTCTTAATTGTAGAGACGGTGGCGGTGGCGTGAGTGATGGTAGTCGGGGATGTGAGTGGTTCCTAGGAACGGATTCAGGACCAGATTACATGCCGGACTAATACATCAAAAAAAGAAAAAAAGTAAGTGTGTGTGGGGTGAGTGAAGAAGATGAAGTGTATTTCTTTTTCTTTTTCTTTTTTGGTTTTTGATTTTAATTGTTTTAATATAGAAAGGGTAAATTTACTATTTTAACCTATAAAATTAGTCAAAATTTGGTCAAATTATTGACTTTTTGGTCAATTAACAGATGAACTAACAAATTCCGTTAGATTGGACTATAAGTGCGATTTTTTGAACGATTTCATCATGAATGGTAAAAATGAAAGGTTTGATACCGTGGCTGCGATTCACCCTTTTTATTTCCTTTTTAAATTGGGACCCATTTGCACTTTTTGAAAAAAAAAAAAATTGGGACTAACTACAATTATTTCTTTATTCATTCTTTTCATTCATTCTTCTCTTTTTGTTTATTTAAAGATGGTAAATTCACTATTTTAATGGAGAACTTGGACAGGAGGATTTTTTGTACAACGTTTGCTTGATTTGAGGGGATATTGAGCCAAAAATGAAAGAACATTGATGTTTTTGCGCAAAACATGTAACGTATAGGATGTTTTATAAAAGCCTAAAATAATTAACAGGAAACTTAAGTGCTATAAAAATAAAAGATAAGGGAGAAACCTAATAGAAATTAAAGGTTGAAAACCTACTCATGCCATTCGAGACCTTTTTTCATCAATTTTAGTAGTTATCCCAATTTGAAAGAAACTAGATGTGTTGTGTTTTTATTATTGTGTGAGTAACATCACACAATAGAGAAATAACACACAAGACAACAATTATTCTTTGGTGTTAAGGCATTTGTTTTCAAGAAACATAGCATTCAGAAGAGTATAGTTTTAAGAATCTTTACATGCAACTCTTTTAAAACACCGCACAATGTAAAATTCCACCATACACTTTTAGTCAAGACAATTTTCAAATAAAACGTGTATATAAAACAGATTTTAAGAATTCCAGAGTTCAAAAAGTTAACTGTGATACAAATTGTTTTATACAAAAAACTCGGTAATAATTTGAGCATTGATGTAGATCGAATCTGCAAACACACTGACAAACGGGTTGTACCTTAAGAAAACAAACATTTTTTCTTATTTCATGAAAGATCAAAAACCCTACAAGACGTTTTAGAGTCTTAAATACTAAAAGAACGGATAACCTATTGGGCCAGCAGTCCCTTAGTGAGATGGGCTACAAAGCAAAATAAATAAATACTGAAAATAATGAACTAAAAAACATTAAGTGTCATTTTGACTTAGCAAACGAATTCAAACGTCAAAAATCCCTTATACATCACAGCGAAGCTGAGAATTCAATGTGAATCGTCGCGAGTTTTCTGGAATTGGATCATAGGCCGAAAACAGACACTATATGTAAAAGTTACGTCATTTTATTCGAACGCCGACTATCAAAATGTTCCAAATATGCAAGTGTATGTTCCGTCACACTAACCTCATCAAGCATGCATAATAAATAGTCAATTTTTATATACTTCTTCTTTGACCGAACCCTTATTCCTTTAGATGTTAGGAATCCTAGACAAAAATAAATATAGGAGGTTTTGGAAGAGTTTTAGGATATTGACGTTTTGGTATTGAATGCTAAATAAGGATAGGTAAGAAATCATTCCCAAATACCGAATTTGTAAAGAAAATGTTCAAGAATACTATGCATTCTTTAGACCAAAAAATGTCTTAATTTCAAATTCGGTTGTAAAGAAAAATTACTACTATTTTATAAAAACAATTAGCCAAGAATTTGACTAAGCCTCTGTTTGGGGCTCATTTTCTTTTGGCAATTTAGAAAAAATTGGACCGTTGGTACAGGTTCAGCAGACAACCAGTACAATATTCACTGTAACATCAGCAGACACACAGTGCAGTGTGACGATTTTACCCTTTTATTGTCATGGAAAGCAATGAAAACTAGCACATGCAAAAGGGCAAAACCGGGATAAGAGGGAAAAGTGGACAGTCAAATAATGAGTTTTTACTGTAGCAAAGTCTTGATGTGACCCAAAAAATGCATTTTTATTGTAAGAATGCCTACCAAACAGAGGCTAATTACTAGAATAAACAAGTTTAGTTTCAAGAAATTATGAATTTGTTGATTCGTGCTATTATAACTCAAATCTATTTGTGTTTCTGTAAGTAAAATTACAATCTTGAGCTAAAATGTTTAAAAGTAAGAGACTAGCACTCGAAAACTTTTGTCTCTACGTAAGTGGTTAAATATTTCCTTTTTATGCAAATATACATCTTAAATAATGAGAACAATGAAACCTATTGAAGATCACAACGGCAATCCAATCAACCGTTCATTTGTATCTCACACTCGATCAAAATATGTTGAAAAAATTTGTGTCATACTTTTACAATCTTTATTATTGACTTAATATTCATACTTGTAATGAATACTGACTAAATAAAGGGTAAGTATCTTCAACATAATTGCAGCTTCTTGTTTTTCATCCTAGATATTTTCAGATTAGTTAACTAGATGAATTTAAGGATAGATTCAATTAATATTGTCTTTCCTTAATTTAGTCTGTTTCGCCCTGGTTGTCGCTAACAATTAAAAGAAAGGTTCAGACGATTGTGTAAGGAACAAAACTCTTGAGACAAAGTCTCAAAAAGGGGTGCTTTATTGGTGAAGATTACAATTGGAAAGAAAACTGAATGTCTCTAAGGGACGCAAGCACACGAGTACTAAAAAAAAATGTTTTAAAGTTAACTAAAAAATTAAATTACATATTTTCTGTTGAGAGTGTTTGATTCTGGGTCCTTTTCTTCTATGTTTTCCTTTTCTTTTTATGCTCCTTTAATAGTTTCTTTGTGAAAAACTGCTTGAAAACTACTTGCTGCTCTATAATTATCCATTTTCTTCATGATGGCTGACTTGTCTAGAACTGCTGTCTCTAACTGTTGTCATTACTCTTGTCGTTTAACTGTCTGCAACTGGGATTCTTGGATCATGGGGTGTGATAAGGTTGCTAAATAACCGCTTCAATAACTGTCGTACTGGATAATCGTGACACCTTATATTCGCTCAAATCCTGGGCGACTCAAAAGTTTAGGCGAGAACGAGATCATCGCTCTGGGGGACAGTAAGACACTTCATTCGCTCAAATCCTGGACGTATTGCAAGCTTGGGCGATGATGGTACTTTGTTCGTGGGCCTCCACTACATTTCATAATGGTCCTATTTGGACCTTCATCCTGAATTTCCTAATTGGGTTTCATTCTTTGGACTATTCAATTTGAGCTACACTTTTTGTATGTCAACAATTACCCCTCAATATGGCAGAATTAATACCAATTATTAATCTTTGCCATATTCTTCCTTGTATTTTTCAGCAATACATGAAATTTCCAAGAATTTCAATCATTATTTCCATTTGGCGATAATCCTTCTATAGCCTGAAAAGGTGTAATCGTTACACACCCCTATAAACCCAAAAGACCAGCCACTTCATCGCGCCATTACCTTCACATCTTTACATCGTGCGTTTCTATAAAGGTTACTGTTCATTGTCTTGCCTCCTCACTACGCTTCTCAAAAACCTTTCACAACGTCTATATTTTGCATCAAATGGCGACTTCACAAACTCATTTCGATGATTCCTTCAGTTTTGAGGACTTCAAAAACCTTCTTACTAGACCGTATATGGATTCAAACTTCCTTTCACAATCTAACCTTGACCTTCATGAGTTCTATCTAGATCCATCATTCAATGATGCTGAATCGGTTGGACGAGCGAGGTGGGTCAACTATTCCCTTGCACTAAAAACCCTCAATTTCTGAACTCCCTGCCATTGAAGCCAATTCACGAGAAAGGTATTCGTACTTGGCCAAAAACTGATCCCAGTTTTCGTAGATGGCATGCACGTATGGTGAATCATGGTCCCACCAAAGAAGTTTTTGATCGTGCTAAGATTTTGGACCTATTAGAAATTACCCAGTATCCCCCAACTTATGACCCAATACTTTTTCCAATCACCCTGAGTTTTTGGTCTTCTGAGTACAACACTTTTTTTTTCCTTCTTGGCCCAATGTCTACTACTCTAAGGGATGTTGGAGTCCTAGTAAATCTTCCACCCTTGGGCGATACCATCTTTCCGTTATTTTGATTTTCAGTGTTACCCCTAAGTTTGACAAGAAGCTTACTGAATCATACTCAAGCATACAAGGCCTTTATACTGCCTCGCTGAGCCTACTCATGTTGAGCGAGTGACTTTTCTTCAAGTCTGGCTTTATAAATATGTTATTTGTGTCCCCAGCTTGAAATCCTCTATGAGTTATCTGCCTCTATAGCACGAGTTGGCGCGTGGCAGGTCTTTGGATTTGTGTTCATTCTTTTTAACCGCCTTTTATAGAGACATGACTTCTCTCCAATTTCAATTAAAGAATGGTGCGTCTTCCACTAGCAGTGGGCCTCTTGGCTTGCTCAATTATGGTTGAGAGCCTATTTTCCACAACTTGATGCTCCACCATCTCCTCCTCGAATAGTAAGCTGCTATGGGCTATTCATTCATCAATTATTTAATTGTTCCTTTATTTGTTCACTTTCTCATAAGGATGGAACATATTTTTTTAAATATTTGTCATTAATGAATCTCATATGCCCGGTGCCGTCTAAATCCTCCAAATGATAGGCTCCGTTAGGCAATACACTATTTACTTTATACGACCCTTCCCAATTGGGCGACCACTTGTCATACTTTGGATCTTTGTTATCCAAAGAGAGTATTGTTTTCCAAACCAATTCTCTCAAGCTAAAAGATTTGACTATAACTTTTTTGTTGTAAAATTTAGTCATCCTTTGTTTTTGAATTTGTAATTTATTTAGGACGTCCAACTTTAATTTGTCCAACTCCAATAGGTTTTGGGCTAATGACTCGGCATACTCACCATCACTTAACTTGTGTTGCAAACATACTCTGATCGATTGCACATTAGTTTTCATAAGCAAAACAGCCTCCTATCCATAAGTAAGTTGAAAATGAGTACATATTCACCATCACTTAACTTATATTGTAAACACGTTCTGATTGACTGCACATTAATTTCCATAGGCAAAATAGTCCCATATCCATAACTCACACATTTTAGTAGTATACCATCTGAGCCTTTCTTAAACAACTCTTCATCTATCAACACATAATTCAACGAACGCAACTTCATTTTTCTATTATTTTCCTTATTAGGTTCTTTGAAGAACCTTTTAACCTCAACCCCCCAATCTATTGCATCTCCATCTTGTATGCAATGAACTCCGATCTTTCTTGCCCTCCTTTGTACTACATGCAATATTACTCCATATTCACAAGTAGATTCCCAATTTAAAACTTTTGAATAACCTGAAACCATTTGGGCCAACTCGTTTTCCATGTCATTATACATCCTATTAACACATTGAAACTCTACTTGATCAAATTCTTCAAACAATTCTTGGGCGATTTCGTATTGACTTACAATGGAATCACTTTGGTACCTAAAATCACCAATTAATTGGTGAATTACCAATTGAGAGTAGCCCATAATAATCACATTCTTTATTTCCATATCTATCATCAACTCCAAGCCCACAATTAACGTTTTGTATTCATCTTGATTATTGGTACACATTCTATCCAAAGTGAACGCAAATTTGTAACAAATCCCTAAAGGAATCAATGATATCTCTACCCCCACACCTTTACAGGTTTTTGATCAATCAAAATATAAAATCCAAGGTTTTAATTTGAATGAATCGATTTCTAATTCAATCTCCTCACACATGTTAAGGCATGGATGATCGGTCAGAAAGTTAGCCAAAGCCTATTTTTTATTGTCTTTTGGGGTATGTATTGTATTTCGAATTCTGATAATGTTAAATTTCAAAGGTCTACCCTTTCGTGTCAAATAGGGCGAGAAAACATATACTTAACCAAATTTACTTTAGAAATTAAATAAACGGTTACAGACCATAAATAAGCCTTTATTTTTGTATATGTGAAATATAATGTGAAATATAAAGTAAGACATAATTTTTCAATAGCGGAATAATTACATTCACATTTTGTTAACCGTTTACTCAAATAGTAAATCGTCATTTCTTCACCAAATTGGTCTTCTTGCACGACCATTCCAGCTATCGATTCTTGTTCAACTGATACATACACTTTCATTAGCCGTTCTTGGATTGGTGACACAAATACTCGTGGACTTGATAAATATGTCCTGAGGCTTTCAAAAGTCTTTTGATGCTCTTCTTTCCAGATGAAATCGTCCTGATTTTTTAACTTTAAAAGAGGCAAAAAAGCTTTCGCTCGCCTTACACAATTAGAGATAAAGCATCTTAAAAAGTTTACTGGCCTAGAAACCTTTGCAATTCTTTTTTGTTGCTAGGTGTTTTGACCTCTAAAATGACATTCGCTTTATTCTTATCGAGTTCAATCCCCTTTTTGTGTACTAGAAAACTAAAGAAATTTCTCGCATTAACACCAAATGCACTTTCAAAGGATTCAATTTTAGTTTATATTACCCCATTCGCTCAAATGAATGTCTTAGTTGCTCAAAATGGTCTTCCTCTTTAATGAATTTGATCATTATATCATCTAAATACATTTTAACAAACTTGCCTATCATATCATGAAAAATCAAGTTCATCGCTCTTTGATAAGTTGTCACCGCATTCTTCAGGCCGAAAGGCATAACTACCCATTTGAAACATCCTAAAGCTCCAGGGCATCTAAAGACAGTTTTGATATGTCTTCTTCAACTATGTAAATTTGATTGTATCCTGAATACCCATCCATAAAGGAATATATTACGTGGCCGACAGTCGAGTCTACTAAAGAATATACGGTAGGCATTGAATATTCATCTTTGGGCGTGGCTAAGTTTCTAAAGTCTATGCACACCCTTAACTTACCATTCTTTTTTAATACTGGCACGATATTAGGCAACAACTCGACATATCTGACCGTTCTAATAAAATCTGCGTTTCACAATCGCTCTATTGCTTTCTTAATTTCAGGAAGTACATTAGGAGCAAAATGCCTAGGAGGTTGCTTGTGTGTCTTAAAATTTGGCTTAGTTGGTAATCTATGTTCTACCAAATTTCTATCTAAATTAGGCATATATTCATATTCCCAAACAAAATAATTCTTATATTCTTTTAATAAAGTGATTAATTTATTACTAACCTCTTGATCGAGCATCTGACTTACAAATGTTGGGCGATCTTTCCCTTCATCACCAATATTCACTTTAATCAGAGGGTCTTGTGCTTGAGAATATTCAGGTTTGGTAACCTTCATTACTTCATCGTCAATATTCCTTATAGGCATTTCATCTTCTAAACAATCCATTTTGTTGACTTCTCAGCCATACTCTGCTACAACTCAAACACTACCAATTTGTTTCCCAATGCTTTTAATGATGCTTCTTCTTTCGTTTGGTCTTTACATTCTTTATTGAAAGCCATTAACTTGGATTTGAAGGCCTGAATATCGGTCATTTGCCTTTGTTGCTCACAACTCATTTAAAGTTCTTTGATTAACTTTTTGACAATCACTGGCTCTTCCAGGGCCACTATGTTTGGCCTCATTTGACTGAACATTTCAGTAAGTTTATCTATTGAAAATGGCTCTTCACTCTGTGCAATAATTTGAGTTTCTTCTTCATCTTGGACTACCCTGACAGGTCCATAATTTCATTCGTACATGAATCTTTCCACTGAGTTTACTTCTGCAACAAAAGGTCTACGATCTGCCTGCATCACTTCTGCTTCGCCCTTGTCATTCCAAAATACTAGGCACGGTGGAAGGATGAAGGCATGCAACGAATCCCATGGATCCAATCCCTTCCTAGTAGTACGTTGTAACTAGTAGGACCATCCATTACAAAGAAAATAGTAGTCCTAATAGTTGTCCCTACAGTTATGTCCAGTGACATAACTCCTTTAGCCGAAGTTACTCCTCCATTGAAACGTGTGATAATGACTTCTGTTGGAATCATATCACTTTCTGTCTTTGCAAACTTTCTCATCATTCTGGATGGGATGGTGTTTATGGCTGTTTCGTTATCAATAAGTACTTTCGCCACATGTATACCATTGACTAAAGCTTTCACGTACAATGACCTCAAGTGTTTAGTTAATTTCATGGATGGTCTCTTGAAGATGACCTTCTCAGCAGCATCTATTTCCACTTCCAACTTGTCGTCTGTTGAATTATCTTTTTGTAATAAGTTAACGTGCAATATTTCGCACTGAGTTGCTTCTTCTTGGATTTCCTCCTTACTTTTCTCCAGAGCTTCTTCTCCAGTTACCCAACCTGTGGGGGGAGGCAATATTCTTGGAGGTGATCCATACTTTTCAGAGTGAGGTACTCTCCTCTCCTCTTTCTCTTGAGTGTCCCGTATAGCACATAATAATCGAAAGAATGTCTAAATGATTTTCCCAACAAGTCTACTTCACGAACACCTTCTCGATGTAGTTGCTTCAACTGGGTATTACGCGACACTTCCCTTTTTCTTCTCTCTGCTTCCAGATCAATTTTTTCTCAATATCCGTCATACCATCATCATCTTTTTCGTCGTATTCCTCTCCGCTATCCTCCATTTCTTCATCTTCTTTCTCTTTGTTTTTGAACTCATTGGCTAATAAATAGTTATTAGCCATGACAGGAGGTAACGTACCAAATTAAATAGTGAGGGGATGCTTTGGATGTTTTTCATCATTTTTGCCTCGCTCAAACTTTGATCTACCAGAAGAACTTTCTGGCTTGGCAGTTCTTCCATTGATTCACCTGTACCAGTCTCTTTACTATCTTCGAGAACATTTTGATTAGCCACCTCGAGTAGTTAAACACTTTAGGGAGCGGTAATCCTTGTTGTTGCTTTATCATTTGTCCATAATTGCGTTGAAAACGCCTTTGTTGAGTTCTAGTCATCTTATTGAAGGGTATCACTCTTCCTACATTATATTGGAATGAATGCCATACATTTGGTTGACGAGGTTGCGGCCTTAATGTTCTTCAATTAGTTATTGGCCTGAACTACCTTTCAAAAGGTGATCCTCTATAGAATGATGTACCTCGCCCTCAACAGGTTGGATATTTGGAATCAGATCAAGACTATGGTGATGTTGCCGTATTCCAAATCTCTCTGTGTTTGCACTCACTTCTCTTTTGCATCTGCACACAAGACGTCTTCATCCTCTCTAGGCTCTTTCCCTTTGACACGTTCAAAAACACTATGATGTGGCCCGAGATCTTCTTTCTCGTCATCTATAACCAATTTGAATCTTGACAACTTATTTTTGAAACTAGTCGTTTCCATGTTCACCCCAAATGGCTGTGGAAAAGGATTTTCATCCACTGTCATCTTCTTTTTATCTTCGAACGTAATTCTCCTTGATTCGATAGCATCCTGTAACACATGACGAAAGACCAAGCAATTATTAGTCAAATGTGACCATGCATTATGCCACTTACAATATTTTTTACCCTTAATTTGCTCAGGGCTTGGCAATTTATGCTTATCGCTCAATTTTATCTGCTTATCCTTATACAGTTTGTCAAATATAAGGTCAGCTTTGGTCAAATCGAACGAAAACGTCCTAGCCTGTTTGTTTTCATCTTTTATAGGCTCGTTCTTGTCCGACGTTCTAGGTTCGGCCATTATGGGACAGGCGTAAGCATCCCCTTTAATTAATTCGGCCAAACATACTTCAGTTTGATCGTAATATTCATCGTTAATAGTATGAACGTTAAAATTTGGGTCTTTATAATAAGTCCTTTTACTAGAGTTTTTCATTTGTTCTTCTTCTCTTATCAATCGTCCATACCTAATCACGTTCGCGCTGAGTTGGAAAAGGTCACGAAATTCTCTATCCTCGAATTGTTTTTTCAAATCAAAGCTTAAGCATTTTTGAGTGATTTTGACAAATTCCTTCTCAGTCGAGATACAAAACACTTGCTCCTGGCTGTTTTGAACCTTTGAAGGAAACATTCTGCCCATTCGTTTGGTATTTGACGTAAATTCGCCAAATCGGCAAAGGTGACTTCAGATTCAGTCTTATAAAACTGAGCATTGAACAATTGTTCCAGTTGTTGCCATGTTTAAACAGAGTTTACTGACAAATTAATGAACCAGGAGAAAACTACTCATGTTAATGAACTGGGGAACAACCTCATTTTATGATAGTCAGTCACTTTACCGCTTTGCAGTGTGAATAGCCCTATATGTTCTAGAGTAGACACTTCTCCTAAACCAGTGAATAATGAAAATTCTGGTATTTTGTACTCTCTAGTCCATGGATATTCTTAATCTACCCAATCAAGATATGGCTTTGTGTAAGTCAGCCTAATGATAGGACGTACCCCAAAAGCCATTTGATCCTGTACTATCTCCATGATTTGATTCCTCAACATGACGTTGGGATCATATGGAATTCCTACAGGTTGGTATACTGGTTGATTTGTTTGAGGCCTAATATTTGGTCCTTGGTTGGTAACAAAATTGTCATTGTTTGGGTAATTATTACCATTGAACTGAGTATTTATACCATCATTAACATACGGGACGTTTTGTCCATTATTCAGGACATTGTCTCTTATATTTGGGTTACCCCCAGGTTTGTAATCCTATTACTACCATTCAAGTTTAGCGTTCCATTACCCCCCTGATTTGAAGTAGACGGACTGAAGGGTGGTTCTAATCCTTAATTTGGGTTCAAACCAGGAGAATTATGTCCCACAATCGTTCTGGTTTGAAAGTGGTTTGCAATATGCACAACTAGCCGACACATTTGGCTTACTAACTTATTCATTATTTCGTTTAATGTATTCAGTTGTTTGGCTATGTTGTCATAATGTACATTCCTATTTTGGGTAAATCTTTCCATATTATGAACAGTTCGTAGATTTATCTATTCAACGATATCTTGTGTGAATTCCTCAAGCAATGCACGCATGGTTCAAGGACTCAACTCCGTCATTGGCTCGTAGCGACTTTCACTGCTTTGACTATGTTCCTCTGTTCGTGAAGAGCTTTGCTGCTCCTCATATCGCTCGATTACAGACTGGACTACTCGTTGACTTGCGGTTCCTTATCAGAATTCTTATGAGGCATAATGCTTCACTTTTTTGTATCCTCAAACACCAAACACCAATTGTCCCATTGGGTGTGCCAAATTGTTTCTCGCGGGTTGTCGCGAACAATTAAAAGAAAGGTTCAGACGATTGTGTAAGGAACAAACCTCTTGAGATAAAGTTCCAAAAATGAGTGTTTTATTGGTGATATTACAATTGAAAAGAAAACAGAATGCCTCCAATGGGCACAAGCACACGAGTACTAAAAAGAAATGTTTAAAGTTAACTAAGAAATTAAATTATATATTCTCTGTTGAGAGTGTTTGATTTAGGGTCCTTTTCTTCTATTTCTTCCTTTCCTTTTTATATTCCTTTGATAGTTTCTTTGTGAACAACTTCTTGAAACTGTTTGGTGCTCTATAACTACCCATTTTCTTCATGATTGCTGACTTGTCATGGAACTACTGTATCTAACTGTTGTATTACTCTTGTCGTTTAACTGTCTGCAATCGGGATTCTTGGATCGTGGGGTCTAATAAGGTTGCTAAATAACCACTTCAATAATTGTCGTACTGGATAACCATGACACCTTATATTCACTCAAATCCTGGGCGATTTAAAGATTTGGACGAGAACGAGATCATCGCTCTAGGCGACAGTAAAACACTCCATTCGCTAAAATCCTGGCTTCTTGTAAGCTTGTGCGATGATGGTACTTTATTTGTGGGCCTCCACTGCATTCCATAATGGTCCTATTTGGGCCTTCATCCTGGATTTCCTAATTGGACTTCAATCCTTGAACTATTCAATTTGGGCTACACTTTTTATATGTTAACATAGTCTATTAACAAATTAAGAATATCTAGTATATTATGTGTCATACCAATTTTTTTTTTACCGTGTTCAATGACTATAGTTTAGGTAATAATTAATTTCTTGCTTTACCTATTAGTAAAGTAATTAATCAAAAATGGAATTAAGCTTTGAAAAAATAATTCCAGTACGTGACCTAGTTCCATGCAGTTATGCCATTCTCGAAAGAGTTCATACGAATTTGATGCTTCATTGAGTATTTTTCACGGCCAACATTTTCTTCAAGTATTTGGAGCACATAAATCAACCTGAGCTAAATGTTCAATTCCATTCATTGATCAAACTACTTGACATGAGTTAAGAATGTTGATTTTTAATCCAAATGGTCAGTGCGATTGAGTACAATAGGGAATTAGTAAAAAGTCAAGATTGAGTGAATTTTATTCTACTTCATCAATAAGTCAAAAGAAGAAGATATAAACAGAGTTATTCTTCATTCTTTTGATTTTTTTTTGTTAATTTTGTGAAATAAAAAATAGATAGTGGTGTATTTTTTATTAATTAATTAGTAAATTATGTAACTCGTGGCATGGGGGCCATGAATTTTTCTTTTTGGGGTTTATCATGTTATATCGATGTTTAGTTTTTAATCCATTATTTAAATTTTACACTAAGTTAATACTACTTGAACACAATATCAATCTACATGTTATAGTAAGAACCATTAGTAACTGAGTATAGGAAGTTTTGACTGTCTACCATATAATATATCAGTAGTATAATTAAAATTCATATTTCTAATCTACCTAGGTTTTAACATTTATACTTGGTATCATAGCGGATTTATTTTTTAGAAGTGCGATCTAGGAAAAACTTAGATATGGACTGAGCATCCTTTAGACCTAGCTAGTTGCAATTTAAAAGCCTTATATTGCCTAGCGGGCATATGATGTTCAGATATGGAGGTTAGTGAATTTAACTGAATTTTCACATCAGAGACAACCGTTCACATATCTGGGAGTCCCTATGTTTAAAGGGGCTAAGAGGAGCGTTTTGTATGATGATCTCATTATGAAGG
>OU503043.1:12571845-12594694 GCA_912172775.2 Fraxinus pennsylvanica
TTCTGTTTTATAGAGATGTTAGTCTATATATAGGATTGATGTAATCTTTATAAAACATGATCTTCATCAATAAAAGATCTTTCTCTTCATTCAGCAAATTAGTAGTTCATTCAATTTTGTGCATTTGTTAATATAGAACTTCCAAACATTATTCATGAAGCTCTTAAAAACCCAAAATAGAAATAAGTGGTTAGGGAAGGAAATCCATGCACTTACAAATGGTAGCTCTTAGAAATACCAGAAGGAAGACAACCTCTGGGATACAAATGGATATTTCGTGTTAAATATAAGACCAGTGGAAGTGTAGACCGGTATAAAGCAAGGTCAGTTGCTAAAGAGTTCACTCAAACACATGGAATTAACTATCAAGAAAAACTCAACACTATCAAAATTCAATTATTCTTGGCAGCTAATTCAGACTGGCCTCTCCACCAGTTGAATGTTAAAAATGCATTTCTCGGCGGAGACTTGGAAAGCAAAGTCTACATGGAGATTCGTCCAGGATTTGAAATGAAGAAGAATGTCAGCATAGTTTGTAAACTATCAATCTCCAAGAGCTTAGTTTGACAGATAGTAAAATAAAACTTTGTTTACTAAACAATCACCTGAAGGGAAATTGACCATTCACGTTGTATATGTCGATGACATTATTGTGAAACAAGATTATGAAGATGAGATGAGTGGTTTAAAGGCGTTTCTCGCCTAGGCGTTTGAAATCAAAGATCTTAGAGCTCTCGAATACTTTTTAAGCATGGAAATGACAAGGTCAATGAGTGGTACGGTCTATCAACGTAAGTACACTCTAAACTGACTAAAGGTAACTGAAAGTTAGCATGTAAGCCTACACACACTCTCATATATCCATCCTATAAATGGAAGTGAAAGAAGGAAGCTCTCCAGTTGACAGAGGGAGATACCAAAAAGTTGTATGAAAAATCATATATCTTTCCATACAAGACCAAACATTGATTTCTCAGTCAATTTGATTAGTTTATTCATAATAATACAACTGAAAAACATCTTAATGTTTATCGGATCCTCATAAATCTAAACAAGAAAACATGTAAGGCCTTGCTCTCCCGAAAAGGAACAAATAGGAATGTTGAAATATTTTAAGGTGCAGAACGGCTACCTCCGATTTTTGCACTTATATATGGAGGAATCATGTTTTTGCTTGCAAAGCAAGAAGCAATCTGTAGCAAGGAATAGTGCTGAGGTTGAATTCAGAGCTATGGCACACATTATATGTAAATGAATGTGGTCGAAAAGGTTACTTGAAGAGTTAAATATTCCAAACAAGAATTTAATGAAATGGCGAAAGTATTAAGAACCCATTCATCGTGAAAACTAAGCATGTGGAGACTAATTGTCACTTAATCAAAGAAAATATTGAGGAATGCATAATCAATATGACTTGTGCATTGACTTGTCTAAGTTGTCTTAATAATCCCCACGCACAAAAATGCACACAAGCAAATATATATGTAATCCACCACCATCATTTTCTTCTTCGGCGACTGAATTTACTCCAAAACAATCACTGGAGGACGTGAAAAAGTTTTTTGACTATGAAAGCCAAAGAATTCCTCAACAGTTTCACTACTTCAACAACAATTCTTTTGGTATTGAATCCAATTTTACTCCGCTATACAGTGACTTGCCGTCCCCAACTTTGTCCGTTGTGATCTTCACAGTTAGGGGATTGTCCGGTCGACCAGCCAACATATGAGTCCGGTAACGGCCAGTGTGAAAAAAAGCCCGCCCGCTGCGGGTTCTGGATCGGCCTACAAATTTTAAACTACAACTCAGGCCCTCCCGCTGACCCATCCGGGTCGAGCCCAAGCAGGTCACGGATCGCGGTTTGTTCCGATTTAACCCGTATTATTGTATAAATAAAATTATAAAAATATAGAATTTTTTATATTTACAGTAAAAAATATTTTTTTAGTTCAATATAAATTAAGAATTGAACAAAATTAATAATAAATTCATATTTATATCAAGAAATATTTACATAGAATTCAAATTTAATATTACATAAATTATTTATAACTTTGCAAAATTAAATTTAACTTAAACAAATAACAATTATATGCATTTCTAATTACTATTATCAAATATTAAATTCTAATCAACTGCATGCCTGCCAGTTTGCTGCAGCAAGCTAGCAGGTGAGAGTCTCTCTCCCCCCATTTTTTTCAAATTTTTAAATTTTTTTTTCGCGGACCAACGAGTTAACTGCAACTTGTGAAGCCCGCAGGCCGCCGATCACACCTCCTTGACCTGTGAACCGTCCGCTCGAGTCATTTTTCTCCTATAAATTCAATGAAATAGATCATCAAAGAAATATAGTTCTTCTCAAACCCAATCATGACTCTTCTTCATTGGATTATCTTTTTTTAAACATTATGCGACTCAAAATCAACCAATTATCCATGAATTCATATATTTTTGTTTCCTACTTATTCTTAAATATTTAGGTCATATCGTCAACTATTTTTGAGACGTTTGAGCCAAATATTTTTCAATGAAACCAAACCAAAAGTAACAAGTTCGAGTCTACTTCAAGTTTTTCATTTGGTCACCAATATTATAACTATGACGTTCTGTATTTGCATTCAAATTTTGAAGATGTTCAACAATGAAAATGAACATACATCCAAGATAGGGAAAATTGGGAAGTTCTAATGTTTACAAGAATTATTACTGAATACTACAATGCACAAGAATATTTGCAAAAGTTCTCCATGCCGTGCTTTCATTTAGCTCTTTTACTTGCTCAAGTTGGTTGCTTTACTGAAGTCGAGGATATTCCGGCTAGCAAATGTAATTAGTCATTCCCTAATATCAATGGAATAATGCTACCTACTAGCCATTGTGTTCAACACCAGTCTTGGTGTGGCAGTAGAGCACAATCCCGTAACTAATGATCACCAATAGTAGTGTGTGGGCTCCACTGCCACCGTTGAACATTACTGTTGATAAATAGCAGTACTCGTATCAATAACTCAAAAGTCCAAGATAAGACTGTCAAGATTGCTAATACCATAAAATAGATATCCAAAGTAAATCAAAGAAAACAAAGAGGCAGCAGATATTCCTTCAGCATCTTGCTGCTAGTTACTTAAAGAAAACATCACCGGGCAGTATATGCTAAAAGTACAACTAATTATAGGTTTTTCTATGAACAAAACACTAAACTGGTAAACGAAATAGAAATACAACTATACACCATGAATTCATGGAAATGACAATTTCTACAGCCATTAATGATACCACCATGGACAAGGGGAATCAAACCTAAAAAAAGTTCAAATTATACTCACAGCAAGCTATCTGCAAGAGATCTAGGGACTTTAACTTTCATCTGCAACCCTTGCAAGACAATCTACAGACGTGCAATTAGGGCAAGAGTTCAAAAATATTGTTTTCTCGAACTAGCCTGCTTCATGGCAGTAAATAATTTCAGCTTTCATAATCAGGAACGTGGCATTGGCTATCTTCGTCCTGCCACACCGGTTCCATTTCAACTTGAAATCCGGGTAAATTCAGCATCCAGAATTCATCGCCCTCAAATCAAGAAACTGCAGCATGTAAAGACAATGTGAATCTTTTGTCCGACAATTGGTTTCTTGAAATTCATCTATAGATATAGAAAAGTTATATCAATCATTATCTAAATTAAAAAGACAATTAAATCCCCTAAAAAACGTTTTGCATTCAAATATGTTACTATAACACGTTTACTTTGACTTGAATTTTCAAGATGAATTACTCTTTTATTTACTTGTTCATTTATTTGGTAACAATTAAGCTTCTGTAAGTATCTAGCATTAGCTTGAAGTTATGTATTCATAGCTTTCATCAAGAGTTGCTAAACCACGTTTATTTATTTCACCACAACCCAAAGATTGTGCTGAACTATAATTGCAAATAGTCACAAATTCAAAAATCAATTTAGACGATCAAACACTCAAACCTTGTGACCACAGTTTTGCCACTTCTATTATCATTGTGTGCAAGCTCCCAGTTATACAAAGTAACCAAGTGGAAAGGTAAACTTGGGGCAGGAAGCCACCATCTCCCATCCACCGCCACCCTGACCCCAAAAAAATAATAAAAATCCCACACAGAGGGCAACAGAAAACTTCTCAGAAACTTCACACATCACTTCCCACCTTCAGTTTTGACAAAAACAGTGAAATATTTCTATGGCCTCCAACTTTTTGATAAGAAGTTTAAAATGATGGAAAACTGTATACAATAAATGGAGTCGAAACCACTTTCTCGAATTTCATTGTTCCTCACCTTTAATAAATAAAAACTGTTCACGCTGCTTAATCAGAAATTAAACTCTGTGAAAGAAAGAAAAATAAGGAAATCAAAAGGTACGCCAGACAAAGTGGGATCCATCTTCTTCTCAAAATCTCTTATTCTTTCTATATTTGTGAAGAAATATTATATTTAAATAGAAGTTTCATCACTCATTAAAAGTAAAGATCTAATCTTTACCTATTTAAATAGAAGTTTCATCACTCATTCAAAGTGAAGATCTATTCATTCCCTTCTCGAGGTATTGCTAAATCGTTTTTCTTGCACTTTTTCAATTGAAAACTATAATATTTATTCTGTTCGTAGGGATTTGGATATATCAGTAGTTGAATTGAAATCCTTATATGAATTTAACACTTGTAAATCAGTTCCTTTACATCATGGCTTATTGAAACTCAAATCTCAACCATTAGTAATTCTTGTCAACATAATTTTTGGGTCCCTAACTTTGGGCTTTAGTCACAACTCTCTAATATTAGCTTCTTTAGCATACCTATATAAATTGTATTTCTAATAAAAATTTGTTTCTTTTAGCATCCTGCGTATAGAGGTTAGGTTAGAAAAATGCTTTTAGTAATAGTAAATAGTACCTATATTGCACCGACATTTCAACAAGAGTACCGTGTCCGTGACTAACACATGTCGGATACCGACACTATTCGAACGCTCTACTATGTTCATTTTTCTTTCTTTATCAAAATATTATATATTTTTAACTCAAAAATTATTATTAAATAACAAATAGGTGCTCATGTTCAAAAAAATTTCAACAAGAAAAATTAATAACAAGTATAAAACTAAATTTACACTATATAAACAAATAATTTAATCAACCTGCCAATATTTTTTTGAAAAATCGTGTCAAAGTGTCCAATATGTGTCGTGTTAGACACATCTATATCGGTGCATCATAGCTAGTTACTATATTGTTGTACACAATCCACCATAGGTAGTTTGAAACTTGGCACAGAATCTATAAAAAAATTAGTTTAGGAGTTAGTACAAAACTGTCATAGATGGCTTTTGAGATAAAACAGAATGTTTGGTTCAACATAACAGTCTAACGTCAGAATGGTGACGGATGTGTATCAAATAGTGAGATGATTGCTCTTTTCCTTTCCATTTCCCTTTTTTGGCCATTGAGTGCTTATGGCCTTGTTTCTACTTTTCAGAATGTAAAAAAAAAAAAAAAACTTCTACCTATCATGGCTCACCCCTGAAAGAAATGAAATTTATTAATTAAATATGGAGAACCTTCTTTTACAGAACATCCTGGTTTAATCCCGTCTATTGATTGAAATTGTAAATAAATAAAACTATCTTTGGGATAACTACATATCATTTGGATAGAATGAGAAATGTAGTAAAAAAATTGCCAACAAAAATGAAATAAGATTTTAACTTTATTATGTTGGACATCGCATAGAAGTGGTAAGAAATTTACAAATAAGCTAGAAGACAAGATTCTACCCTAGCAGCATTAAAAACATAAATAACCTATTGTTTCTAAATATATGATATCAAAGCAATACATTACACTCTATGCTGGAGATCTACGAGATTTCTGAACATTTTCTTGAAGTTTTAAAACAATAGCATAGGTTCCTAGGAGCAAAACCTTATAAGTGCAATTGATATTACCTTAGAAGCGCCTCGATTTCTGTTGTGGAGGGTATCCAGTCATCCCCATTCCTGATTCTTTCCTTCTTGTCTATACAAAATAACAAAATATTAATCTCGATAAGGCAGAAAAACAACCATAAATATTCGACAGTCTTATCTAATAGACAAACCTGCTGCTGTTGATGAGCTTGCGGTGCAACACCTCGCTGCATCGGAATGTTGCCAGGATTTATTCCGCCACCCATTCCTGCCTGGGAAAGGTTATAAGCTGGAACACCCGGAGGTTGCATCCGCTGCATGCCAACCATGGGCATTGGCCGAGGCATGGATCTTGTTAGCATTACATGGGAACCTGGATTTCCCCCAGATACAGAATTTCCGGATGATACCTGATAATAAGATTATGCATGGATAAGAAAACATGTCACTTAACAGTAAATTATCATGTAAGTTAAATGTTGTTAGTACACCGTACGCTTTATAATACCATTTATTGCTATTATTAACACCATATAAACAGTGCTTAAGAATTACTGGGTTTTGACTTTTTATACCAATAATGTCCTTCAATCTATAACACTTCAAACCAAATCCATACGTGTTCCTGCTTCGAGTTGAACCTTTTCCTCATGTATCAGAACTTCCACCCATGTAATTTTTCTATTCTCATTGCGTCTTGATGTTATATCAAAGTACCAATCAAGATAGGGTTAAAAATCTGGTTAGCAGTTACTAAACTTGAAAATATTTTGTCACTAAATTTTATGATGTTTTCACCGTCACTTAGATCAATTCCATACATGGAAACTAATGGCGTGGCCGATTTGGCTGGCGTTATAATTATATGGCTTGTCCATGAACGTTAATTGTCCAAATCATTCATGGTTGCCTCCCTTCAAACAACCTATGGTCAACCGATGAGACCAAACAAAACAATATAGTTATTTTTCAGCTAAAAACAAATTTGTTCATAAACAACACCCTCTAATTGGCAATTAGTGTCCACGGTTACGCAACATAAGCATCCGGGAAGATACTGATAGTGATTAATGGTCGAACATCATAAAGTTTATTGACGAAATATTGACATTTAAAAGTTTAGGAAACATTTAGGAGAATGTCTTATGAGTTCAGGGAGAACCCATATTTCCGATTTTATCAATATACGGAGGTTTTATATTAAAAAAATGGGTTTAATACATTCGGCATAACTATACTTTACTTTAGTATCAATCAGGTAACTGTTCAATTTTGTTTAATCAAATACCTATAGTTTTAATATAATTTGAATCAGATAACTATATTTTTATTTGATTTCAATAGGATAACTATACTTTAATTAAATTTCAATTAAAACAACTTCGTCTAATTTCATTGACACAAATCTATAATGCAACAGTCAATAAATGATGTTCATCACATGTAACCATTAGTTACTAAAGTGAAATATGTACCGCTTCAGTAAAATAAATGACGGACTTTATTTATTAACTACAAATTCATCGACTAGGCAACGGAATTGGACATAATTACCTGATTGAATCATTAAAGTGTAGTTATCGGATTGAACAAAATTGAAGTACGATTACTTCGTTGGTACTAAAGTATAGCTACCACGAATGTAATTAACCAAATGAAAAATATAATCAAGTCCATCTAGATCTCATTTCTCTAATCTATGATTTGTAATATGGGATTTCACTGTATAACTAATAACCTAGCAAGATGCAAATTGAATTAAATAAGACTTCCCAAAAGAACTTTGCTCCAAGAAATAAATTGAATGATGAGCCAAACATAGATCTTAACAAATATTCAGCTACAGTCTTCAAGTAATATCATTTTGGCACTCAAAAAGAAGTTAAACAATTTGATCCTTATAACTTTTTCTATATATTAACAATACATAACTTGTGGAATTTTCCATTCATTGTTTAAATTAGGTACTCATAGTATCTTTAATTTGAGATGATTGAACGATTTGTTTTCATTGTAATGTCTTGATTGTATATTAATAACGTAAGCTTCATAAGACACGTCTAAGTAATTTCATTCTTGTGTAGGCAGTTATTTAGAATTGCTTAAAAGCACTTCAAGTTATTTGTTTTAGTCCCCATATGAGCAGAGACATGTTTGACGTTGCTATAAGCTCAAAATAAGCAGTTAAAATGCTTATAATTCATTTCAAGAAAGGGGCACCACCTCTTTTTTTTTTTTTTTTTTTAAAGAAGAACTTAGGTTATGCAAACGACCCTCTACAAAGGCCTACTATCAAAAAGTGATTATAAGAGAGCCTATTACAAAATTGTGCTTATATGCGGCCTTTTTTAAAGAAATACTAGGTAGGTTCTACAATTTGTGAAAGTCAATGATAACAATATTCTATGGTTTATAGGGAAATTATAAAGCTTAAATAAATTAATTTCTACGATGACAAAGTCAAAAGAGGAATGAACTAAAATAGTAACAGAGGAAGTGACTCTTGATGGTTAAATACAATCTTACGCGTGATCTAGACGTATAATCATTACCATTCAATAATACATATAACACAAGTAGTTGAAAGCACAAGATATAGCAACTTATGAGCACGTCAACTAATAAATCTATTCTCTATAAAATAAAAAATTATTCTTCTTCTATATCACAATCAAAGTTCTAAAAGACGAGGAGCGGCAAGACGGCAAGATCAAGCTACAAGCCTGGCGAGCATAGGCATAATAACATGTTGCCTTATTTTTATTATTATGCTAATCATTCTAAGACCAAGAATAATTATTTAAATTATTTAAAAACCATTAGTAATTATTCCTTTTATTTAGTTTATTTAACCTTAAAAAAATAAAGGAGCGCGCCTTTTGAGGCCTAGGCCCGCATTAGGCAGTCAAAATAGGGTTGACTGCCTTTTTCTATGCGGGCTTTATCCTCAAGTCTCGCGCCTTTTCTTGCCTTTTAGAACGTTGATCACAGTTCTATATAGAAAGAGAATGAGAATGACAAGAAAATATTATGTGTCATTTAAGAGTTTATGGCATACCAGCATATCTTGTTTAAGTTACAATCATAAAATAATAAATACCAAAAGGTGAAGCTATTAGAAGTTCTAATCAACAAAAAGCAATGCTGATTATGGTTTTGATAAATACATTTATCTTAACGATATTAAATTATATACACTGAAATATAATCAACCATGCACCATAAGTTTAAAAAGGGCTAAAAATAAAAATAAAATTCATAATTTTATTGTTTTATAACATTTTTTGTGTTTTACCCTTGCTTATGATAGTCCTACAAAATCTATCTCCGTGGAGAACTTTTTATTAATCAAAATTTATGGATTTCTTCAAATACTGACATACTAAGATGTAGAGCATCTTTAGGCTCCAGAGGACAACTGCATATTAAAGCTCAAAAAGGACCAAGATCAATTCCATTTTACGTGGTATCAAGCTATGTGCTTTCTTTGTTTATGATTTTTATTCATTACATTATGCTGGAGAATAAAATGTCGTTCTTAAATCCAAGAGTTGGATCACTCAAACGATGATGGTGGAATGCCATAAAAGGTTTATAGTCTTCCCTCATTATACACCAATTAATTTTCAGATGAGATGGTCAAAGCCAATTCACCAAGTAGTATCAGAGCCAAGATTATGGGATCGAGCCACAGGAACGCCATGTTGGGGGAGGGATTGTTGAGAGCAACAATTCCACTCTGAAGCCCGTGGTTGGTCACTTAAATTATGATTATCGAATGCTATAAAAAATTTAGATTTCCCTAACTGAACACCAATTGGTTTTGAAATGATATAATTAAAGCCCAGTCCAATTATTAGCCCAACTTAATAGAAAAGTGTAATTATAAAAGTACCATGCACACAAAGGTACCTATAGCATAGGTAGTCTATCTCACTTCTATATAATAAGAAAAAATTATTTATTTATTTATTTTTTGGTTTAGCTAAAAATAGATTTTTATTAGATTTTAATAAAAGTTGAAGAAATGTGTAGTTGAAAAGTTGAAGTTGTGAGTCCCATAAAATATATCGTTGAAAATGAGTTTGAAAAAAAAAATGATTTTTAGATAATGGAGGCCAAACAGGGGCTGTGTAAATAAATAAGAAAAAAGAAAAGAAAAATAAAAGAAAAAGGGACTTAAAAGGTATTGCCTTTATTACACTTGCATACTCTTTTCATATTACGAGGAAAAAAGATAACTCTTCCTCTTCTCATTTATCTCAAGTTTTCTTTGCATGAAACAATATAAATATTTTTATTACTTGACATTTAAAAACTTGCACTACCAACAACCAGCAAATCTATCTATACACCAGTATTAAATGAAACTGCTATTACCAAAGATCTATTAGCTTTAAAGAAGTTTCCAGTTTAACTCCCACCCCACCCCCGCGAAGCACAAGGGTAGCAGAAGAGATTGATGTCTTTCCCTAATGAAGGTTTGGCAAAATCATAACAAACATAGCATCCATCTTGACCTAAATGTTTACAGGCTGGTGGGCTTTCTCAACTCTATTAGAACACAACGTCAACTTTAGGAACCTACAATAACTAAGGAAACTCGAGTCTACGTAATTCTAGAATAACAGGTAGTCCTATAAAATCTAATATATCCTGTATCATTAAAAGACCAGAGTACCTTCCCTTGTAGCCCCCAATAAAGGATTGAATCATAAAAGTCTAATAGCTTTATTATAAGATAAAAGAAGGAACAAAAATAAGCCTAGACTTCAAGACAGCAGCTGTAAATCCTTCATAAAAATCCATGTTTGTCCTAAAGATTTATTAAATGTTTCCACGAGGTATCAAATTTTCAATTTTCCACAACTTCGAAGAAACTTCTCTATCCAATGCAGGTCAGCAATGTTTCCGCTTGCTTCCAAAACACATTTTAGCGCTGACTGTGCCCCACCTCAGTTATGGCTCTTTGTATGAATGTTTCAAAGATAACTCACCTCATTATAACCTGGAATGTGAATCATTGGAATTGCCCAAATGAGAATCACCAATGTACTCTAGTAGTAGACTTCTTGTTTCATACAATCGATATACTTTCTAAAGCTAAAAATAAAGGCTTCTTTTTAAGATGGATTCTGCTCATTTTTTAACGTAATGCATATTAGGCAACAAAAAACCTAGTATTGCAGAAGTAGGCCTACAGAAGACGTTTCTTTGCAGCAAATTAGGACAAGGGTGACATCTTTCTTGAACACTCAACTGTTAGTGACAGAAAACATCAGTAGCAATTTTCTCTTCACAACATTAGCATTAAAATTTTGTCTAGTTCCAAATTTAAGAAATCAACAGACTGAACATAGGTAGACATACCGGTTGAGAAGGTTGAAGACTAATTGTTCCTACAATATCGGTGCTTGTGTCCACTGGTCTAGTTGGGTAGTTTACAACTTTCTCTCCCGGTTGCGGAGGTACCAGAGCGCTGAGACAATCAACTAATTACTCAACCAAAATGTAAATGGACAAGTACAATATTAACTGAATCAATGAACAAAAGTTAAATATGCATGTCATCATTAATACAACTTCCATACAATGAGATCTAAATAAGTAAGAAAATAACTACATACTTGCATCCTGGCAAAGGTTCCATCCGAAAGTAACTGTGAATTAGGAAAAAGTTGAAAAATTAATAAATTGCAAGGCTAACATTGGTGATGGATTATGCACTAATGTCTATCATGGTCATTACTACAACACATTTCATTTTGAAAGAAGAAAGCAACACAAAATCGAAAAAGAAAAAACATAAACATAAAGAATGATCATGAAGCTTTCACTACCATATTTTAAAAGAAAATGCAGGTTCTGAACAATAAATTGTCTGGCCACGATATAAATTGGATGGAAAAAAACATACAAACAAGCTTTGCCACAATTACAGGAAATAACTTTTTTTATATGTTTTAGCACAATAATTACATCAGAAGTTTCATTTCCTTCAGTTGGTGGTATACCTGCAGAAAGCCCTAGAATTAATGAGTATGTAAAGGAGCACCAACTGTTGACAATCTTACTTGAATGGAGAAAAAACAAATACAAGCAGAGCTCAAACAACTGAGGTCAAAATCAACTAGCCCAACACAGAATTTTGTTTTTGGGGGAAAAAAAAAACAAAAAAACCCCAAAGATTAGATACCTCAAATATTAAACACCACTATTTGCCCAAATAACAATTGTACTGAACGCCTAAGTTGAAATTCTCTGATTACATACGTGTACGGCTCAACGCAGATTTTTGCTTTTGGGAAAAAATAAATAAATTAAAATTACATCAACAACAACCCAAAAATTTTCATATCCCGAATATCAAACACCACTATTTGCCCAAATAACAGTTGGATAAGTTACTGAACACCTCAATTAAAATTAAAAGTTGAAATTCTCCTAATACATACATGTACTGCTCACTTTTCTCGTATCAAAACTCTGCTCAACTTAAAGACCAGCAAGTGTCACCAAAAATCCATTGGCAATGTTTCATGATGGGCACCATATTGATTTATAAGCTAAGGATCAGACATCACTTGACAATCACAGTACAAGATGAATCCACAATTGAAGATGAGAGACGGAAATGCTAGAAGAGTCTTTACTGACACAATGTTGCGTGCCTATATTTTATTATCCAGGAATACTTCAATTACAGGCCAGAGGTCGACTTTTTTCCTAGGGGCTTGTTTGCTCAGATCATAAGTTAAAAATTATTGTCCAGTAGAGTAACATTCACCAGATGCAAGGAAAGCACGGTGAACTATGGAAAGTTGAAATGGAGGGGTTTCTGATTATAAATAGTTAATAATAAATCCATCAACGAATATTTTAAAGACTCCCCAAGCAGGATGCATGTCACTTCTAGATACGTGATGTTCAAATCACTTTGTACCTTCGTGGGGGTAGAGGGCTGGTGGGGTGGGGTGGGGTGAGAAGGAAAGAGTACATACTCATGTTCAAGAGCCTGTGCAGCTGTTAGTCTTTTTCGAGGATCATATCTGCAAATAAGAGCCATAAATTGCATGTCATTGATCTAAAAATATTCAATAACAGGTCAATTATGCGAACAACCAGATGTGACATGTAAAGATGTAAAAGTAAATATAAGAAAGGAGACATATAAACTGAAGCCAAAAATACAATCAACAATGCGGACTTAGGATAATAAGCATATTTCGGAGGGAAACAGTTCTGAATTTATCATTACAAGTTCTAGGAATATATAAATGGAAATACAGTAATGCTGTTGACTAATTGCTTTCCTGATGTTAAGCATAGCATGAAAGATATAGTTGGTAGGATGCTATGGAAGCTGGTGAATTCGCTGACATAGCCATTTCTATTAAACTATGTTCTATTTAAGGGAGGTCACTTTGACAACTCTGAGAGTAAATATATTTGTTCACAGATGTGACGATGAATTGCATAGTTCAGGACGTGAAACTCTTTGTTCTTGGGTTCTGTGAAACAAAGCTGCTATGCATTGAAGAACTGGATCCAAAATCTAATTTTCAGCTCCTGAAATACTTCTTAGAGAATAAATTTACAATTCTAGAGTGAAATACCTCATATAACTTAGCCCCCGTTTGGCATCCGTTTTTCTTTTCCATCTCATTTTTCTACAGTACACTCCTGACAAAACCTTTCAGAATTTTTTTGTCGGCATGTTTAATGCCGTTCAGAATCTTTGGACAATTTCACCCCCCAGATTCAATTGCAACTTTACATCCTTGCCCTCAACTATTTTGACACAAGCATTTGAAAGCCGTTCAAGGGCATATTCGGAATCAAAGAAAAATATAAAACTATTCTGACAGTTATTATGCCCAAAAATAATAATTTAAACAAAANGGAAAGTACCCAAAAATAATAATTTAAACCAAAGTCAGGTGATTGGGACAGAGTTGAAGGACATTGGGACCCACAATAATGGAAGTTCCTGTTGAAAAAATTGGAAAAAATGGATGTCAAACGGGGGCTTAATCTCTTTCAGCAACATCATTATCAATTTTTTTGCAAACAGAAAGAAAATTCAAAAATGCACAAACTGGGAGATCACATACTCGAGCATCTGGGAGAGGAGTTCATATGCTGGATTTTTGTGAGAGAGATGAACTACACTGTGCAGACCAGCAGTTTCACTGCAAGGAGGAGAAAAAAAATCCCAAGAAAAGAGGGTCATGAAGCCATTAGCCAAAGGCGGTTTAGAAAATAGACAGCTGACAAACTATAGCCATCAAAAACACTGAAATTCTGAAAATGGGAGAAAACAAATATAACTTACTACTTATGGCCTTGAATGTGTTGTAAATCAGACTGCCAGTGAGGAAGGTTCACAAGCATAGGCCACTTCTCTTGTGTGGGATGACCTAACGCCAAAATCAATTATCGACGACTGTTTCCAGAACAAATTCTAAAAAGAGGATGACTAAAGAACCTTCTCACCTAGGACCTTAAATATTTTGTCAAGTTGATCAAGCTGCATTACACAAAGAATTTTCAGACAAGTAAAAGACACATGAGATAATGCTAACTAATAAGAAAGCTGTTGATTGCAATACTTTTTTACTGCAAAGGTAACAGAAATAAATAGAAAAGAAAAATATCAAACCTGAAATGGGTTAGGAGTTCCTTTTACTTCTTGCCCTTGAAATAGTGGTTTCAGAGTCAAAAGCTCAGCAAATATGCAGCCAACAGCCCACATGTCTTTTTTGATCAATTAAAAGATATCATAAATTAGCAAACCTCGTAAATGTCTAATTCTGATGAGTATTTTCTTTTGCAGTATGAGAACCATATTTTGTCTGTATAATGAGATGATAATAAGGTTGCTATGAGAATGACAGAAATATGGAGCACAAGATCATACCAACAGCACTTGTATAGTGTTTTGCACCAAGGAGTAACTCAGGCGCACGATACCAAATGGTCACCACAACCTGTCATCCATGATAGAAAACAACAAACTATGAATACAGAAATAACAACAATAATAACAGAATAAATTCTCGGATTACTTATCAAAAAAAAAAAAACAATAATAATAATAGCGCTGAGGGAAAAAGAAATCTGATTAAGAAACTCTATATTTACTAAAGCAACAATTCAAAGTAGCTGACCATATTTTGATTACAGTGAATTTTGTCCAAGAAAAGACAAACAGTAAGTTCATTCTTTCATGGGGAATCAATACGAATTTCTTATCAAAATATTTCAGAGCATATTACATCTCTTAAAGCCCATTCATCTATAAATTCTTAAGTCAATTAGAGAACAGAACATAGTAAATGCAAAAGCTTATATTGCAAGTATTCTAGCCTAAGTTACTCATCCCTCCAAATTCTAAAATTCCATTTTACCATTTTTAATGGATAAGGCAAGCCACTGAGATTTTTCTTGATTGTAATCAATACACGACCCTCACAAACCCTTATTTATTGTGGAAACTTGTGAATTAATTTTGAGACGTCATTTTCTTGCATCGATTATGTTGGTGATGTGTTAAGTCATGATCTTTATGATTTGGATATAATGGTCATTATTTGAATGTGGTTGTTTTCTATAAATAATTTAGGTAGAAGAGAACTTCTTTATGATGTTTCTTTGAGCTAAGTCTATTAGGTCCTATTAAGAGATGATATGTGGAAAGTGTAAAGCCTGGGGTTATTGAGTTCCCCATAAATCCTGCTCTACTACAACCTGAAGGGGTTGCCGTTTAGAAACCCTAAAAAAAGTGGATTCTGCCCTTTGGTTCTCTCTTCTCTACACTTACCCCACACTTTCCCCTCTCTTTTTGACTCTCTTCATTGAGTCTCTTTCTAAGTATTATTCTAACCCCTGCAACTAAATATTTTGGTAGGAAGTTTACTAAAACCATGAAATCAAGGACAAACTCTAAGAGAACAGACTGGAGCTTTATTTCATAAGTATTGAGAGGGTGAATTAATGAAAAAGGGTGTTAGAAACGAAACATGAAGAAGATTTTCCTTATTACTCAATACAAAAGAAACACCAAGGTGGATCCTAGGCATAAAGGATGTAGCCAAATTTGGCCTTCATTGGATGAAAATATTTCTGAAGGACTTATAGCAGTAAGCAGTCATTCTCGTTTCCACTGCTTGAATCAAGACAGTAGAGACCCTCATGTTAAGATGGATGGATGGATGGTTATATTAAAATTGATTAACAAGAACTGAGAATATATGCCAACAAATGGACTAGTCACAGAGGATTTAATTTTAATGGATCTTTCGGAATATAGTGATGGGCAAAATAGTATCCTATAGTAACGTTCAAATTCAATGGGGAAACACGTTTTTTTGTTGCTGAGATCCACCAACTAGACACATCCGTACTATAGCAAGTTAATAGTGTGTAAATGTAAGAAATAAAGACCTCCAAAGAAGGAGCAAGCTACAATAGGATTAATTAAAAACCTGAAACAAAGTATAAGTTAGCTCTTGAAATTAGATTTTTAGCAAATTTTGATAAAAGTTGTGAAACATGTCGTTGAAAAGTTGATAAAATTTGTGGGTCCCATGAAATGTAAGGTTGGAAATGAATTTAGGAAAAATAAGTTTTAAGAAACGGTGGCCAAACATGGGCTTAATCTATCAAAAATTAAATTTTCAGAAAGGGAAGGAGAAGAAATTTAGAAAAGAAAAAGAAAAAACAGAGGGAGCAGTAAATGTCTTACCCCATTTTCAGATAGTGGCTTTAAAGGAGCTTGGTAAATTCTTGCAAGGCCAAAATCAGCAATTTTTACTACTCCTTGTTCTTCTCCATCACCCATTACCTGGTTAAAAGTTTGAAATTTTCCATCAAAATTATAGAACCTAAGGTATTTATACATATCTTTTAAATATTACAAAAAGAAGGAAAAATAATGTCACAAAGTAGCTTTAAAATGCCATGATCCTACCAAGATATTCGACGGCTTTAGATCTCGGTGAACAATCCAGTTACTGCAGCATTAAGAATTCAACAAGATTATGTTATGAATGAAAACAAAGCAATATTTTCAAGTAAATGATAAATCCTAATATTCTCCCATAGAACCATCAGGGGCTGCAATTACTATTCTAAGGTTGTGTCTGGGCGGAATTAGTATTGCAATTCGGACCGTTGGTAATCAAAAAAGGAGCCGTTGTACAATTTTTTAATCGAAAAATTCAGACACACTGCAGTACCAATTCAGCCCACTGACACTTCCATTACCAAATTTACCCTTCCCATTTACACGTGTCAAAGGCTGCAAGTGTTTGTTTCAATTTTTTAATCTCAAAATGGTCCTTTTCTCCCATTTCCAGAAAACACATGCAAAGCTTCAGAAAATGGGCCCGTCTGATTTGACCCAAAAATTGATTTTTCATTGCCAAAATCGCGCCCAGACACCCCCTAACCTTACTCCTATCAAATACATCTCATTAAGGGAATGTTAATCTCGCTTCTGCCCCATTAACCAATATAGAAACTATTTACTTCTACTCCAAAATCATTATTTGATCTTAATGTCTCTTTCCCAATGATCCACTCATTTTACTTCATCAAAAAAGTATTTAACATTGTGCTCTGAGTTTATTTTCTATTTATTCAGTGTAAATTAACTCAAACATCAATGTTAAATAAAGTGGAAACTTTAAGATAATTCAATCATAAAGGTCAGCATATCATTAAAAAATCAGTGTTCACCAAAAAAATTGAAGAAGTAATTATCTAAGATGCCAAATTGGGTTGGGGTCTTTCGATTTAATGATAACATTATATTTCAATTTTTGTCCAAATTAAGCCACTGTTTGACAAGTATTATTTCAAAACTCTAGAATTTTTATCTTCAATTTCAATCATACATTTACACAATAAAATATTTTGCACGTAAACCCAAAACTTTTTCTTACTTTTTAACCACACATTCTCCAAAAAAATCCCTATTCAAACTCCAATTTCTCAAAATAATTGCCATCAAACAGGGGCTAAATTTTATCAAGAGAAAGAATTAATGCAGATATACATTTTTGAAAAGAACAGTGTTGCTGCGAAATAGATAGTAGATTAGGAGTACAATTTTTCACAAGAAAAATTTTCTATACAGAAAGGAAAACAACATAAGTGATTGTCGGAGGTCAAAAAGAATGCATCACAAAGTATTAGCAAATAAAGAAAACAAATGGAGTATTTCAACTTCATTTCAAATTACCCAATGATGTTCCATAAAGGGAACCCAAAACCTTGCACTGTAAAAGAAATTAAGAAGACTATTTTAGATAAATGAAAAGGGAGGTATTGGTTTCAAAAATTCTAGCTTTCCTCCTAACCAAATACAACAAGTTTAGCATGCTACCCAAACAAAATTACATACATTGAAAAACACCATATTTTGGTAGCAGACTCATTATGGATTGCAAAAAACTTTCCAGAAATTTCCCTGCCACGTGCAATGCAAAAATAAATAATCATGGACACATGCATAAGATACAAACATGAGGAGAACAGTCTCCACACGGGCAGCAAGTAGCAAGTAATTAGCACATAGTCCAGGAATCACAGACCAAGTGATAACAATCTTTGCGTCTTGTCAGGATTCTGGAGCTTATAAAATTAACTTAGATGTCCAAAAAAAAGATTTGATTTATTTAATAGTCATTTGATATAAAAGTAGGAGCTGTGTAAATGCACTAATTAAGCACAAAATTCTCGTAAACATGAATAACCTGTGAAGATAATTTAGACCATTAAGAAGCTGCCACAATAAAGACTTGACGGTATACGGATTAATTGCCTGGTTCACCTTGTCTCTGTGATGTCTGATGATTTCCTGGGATCATTCAGAAGGGGTCAAGCACACAGTAATAGAGTCACTAAACTAGAACACCTAATTCAAAGTCGCATATGTCTCTTAAAATCAGTGTGTAGGCTAACCGATGAATATTCATTCGTGTGAAAGGTTCAAAAATTACAAAACGGTGTAAAAATTATCCAGATCAATGAGGCCTTTCTTCTATTTTCAGATGTCATCTTTCATCCTAAGAAGAAACGTCTGAATGAGCTTTAATTCATAGTGGTACCAAAAATAAAACAACACGTGTTCAAGAAATTCACTGAACTTGGAACGTGTAAAGAAATGTAAGACTGAGCTCAAAACAAAGCAGAGGTTCTCATTATAAAAGTAGGTTTCTCCATTAACAAGAGCATATTTCAATTTTTCATAGGTTAAAAAGGTACATGGGGAAGGTAAAAAGGCGGACTGAGGAAATTTTTATTGGCTTTGATAGCCAACAAAATGTAAAAAGAAATAAACTAAAATCAAAGGAACCAACACCAACAGCAAATGGGGGATGTTAGACCTAAAAGGTAAAAAGGCCCATATAAGTTATATTTCTGCAAATCATTCATATCATGATGCAATCATGCAAAACATATAAAGGAGACATCTTGCTTGGTTCCAATTCAATATTTTGAGTAAGCATATGAATCTTGTAAATCCACAATGCATCTTTTAGGACAACGTTTCCTAAGAAGAAATTAAGATTCAGTTAAACTGCTTGAAAAAGCATAACATTGCTGGACAGACCAAACCTCAATTTGTTTTCACTTTTAGTTTCTATTATTCCATTTATGTGCAAGTCAATGTGTGATAATAAAGTTGTATTTAAACAAGGCCACGGAGATTTGAGTTTTGGAGGTTAAAAAAGATAAGAGTTTGAAGTCTTGCTGCCTCACTTAAAAGATTAGAAGAAGCAACAGGAAATTCTTCACAAAATTTTTGCTAGGAAGTTAACAGAAAATCTGTAAATATGAATCCACATCTAAGAACAATCATCAATATATTGCATACAACAGCACTGATGCTCAAATCAGGTTTCAACAATATTATTTTGGACAACATGTTCTATCCTATATAGTACAGATCAGACTCAGGTATTTTTTATGGTTATAATATTTTCTTCTATGTAAGATCATTATTTGATGCATTAGAAAACAAATTGTCCTCACAATATGCCTATCCAAATATCTTCAAAATTAAATTCAGATACCATCATCATTTGCTTACACAAATGTATATAACACAATCATAGTTCTTTCTGATGCTCAAATCAGATTTCAACAATATTATTTTTGACAACATGTTCTATCTTATACAGTACAGATCGGACTTAGGTACCATCATCATTTGCTTACACTAGTGTATATAACACAATCATAGTTCTTCAAATTAGAAAATACATCAGATGCATAGGTGTCAAAAATACCTCACAATACTAATGTGTTACAATTTCAACCAAGTTTGTTCGCATTAAAAAAGTCATAAGTATCATAGGTAAAGTCCCAATCATAGATGTGCCCGATGCATTTATCTTGATGTTATCTTATCAACATGTTAATTCCTTATTAGAATTTGTAGAACACAGTCTAATCTCTAGTGGGAATTTCAAAAATGCATTAAAGAGTAAGATCAAGCATGTATTACGCATGTACTTATATTCAGCAACTATAAGGAATGTACACTCACATAAAGATCATGCTCTGCATAGTCAAAAGCTAGATAAAGTGACATATCTGCATGATTGATATGCACATTCGCGAGCTTTACTACATTCTCATGTGAGATCTCCCGAAGCAACTGCATCATAAAACCCATAAAATATTTTACTACCCAGTGAAAAAATCCTAGATAGAAGAAGATTCAGAAAAATGAAGAGGAAAACAATTGAGATGTACAAAGAATTCACAATGTAAATATTTGATTCCAAAAGTAAGAACGAAAATAAACATGATCAACATGCATCAAAAAAAAAATTGTTGATGATTTATAGGCTTAGCAGTAAACAAATGTTAGGAGAAATCAATAAATTTCAGTTCCCAGCAAACAGAACCTCATGTCATTCAAAATTAATATGTTTTCAAGACCTACAGGAACGAAACTGGTCCCCAAAGACAGATAGGAGAATGATCAGTTCGCTAAGTGTGAAATAAGAGGCTATGAAGCGTGCCATTATTCAGGGTCAGTTTATCCATTCTTCTTTCTCCCCAGGTGGAGGGGAATGGTTAAGTGACACTCAGCATCTTTTTTGGTAAACGGGAAGTTTATCCAGGTGCCTTAGTCTTGCCTAACCGGTGTTTAATGAAAATATTCTGACCAATCAGAATCCAACCCACCCCCCCCCCCCACCAACTCTTTCTTCTAAAAATATTTGTTCTTACCCTGATACCACTTATTTACCAACATTAAGAGAATGAATGGCTTCATTTAAATCTACCAAATTCTAACTTCTATGACAGCATGAATGGTGATACTGCCAAACGAAGCCAAAAAAGAAAATTTTGCTTCTTTTGTAGATTTAAGCAAAACAAACAAGCTCTAATGAGTTAAAAAGAAATTAATACTCCACCTGCGCATGAATACATATACATATACAGGTAGACACATGCACACAGCCACACAAACATGGGGGTTTACCATAATTTCACGAATAGCAGTGGGGGAGACGCCATCGCCATCCTTGGACTGCTTGAACTTCTTGATTGCAATGGGTTTCGAGCGATTCGACTTAACCTTCGCCAAGAAAACCAACCCATAAGTACCCTCCCCGATTTTCCCAATCACATCGTACTGCTCTAGCCACTCCGGCTTGTTACTACTGCTATTGTTCGAATGGGAATTCGGATTATTTGCCCTTCCATCCCCCATGTTCAATATAGTGAATGAATCCAGTAAACAGTGCTTCAATTGGAGCTGTAGATAATGAAATTGATGAGACTGAAATCCCTAAATTCGGAATCGTTGCCCAAGTCAGCCAATCGGGAGCTTAAGCAGAGAAATGTGTACTGTTTCGAATCGTTCGATTTCTTCTCTCTCTGCTTTTGTTATCGCCTGACAGGACATAAAGTTTAGGTTCGGATTGCGACTTTGTAGACTTTTATAATTTAAGGAAAACTTTCTATTAAATAAAATTCGGGTTAATCTCACAAATGGTCACTGAAGTTCAAAACTTTCAAAAACGGTCACTGAGCTTTCCTAAACTTTCACTAACAGGCACTGAAGGACCAAAACACATGAACTGAATCCTTTAGGACCTCAAGTGTAAATTTCATCTAATTTCAATTTTTCAAAATTTGCCCCTGATTCCAAGTATTAACCACTTCCGGCACTAAGCTCCATTGCCACTTTGGAGCCACAAATCTCGACTTTACAGCAGCCAAAACCTTCGGATTCAACCACCATGAGCCTCGCCTCATTCCCCTCTACATTATCCAACCAACCACCAGCCACAAATCAAAGGAAGCGGCAGAAAATCCAGCCCAAAAACACAAATCTAGCACACCCCTTTCTACCGAAAAATCCACCTCCGGCAACGCCCATTGTCGCGCACCACCAATGGTCGATAGCCCTCATCCAGGCGATCAATATCATGTCCTAACATCGACCAATAAATGTACCAATTCGCTTTGATTTGAATCAATTAAAATCGGGCAGTTGCGATTTGTGGTTGCGATTTTGTTGTGGCGGTTGGGGTAGGTTTGGATGGTTTTTTGTGTGGTGGTGGTGATGGTGTTTGTGTGGTGGTAGTGGTGGTGAGGTGGCGGTGGCGGTGTTTTTGGTCGATTTTTGTGTGGTGGTTGTGATGGTGTTTGGTGCGGTGGAGGTAGGGGGCGGCAGTGGGTTTGGAGAGGTTTTTTGTGCCATTGTTTGAATAGATGTCTGCTGCAGATCATGGCAATAAAGAGTAGAAGATGGCTGTTGTAGATCATGGTGTTTGTGTGGTGGTACGGTGGAGGTGGGGACGGCAATTAGGATGGTTTTTTGGATGGTGGTGGTGATGGTGTTTGTGTGTAGTGGAGATGGGGGTGGGGGTGGGTTTGGATG
>OU503043.1:12624638-12635045 GCA_912172775.2 Fraxinus pennsylvanica
AAGAGACTAGTGGCTTGGATGGTTCTTTGATGATGACAAATGAATTTTGATGAAGTTCGAGAGATGCTTTTGAGCTTTATTTATATTTTTCTTATTCATGAAATGTAAAAAAAAAAAAGCAGATATTTAAATATCATATTTTTGTGATAAAATAATATTATTGAATTTTTGTTTTAATTACTTGAAAGGAGGCACCATTTTAAAATCTTGCACAGGGCACCAAAAATCTTAGGACATGTTCCGCAACCACTCCACATAATAACTTCTTCATTTTGCATCAATCCTAAACAAATCGAATTCTTTCTTGAGATGTAGGAAGAGTTATGAAGGGGGGAGAAGAGGAGGCTCCTAAGATGGCACAAATGGCTGCCGAGAGGGGCAAATGAAAGATAGATGAGCCTTTTAAGAAAAGGGAAGCTCGCTCACACAAGTGGGGCTTCATCCAACTTTGGGACCACCGTGTCCCATTCTGAAAAAGGGGCTTCTCAGCAGCCAAAACTTCTTCAATCTTCGATCAAGGCTACCATTGTGGAGCAATCTCGGAAGGCCAATGAGGAGGCTAAGATGGAAAGAGTTTCAGCCTCTGAGGAGCCTAAAAAGGGTAGGCTGAGAAGACTCCAGGGAAGTCTGGGAACTTTTTTGCGGGAAGGGACAACAAGATTGCCCCAACTGTCCTGGAGATGCTGCCACCTGAAGTCCGAGTTGCCACCGAGAATTTTAACAAATTTTAGACTGAGAGATGGTAAAACCATGTGTCCACCTATGACGCGGTGGACCTCACTGCCACGTTAGTGTGCCAGAGTGTGAGGACTTTTGGAGTGGCCCTGGAATGTCAGGAAGTGTTGTCTGACATTCAATGGAAGAACATGGACTCGTACGAGAAACTGGAAGTTGTCGAGGTCGTAGTGAAGAGTAGGAAGGCAGAGGCTGATGAACTGAAGGCCCAAAAAATAGAAGATAAGGCCAAGTTAGCATCTGCCTTGGCTGAGATCGAGGCCCTTAAGAAAGAGGTGTATGAGTCCCAATGTGAAGTGGCCTCTCTCACTAAGAAGGTCGAGCCCGACGCCAACCAAAAACTAACTGTTGAGGCCTTAGAGAAGGCAAAATTAGAGCTCACTGGTTGCAAAGATGCAAATTAGTTCATGGTGGAACACGTACGATACTATACGAAGGAGGTTGAGACGCTTCAAGCTGAGGCGAACAGGCTGGTGAGGTGGCAATGAAGAACTACATTGCCAACTTTCACTTGACTGAGGAGTATGCCTAAAATGAAGTGGTGGGTAGGGTCGTTGAGCTTTATCCCGAACTGGATACTTCTGAACTTAAGGGCAAAATTCATCGAGGAAGAGGTACCCAAGACCCTTGTAGAAGAAACTGCTGAAGAAGTTCCTATTGAAAGGGCTTTGGAAGAAGTGGCAACTGATGCACTTGCCACTGAGGCACAAGCTCCTCTACCTCCTCAACAGTAGTTTTAGGTTTAACTAAATTTTTGTAACGCCTTTGGCCTCCTGATGTACTTGTTTATATACTTAATGAATGAAGTTTCTATGGTTTATTGTTTACAACTTTGTCATTTTGATGGACTTCCATAATGCACTATGATGAACTACTTTGACAAACTGCAGTCTGGACTCATCTGAATTGAGCTTAATTAATTGAACTGAAATTGGATTGAACTGAAACTGATTTGAACTCACTAAATTGAATTTTCTTTGATTTTTTAGGCTTGAAACCTTTACTTTGAATGAACAAATTAATACCCAATTTGGCTGCATTTTGGACTTTAAGTAAATTGACATACTCAAATAACTGTGCAAAGACTTCTCCCTCGACGTTCAGCTTCGTCAAAGAGAGGCATGTGATGTACACCTCAAAGTTCAAACGAGGTGGTCCCTTTAAGGACTGGATCCTCTCCTTCGTGGCACCCATGCTTCCTTACATGGAGGATGATTCACTCGTACAAAGGCTTCTCTCTTAACTTTCAGCCTTGTTAAAGGGAGGCATGTGATGTACGCCTCGGAGTTCAAACTAGGTGGTCCCTTTAGGGACTGGATCCTCTCCTCCAAGGTACCTACGTTTCCTTAAATGGAGGATGGTTCACCCCATACAAAGGCTTTTCCCTTGATATTCAGCCTCATCGAAGAGAGGCATGTGATGTACGCCTTAGAGTTCAAATGAGGTGGTCCTTTTTAGGGACTGGATCCTCTCTTCCGAGGCGTCCATGCTTTCTTACATGGAGGATGGTTCACCCCATGCAAAGGCTTTTCCCTTGATATTTAGCCTCGTCGAAGGGAGGCATGTGATGTATGCCTCGGAGTTCAAACGAGGTAGTCCCTTTAGGGACTGCATCCTCTCTTCCGAGGCGCTCATGCTTTCTTACATGGAGGATGGTTCACCCCATGCAAAGGATTTTCCCTTGATATTCAGCCTCGTCGAGGGGAAGCATGTGATGTACGCCTCGGAGTTCAAACGAGGTAGTCCCTTTAGGGACTGGATCCTCTCATTCGAGGCACCCACACTTCCTTACATGGAGAATGGTTCACCCATGCAAAGGCTTCTCCCTTCAGCCTTGTCAAAGGGAGGCATGTGATGTACGCCTCAGAGTTCAAACGAGGTGGTCCCTTTAGGGACTAGATCCTCTCCTCCGAGGCACCCACGCTTGATAACTTCCTTGAAACAAAGATTTTATTTATTTGCAAAGGCTGGGGAAAACCTCTAGTAATGGACTACATTGATTGATAATACATTCATAAATGCTCAATATTCCATGACTGAGGTTGAATTTTTCCATCCATGTCCTTAATCCAGTAGGTACCAGGTCAGATTTCTCTTTCAATGTGATAGGCCCTCTCCTAGTTTGGTCCTAAGGTGCCTGCTCCTGGCTCCTTGGAACACAAGAACACTCTCCGAAGTACCAAGTCATTTACCTGGAAGGACCTCTTCTTTACCTTAGTGTTATAGTACCGGGTCATCTTCTTTGGTAGCTGTCGTCTCAATTGACAGTCATCCCTCTTCTTTTCTAGGAAATCAAGCTCACATCTCATGAGCTCATCGTTTGATATCTCATTGAAGCTCAACCTTCGAAGGGAAGACAATCCCACTTCTACAGGACTCATCGCCTCAGTATCGTAGGTCATTGAGAAAGGAGTCTCACCAGTCGGGTTCCTACTCGTAGTTCAGATTGCCCACAACACCGGGGCAACTCATCCACCCAGGCCCCTTTGACTGTGTCAAGCTTCCTCTTCAGAGTGTATTTTATGGTTTTGTTCATAGATTCGACTTGCCCATTAGCCCGATGATGATGAGGAGTAGAGAAATGCTTTTTAATTCCTAACTCTTCATAAAGATCTCTTACCTTTTTTTGTAAATTGCTTCCCATTATCTTAGACGATCGAGTGGGGAATACCAAATCGGCATATTATGTTCTTCCACATATATTTGGAAGTATTGGCTTCAGTGATCTATGCCAAGGGTTCGGCCTCTATCCCCTTTGTGAAGTAATCAATTGCCACAGTGGAAAAATTTGCACTTCCTCTGCCCTTAGGTAAAGGGCCATGAGGTCCACACCCCCACTTGCCGAAAGGCCAATGGTGTGGCTAACTCTTGGGAGGGTTGCATTTGGATATGAAAGAAACGTTGGCATTTATCACATTTTCAAACAAATTGAATGTCGTCATTTTTCAAGGTGGGCCAATAATATCCCTGCCTCAATACTTTTTTGGCCAAAGCAGGTCCTCTCGAGTGGGTACCACAAACACCTTCGTGGATTTCACGGAGTACATAGTTGGCTCCTTCTTTTCCTATACATCGAAGAAGGGGAAAAAAGAATCCACGTTTGTAAAGTATATTATCCACTAGCACAAAATGAGCGGACCTCCTTCTTAGCTTGTAGGCATCCTCTCAGTTTTTCGGTAATGAGGGGTTATGTGAGATAGGAAATAAAGGGTTGTATCCAAGTAAGGATTCCTTTCACCCACATACTACCTCTGTCGATGTAGATGGCTTTAAGAGGTGCTCGATCGGTACCACTGTCAATAACTTAGAATCCTTGCTACTAGTCAGCTTGGACAAAGCATCGGCATGGGCACTTTCAAGTCATGGGATCTAAGTTAATTCAAATTTCTCAAAGGAGGGGAGCAGACTCATCAACAATTTGAGGTAGGCTACTATGGCTTTATCCCTGGCTACAAAATTTCCATTCACTTGTCCTACAATAAGTTGAGAATCGCTGTTGATGTGTAGCCTCTTTACTTGCATTTCCTTGGCCAGCCTCAGGCCAACGAAGATGGCCTCATATTCAGCTGCATTGTTTGTGGCCTTAAATCCAAATCGCATGGTGCTGTTTAACTTGTAACTTTTGGGGCTCACCAGTATCACGCTTGCACCTGAGCATGTTTCTTCGGTCGAGCCTTCCACGAATAAGTTCCAGGTGGGAGGCTCGACAGGCTCTATTGTCTCGTCTATTTCGGGGATATTAGCGAACTCTACCATAAAATATGCTAAGGCCTGACCTTTGATGATGGTTCTTGCATTGAACAGGATCTCAAATTCATTCAATTCCACTGCCCATTTCAGTAACCTTCCCGAGGCATCAGGTTTTTGCAATACTTGCCTGAGCGGAAAGTTTGTCAACACATAAATTGTATGAGTTTGGAAATAGGGCCTCAACTTTTGGGATGCAATCATCAGCACCAAAGCCAACTTTTCCATATCTGGGTAACGTGTCTTAGGGCTAGCAATGCCTTGCCGATGTCGTAAAATGGTAACTAGGTTGAGCCCTCTTCTCTTATAAGTACAACACTTATGGCCTCATGGGAGATGACCAAATAAAGTTGTAGAACCTCCCCAAGTGGGTTTTGACAAGAGTGGAGGCCTGCTCTAGGTGCCCTTGGAAGGCATCTTCACACTCTTCAATCTATTGGAACTTCTTGCCTCTCTTCAACACCTTAAAAAATGAGAGGTACTTGTCCGTGGCCTTCGATATGAAGTGGCTCAAAGCGACTTGACCGATCAAACTTTGCACTTCATTCGATTTCTTAGGGGACCTCATCTCAATTAGTGCTTGTATTTTCTCAGGGTTTACCTCTATGCCCCACTGGTTGACCATGTACCCTAAGAAGTTGCCCGATGCAACTTCAAATGCACACTTGAGGGAATTCAATTTCATGCGGTACTTTTATAAGATTTGAATAGCTCTATGGAGGTGAGTTATGTGATCACCAACCTTCAAGCTTTTGACAAGCATGTCATACACATAGACCTCCATCGTGTTGCCAATAGGTCGGTAAACATCCTGTTTACGAGCATCTGATAAGTCGCTCCAACATTCTTNATAAAGGAAGTGTGCTCCTTATCACCTGGATACATAGGGATTTGATTGTAGCCAGAGTAGGCATCCATGAAACTCAGAGACTCGTTCCCCGCGGTGGAGTCCGCCAATTGATCAATCCTCGGGAACAGAAAGCTGTCCTTGCGACATACTTTGTTAAGATCAGCAAAGTCAATGCATATCCTCCACTTCCCGTTGTGCTTCTTAACTACGACCAAGTTAGAGACCCACTTTGGGTACATGGCCTCCCTGATGAAACCATTATTGATCAGTTTCTGTACTTCTTCCTTTAGGGCTTCATATCATTTTGGGTTTAAAGCTCGTCTCTTTTGTCTATGTGGGGCAAATTTAGGGTCAGTTTTCAAGTGGTGGCAGCTGACCGCGGGGTCGATGCCCACCATATCCTAGTGCCTCCAAGAAAAGATCGCGGTTCTCACATAGAAATTCCTTGAGCTTCTTTTTAAACTCTGGAGCCAGGCCTCGTCCCATTTGCAACAGCTTGGTGGGATCCATTAGGTCAGCAGTGAAATTTTCTAGTTCCTCCATTGGGGCAATTTAGGAGTCAGTTTCAATGATGTGTGGGTCGAGTTCGTCGAGTTCATGACACCAATTACCATGTTCATGTCCTTAGGCTCGGCTTTCCTTATGGAGTTCAGGTAGCATTCTCAGGCCCCTCTTTGGTCACCTTTCACCATTGCCACCCCTCTAATCAGTTAGGAATTTCATGCATAGGTGGTGGATGGAAGCGACGGCTCCAATATCTTTCAATGCTAGCTTCCCCAACACCCCATGGTAGGCAGACCTACTATCAACAATCAAGAATTCTATGAAGCTTAATGTTGATAAGGGCAGATCTCCCATCTCCACGACAAGTGTGATTTTGCCTCTCGGGATTATGCTATCTCCCGTAAAGCTGTATAGAGGAGTGCTGATGGGGGTCAACTCGTGGTCTAGAATCATTTTATTGAAGGTGGATCCAAAAAGAATATTAACTGAGCTATCGTTGTCCACTAACATTCGTTTTAGTCGGTTCTGGGTCACCACGACCCTTACAACAAGGGCATCACAATGGGGGTAGTGGACACCTTCTGAATCTTCATGAGTAAATACAATGGGTGGTGACTGACTCCTTCAGGAACTGTTGTCCACTATATAACTTGGCAGCGGAGGGCCCTTTGCTTCCTGAGAGCAATTCCTTTGGGAGTTTCTTGTTTCTACACAAATAAAAGGGCCTCCGAAAATGGCATCAATCTCATGGATGGGGGCATTTTCCACTTGGTTTTAGTAGCTTCTTCGTTGTTGCTGTCCATCACGATTTCTGTTTTCTTCATGCTCACTCATCCGCCAGGGGATACTTTTCGATGGCAAGGAACGACGGCCTCATCTCGCCTAGGCCTCTGATCATGCTTCGGAGAGGGCCTATTCCTTGGTCTAGAGTTGTCCCGATGATTATCTCTAGAGCTCGAACTTCTAGGATGTTGGGCAACATCCCTATAGTCAGCAGTGTTGTGGCTGTAAGAATGATGGTAAGTGCAATATTCTTAGGGGTTCAGTCTGCTTCGAGGCTCGAACCTCTCCCTCGGCCTCGTCCTCAATAGAGGGCCTACTGCGTAGACTCATTCATCTGAGGGTTTGTTGTCGATACATCCTTATAGGCCAATGTTGGCACGATGTTCAAAGTAGCTGTAGCAAGTACTTGGCCTGAGCTGGGGGCAATTTCATTGCCATATTGATCCCGCTGGTGATCCATTAGGTGGGAGGTAGGTCCTCTTCCACGCTGCCTTTGTTGGGATTGGAGACCTCTACTAGCCCTGTTTTTGTGATTGATTAACTCTTCGTTGATAATTTCTCGTCTCATCATTTCGAGCAGAGTGTCGTAAGTCGTAGGATCCTGGTTTTGCACATCTCTCCAAAACAAGATGTTCATATTCAGGCCTCCTTTTAGCACCGATAAAGCTTCACGATCAGTAACTTGAACATAATATGCCATCTCGTCTATGAAGCAGGACAAGAAGCTATTTAAAGTCTCACCGGGCTGCTACATCATGTCCTGAAGGCGCTGGATGGGAGCACCTCCTTCCTTGCTTACTGCAAATCTTTTAAAAAAGTGGTTTTAAACTCTAGCCAACTCTTGATGCTCCCAGGTGATAATCTGCTATACTAAATCTCAGCTGCTCCACTAAGAGTCAAATGGAAAGCTCTGCATTTCACAGCTGGGGTGGCACCTTTCAAGCTCATGTGGATTTTGTAGCTATTCAAATGCTTAGCTGGGTCGTCCCTTCCATCATACTTTGGTATCTTAGGCATCACATAGTGTCTCGGTACCAGGCTTTTCTCAATTCTTGAGAAAATGGCAGGTTATCATCATCATCATCATCTAAGTCACAAGATCTCTGGGGGCCATCTGAATCATAATTTGCATCGGTCTCATACTTTGGTGGTGGTGCAGAGGGTCCTGCCTGGTTTTTCCGTCTCCTCATCCCTCCTTCAATGTTCATGCCGAGGCGGCACAACCCGGGGGCATATTCTTGCCTTTCCTTTGGTTGCCAAGTCTCAGGATGTGGGGACTGGGGTCTATTCCGAGGCACTGGCATTTCATGTCGTTGCTTATACCTTGGTTTTGCTGGGCTTAGCTGGTCAAACACACTGTTGGACCTCTATGGCCTATGCTCTGGTTTATATTCTGGAGAAAAGTTATTCTCCATGTTGAATGGGGCCTCGATAAGTCGGCCAAAAGTGTAATTTGAAGAGATATCAGCTCTGACTTTCCTCTCAACGGGGCTATCTCCTCTAGCATGTTTGGGAGGATGAGCCATTTGGCTTTGCACCTCTTCTTCCCACTAGTATTGCCCCTGAGGGGCAAAGGGAGGGAATGGACGTCCTCCATAGCCTTGCATTTGCATTAATAGTTCCTGCATGGCTAAGTTTTGGTTGGTAATACTCCTCATGTTGGCTGCCATAGTCGCCATTTCTCTTGTGAGCTGGGTCGCCATTTTTGTCCTGCTTCGTCTATGATGGTGGTGGGGCCGACGCCGACCTGCAGAGACAATCGTAACTGAAACGTCATCCTCGCTTTCCCTCACACGCCTGGGAGGGACGTTACCTTCTGAACTCATCTCTTTCCAGGCCTGAAATTCAAATATTTCTAACTCTGGGGGCTTCATTTTGTTCTTTTTTCCAGAACAAATCATTTTTCAAAGGGGGATGCCCAAACTATTTTTTTAAAAAGCTTTTTCCACGGGGTTACTTGTGGATATAATATGGTTTCCCACTAACATCGTCAATATGTTTACCTCAAAAAATGAACTCAATAGATGCCAAGCTCACTCGTACAAGTGTAAGCCATATCCGATACGTTAAGGTAGATCTACGGTCGAGATCGCTCCAAAGATTGGATGTGGAAGAAGCTCAACAACATGAGACGTTTTCATTCGGGCTCCAGCAAGATTTACAGAACAAAATTGTATAATAATCGATTGACAAGAACAGGATTTGTAGTTGTAATAAACTGATAAGAGAATAAGATGAGTTGCTTTGAGTATTTAAAGTTTCATTAGTCCTCACTTGTTACATGGTGAGGGCATTTATAGTATTACAAATGAGATGGTGACCATTGGATGAAATTACACATGACCTCATCCCTATGAGCAAAGTATCAAATCCTAGCCATCATTTTGACTTCCTAGTTTTTCAAAGCATTTAATGATCTTACATTGACAAAAGAAGTCATAACTGCACTTTTTACAAAGGTCACATCAATTATTTGGATAAAGATCTTCATCATGAGCAAATCCTTGCACGTAGGCCGTCACGAGCTGGGGAGCCTCGGATCCAGTGCTTCAGAAGTAATTGGGCCTCGACTAATAAGAGGGCCTCACATAAGGAGCCTCGGCTAATAATACGGCCTCGGACAAGGGACCTCGGTCTATTCAGAAAGAGGCAAGGCAGTTGGGTTGGATCGAGTCCCAAAGCTTTATTACAATGGCCACGTGGTAGCCACTAGTAACGAGTCATAACAACTAAAGTGAAAATAAGTTTCAATTTCAAATTTTCATTCTGATCACTCCAATGGTCCATAACTCAAATATAATGAATGAAGTCCACTACCCACAATCTAAGTACCAAGTTTTGTGTGTTTTCTAGCCAAAACTATAGTTATACATTTTTGGTGTATTTTCAAATACAAATTTCTACCATTTTCCAGCCTTTTTTTTTCCTTCACGCTAATTAAAACATAAGTAGAGTGGTTACATTGAGTTATGCGAGAGTGAGAGAACTTGAAAGAATTTGAATTCAAATTTCAAACCGCTCACTCCATTTCATTTTCAGAATTTGTTTTGTAGAAATTAAAATCCAAATTTTAATCTAAACCAAAGTAAATAATTAATTTTAACTACATATTTCATGGGATCAACAACTTTTCAACCATACATTTCATCAACTTTATCAAAATCTACTAAAAATTTAATTTTAATTCATACCAAACATGGGCTTAATATCATGCAGGTCATGTAATTTCACAAAGACGACCCAAGACCCCTTTTCCAACCTTTATCTTTGTACAACTCCCATGTTCCACATAGGCTATATAGCACCAAGCACATTACTGTAGATTTCCACTTCTTCTTGATCAAGGTGCTAAGAAAGAGTTGCATGTTGCTTAGGTTCATACTTCCAACCAACTTGCCGACAATCTCACAATTCACAAAAGCAGACCTCGAATCACATTTGTCTCTCATCATTCTAAACTTGGGATCCTTGACACTGGCATGAGAGGAAATAATCTCGTCCAAATCAGTTGGATCAGAAGGAGCTGTCGTCTTCCTAATTGCAGTGACCTTCTTTACGCTTTTAAAAATATTTTATTTGCTCAGCCATGATCCATATCCAGTAGAGTAGTATTTTGTAAAAATTCTGATCACCCTTAAATTCAAGCGATATACTTCATTTTCTCAAAAGCTCTAGTAATATTAAGCATTCTGTCAAGGACGTGTGTGTGTGTTTTTTTTTTCCTGAATCAGTTTCTTGTTATTAAGAAATGAAATTTCAAAATAAGAATGTGTTTCGCGCGTTTTTCG
>OU503043.1:12656209-12666822 GCA_912172775.2 Fraxinus pennsylvanica
AAAAGTACATAAATTCGAACTAAATCTATGAAAACCCTCACTTTTAATGACAACAACCAACCTTTCAACTCACCGGTGAGAGGGTCGGTGGAATTTCAAGTCGCCGATGAGATGGGTCGGTGGAAGGAGAGTCGCCTATGAGGAATTTTCCTTTTGACAAAGTGAGGGTATTTTTGACTTTTTCAAAGTTAACCTACATTTTAACTTTTTTTAAAATTCTATTTCCTAGTCAAAGGTCACTTTGAAAATACACTATTTTCATGTATTTCCTCCTAGTTTCTTCCAGTGGTGGCGGTTTCTTCGAGTAGCACTCGTTTCCCTCTTTCCACCACTCGTTTTCCTCGTTTCTTCCAGTAGCAGTGCATTTTTGTGGAGAGACTTTCCGGTATGGACGACGATGAAGTCGGCGGCAAGGACGGCAACAATGGTGAAATAATTATGTTCCCTTTTTATGCGAAATTTTTTTTTCCTGCCTATATGCACATTGAAAGTTCCGGTGCCAATTTCGTGAAGTACTGGTAATTAGATTAAGATGTACACTTGAGCAATTCATGACGGATGTGAAAATAGTGGTTTAACTGAGAAACTGAATAAAGAAAAATGCTTTAGTGGTGTTCTTGATGTCGTCTTGTCAATAGGTAGATGCATATAAACATGAATTGAGTGCTTATGTTATCAAGTAAATGTTTGGGAGTGCTTATGAGGAGCTTTGAAGCACTCCGAAACATGCTCTAAGTCTTGGGGTTCTTAGCCCAAGCCCTTACTAGTTGATTATATTTTTCTTGTTTAATCTATGTGGAGTTTTACCCCCAACATATTCATGGTGGGTATTTTGAAACATTAATCTTGTAATCTCACAGCTTGTATGAGCTTTTTAGATGGATAGAATGGCTTATTGGATCTTGCTTTTGGTCTGGTCATGATAGGGGCTTGTTGAATGCAAGATTTAAATTGATATATGAGACCATTTCTAACAGCTTAAACTTTTAATTGAGATGGTTAATATAAGTACGTGTTATTGTGGTTAATAAGGTTTGTTGTTCAATTCATAATTTAGTTATCACATAATACATTATTCACATGTTACAATGTTAATGTTCATGTTGACTCTTGTAGGCGACGTTGAACTCGGCATCTTCCAATAGGCCCACTTTGTCCAAAGACATTGTCTCAAACAACTTGCCAATGTCTCAAGTGATGAGCATATCATCTCCTCCACCACCTCAAGCGTTTGGGACACAAGACAGCATGGAAGCTATAACAAATTTGCATTAAACCATCAGCGTTTTTGGGAGACAACTGTTGATGCTGATGAAGTGCCGTGGCAGATTTTTGGGAGATCTTTTGATTTTGTAATATAACTGGTGAAGTGCCAGTGATGGAATTATGTTTAACCTCTAAGTCAGATAGAGTTGTAAATGTGTAGAAAATCTTTGGTAAATAAAGTAAATGTTTATTCCTCGTGCTTGTTTATTCTTCTTGCTGGTTTAACTTTCTGCTGGTTTATCATTATAGATGCTGCTGGTTTATTGTTCTTGCTGGTTTAATCTTTTTGCTGTTTTATTGTTCTATATGCTGGTTTACAATTCTTGCTGGTTTCATCAATTTCCACCTAGAAAAGCTTTCCATAATCTCAGAGCAACCCGTTTTTTGCTCTACTAGTCAACGAGGATCTTGCTTCCTTCTCCATTGAAGATAGAAGAAAATTAGAAAATGCATCTTGAAGGATTAGTTTCCTCTGCTCATTCCACAGTTGAGCAGATTTACTCACACCATCACTCAGATAATAATCGTTAAGAGTTACCTATTAACTTATCAAGGATTGGTTCCGGTAAATTAAAGGTAACTTTCAGGAGCTTCTCCTCTTCAGCCTTTTGAATTAGAAGCCACTGTGCATCCTCAAACTGGTGGAAAGAATCGATAGCAACATTTCCATCAGGTGTAGGGCTTGTTGACACAACAGCATTTCCATCAGATACTACATACATGTTTGCGTACACATGGTTCACAGCTAATCTCAACAACAGCCTGGTAGGTGAATTTAAAAATTATTCTCAAAGAATCACCCAAATTATGGAAAATATCACAGATTTATCAGCATACCATGTGTCTAGCACCTCTAAGCACAACCTGTGGAGTCTCAAACATCGCACAAGTGAAATTGGAAGCCATTTCTTTTGGTGTTTCCTTAGCATCCTCCAATTCGATAGAATACCGATAAATAGAAAGGAGTAATCCACAGAATGCAATAATAAAAGTGATACACAACATGAAATTCTTGTGAAACAAAAACATTTCATTAAATGAACATCTGTGATACAAATTACAAACAAGAAGACAGTTGTACATTCTCAGACTAGTTACAAAAGAATCGGAAGATTTCAGTGCCTAACATATAAAAAATTGGAACGTTCACGAATGACAATTGCAAGAACGAGTTTGTCAAGTTCTCTAGGTCCCAAGACTTTGTAATCTTTAGTGTAGAAACCTTGTGAAGCCATGTGAGCTGCCGCGCTATTTCCTTTTCTGCCCATATGTTGAACTTGAACAGATAACCATTTTCAAAGCAAAGTTTGAGACCTGTTAAGAGCGCGCAAAGTTCCGCCTCCAGAATGTTCGAACAACTCTCATCGTAAAATTTATGGAATGCGAAGACGACATCCCCATTTGCGTTCCTCAAAACTCCTCTACCTACGGATAATGTCGGCTTCCTTCGGGGTGGTGGAGATGATGCAACCGTCGGGGTATTTCCTTCGTGGTGGTGGAGAGTGGGCGATGTCGCCGGGAACGGATTTCGGGTTTGGGAATGAAGGGTTTGAATTGGGGGTAATTGATTTGGGGGTTAAATGGGGGGAGAAGCGTGATGACTGAAATAAGTTAGGGGTGTGCGTTAAAGCGAGTCATCCGTGATTTGATAGTTCCATTTTCCGTGATGATAAATTTTGCGACGATTCCAATTTTCAGTCAAAATCTCGTCACGTCAGCATTATGGATACCTTGATGTATCAGTTGATGTACCAGTAGCTTTTTCCTTTCAATATACATGTATTCTACTCTATTTGAGTTACATATTCAACAAACTTCATATAAAGAGCAATAGCATTTTGGTGTGAACCGGTTCCCAATCCCAATCCACGTAAAATGATTAGGCTAATCTAGATTTGACCCAAATTTCTCTTGATTTTTTTTTTTAAATTGCTTCAAAAACATTAATTCTATATTGATTAAGACATCATGTATACAAGAAATTAAATCTCCAACCCCTAATAATGGAATTTGGTGCGCATTCACTAACAAAGATAATGCATAATATGTAACACACATCTTGGTTAGATTTACGAGTTAAATTATTCTATTTTTTTAGTAATATATATTTGTAATTTTACACGGTTCGATAATGGTGTACAGATGGATCGATTTGTTTAGTCTCAAAACTATCCCAAAATTTATTTTTCCCGACCTAGGCCCCAACATTGTCATTGTTGCGGAGTCAAGCATTATGAGGGTCCCCAAATTAACTTGTAAAAAACCTTTGAAACAACATGAGATTTTTATGATACTTTATTACAACCATTCCATACGATTTCTCATACTTCGATAACGTATTAAAAGTGTTTTTTTTATGAGCTCTTACAATCCTGAAGAAAAAACTAACATATGTATATATATGTACAAAACATCAATCGTACCAAAACTAAATTCAATACAAAAAGTCGATTGCATACAAAAAAGACACTTATTTATACAAAAACTAAGTCACAGGCAATTAGTTACAAACATAGTTCGTCGGGTTTGGTGGTTGTCCGATGGTCGGGCGACTGGTGTTGTGCAGAGGCCCCGGGGTGGTCTGTGAAGTCACGGTTTCAGGCTCTCTGCACCTACTAGGCTACCACCTAGGGTAAGGGTTTTTGCAATTGAGGATTTTGATTGTGAAATCAGGGAATGTGTTGAAATATTTGGGTAAAATTTTGGTATTCAGGAGATTTGTCATTGGATTGAGGGTGTGATGTTATTGTGCCAAGTGATTTGGATCTGATTTGGGAGAGAATTGAACCCATACAACTTTTTATTAATAAAAATTTAATAAAGGTTAAATTTAAAAATTAAAGAAAAATTTCTCTGGATGGAACGATCATCGTAGAAACACAAATTGACAGTGTAATTTTGTGTTTATGTTCATTGCTTCAGTCAAGTGGGAATCCCAATTTACAAATTTAAGTATATTGTGAACTAAAAATCTCGCTTTTAGAGGTCAAGAACCATTACATCAAATGAAAGATTGAGAAGCTCAAGCCTAATTTTTCCTATTAAATTAGATCTAGGTGTTTTACATTGAAAGAAATGAAATATGGATAGTCAAAAGTTCTATCCATGTCAAACTAAAAATGGGATAATGCCAAAACTACCCTATTTTTGTCTAAAAAGTTTAAGAATAGCCCCTTTAAAAATTTTAACAAAATACTTCTTTTTCATTAAGAATCAATATTTTACATTTATATCCCTTTATAATTTTTTAAAACACCTCATTTTCATTTAAATTAATATTCAACATTTCATTAAAAACCAACTTTTTTTTTTCTGATTTACACGTTAGGGATGCATTACTATGTTATAGAGTATTCTTAAAATATTTCATTTTTTATTAAAAAACAATATATTGTAGGTTATGAATATGTTAACTATATTTTATATTTTTACTGAAAAATAAAAATTTTATAAGAGTAACACTGTATTAACATAATAAATAACATTTTCTTCCATTACATTATGAATGCGGTAACACATTACATTATGTGTACGAAATAACTTCACGCCACTACCTCAAAACACGAATAACACACTATGTTAATCGTCTAATATCACTCCACGAAAATGTTTTCCGCCACCACTACCGCAAAACAAGAACAATACACCGTTTGCCAGCACCGCTACCACAAAGACAAGTAACATTTTTGTTACTCATATGAAACACTACCATCAGAAAACACAAGAAACATATATACTACCGTCTGAAACAACTCCAAACCACTGTCAACGACTACCATTACNTTTTTTTTTTTTTTTTTTTTTTGTTTTTGTAAAAACATTCTGCCTTCAGAAGAGGGATACTTGAAGCTGTAAAGGATGCTACCAGTAACCATTTGTAAATCGGCAAAACATAGCATATTTATTTCTCCTTTATTAAAATGTTTCAAAACTTGTGTAAAATGGTCTTAACTTTTTAGAGTTGAGATCTGTTCAAAATTGGTTGTCCAACTTGTTGTTCACCAATGATTTATCGACACATCATTTTATACCTTTTATTAAACACAAGTGACAGTGAGAGGAAAGATGCACATGCTAATTTAAAGTTCTGTGTCAATGAATTTGTTAGGTTTTATTATAATTGGCTATTCTTTCATTTTATACCTATTTTTAAACACAAGTGACAGTGAGAGAAAAGTTGAACATGCTAATTTAAAGTTCTGTGTCAATGAATTTGTTAGGTTTTATTATAATTGGCTATTCTGTAGCCAAAATTAAAGTTATAGAAGGGTTATATAAGTAATTTTGGAGGTTGTATAAGTCAATTAGGAGTCTTTGAGTTCGAGTATTGAACAAGGAGAAAAAGTAGCTGAAATAATGTTGATGGCCACCCCTTCAGCGCTCGAGCTCCACTGTAGAGAAATCAACAAAATCATGTCGCTTGTCTGGACCTAGCTCACTGATTGCTTGGCGTAAGCCTTCCACTCGAGTGGTGGTGATATCCGGGAAAAATCTATTTTGCAATTTAAATAGCTTTTTGAGTCCTAAACAATTCCAAACACCTTCTACTATACACTTAAGTTCTATTCCATCCATACTGGTGCTTGATCATTATATTCTTCCTAAAAAAACATATTTTGGAGATCTTACATCAATCCCTAATATTGAGATCAATCAACTACACTTTAAAAAATATCAATCCAAACGCTGAAAACACCAAACCACCTGCTTTTGTATAATTTGTCAGAGTTTCGAAGATCGAGGAAGGAAATTGGAGTTTCAATAGGATAAGAACGAGGAGTTTTTGGTGATTCATATGAGATAGACGATTTTAGAAGGTGTGGTGCAAGAGCACGCAATTCAGGAGGGTCTTGTTGATTATAGGAAGTAAGTCAGAGAGTACTAAGAGTTGCATGTGAATTCATTTAGATTAATTGTTATTTGTGAATTGTTGCTAATAATAATTGGTAAATTTAAATACCGCACTATTCACCTATTTACCCCCATTTAAGTGTTATTTGGGTCGAACTTTCGTTATCTCAATTGGTATCAGAGCTTAAATTTGATCCTAGACTCGCTAAATTTAGATGAGCCAATCATTAAAAATTCCTCTATATTTTGATGGAAACAATTATGTTTACTAAAATGTGGGAATGAGATCTTTCTTAAAATCTATGGATGAGAGAATTTGGGTTTCTATAGAAAGGGATGGACTGCCCGAGCTACAACTATTGCAGGTGTAGTTATCCCTATTGAGGTTGCTAGTTGGTCTAACATTGATTTTGATGAGTGTAACTAGAATAGTAAAGGGCTTCATGCTATATTTATGGTTGTGTTCCTCGAAGAGTTTAGAAGTTAGTCTATGTGTGAGACTATCAAAGAGGTTTGAAATATCTTAGAGACCACACATGAGGGAACCATGATTGTTAAGAACTTCAAACTACATATGTTGACCACTAGGTTTGAAGTTAGAATGAAGGACGATGAATTATTCGATGATTTCTATGCAAATTTGAATGACATAGTTAACTCTGGTTTAAACCTAGGTCAGAACCTATGAACTTACCATATCTCAATCTAAGAAGAACAAGTCTATAGCCTGAACACTATTAGGGAAGAAGAACGTCCCTATAGTGATACTGAGACCCTTAATGATGAAGAGATAGCTTATTTCGTTAAATTTTTTGGAAAGAAGTCCATGAGTAAGAAGAAACCTCAAGAGTGCTATAAAGGTATCCCTAGTGAGTTTAGAAAAGACGATCATGAGAAAATCAATACTAGGATGTTTAGAAAGAACTCTCAGTTTGTTAAATGTCATAAGTATCAATGTTTTGGCCACTTTAGGAATGAATGCCCTAACAATAAGAAATCATGAGTAAAGCTATAAACGCTACTCTTACTGATGACGAGTCTAACTCGGACAATCAAAGTGAAAGTCCAATTTGGAGGGCCATAACTATATGTCTTTTATTTCTAGGGTTAGGAGTGAATCTGATAAAGAGAGCGAAAAGATAAAAGATGTGGAACGTAGTGAGCGCTCTAAGAAAGATTAAAGATATTCGCGAGGCTTATGAAAAACTAGTTTTAAGGTGAAAAAGATCAATAGAGTCGTCCTTAAGAAGGTTAATGAACTTAAACTAGAGAAAGAGACTTATATCTGACCTTCAAGAGTATACTAAAAGTCTTAGTAAGTTGAGACTGGTCAATGAGAACTTAGAGACTAAGGTTAAAACCCTAACAAGCGACCTTGGGAAATCTAATTCTCAACTCTTTTCTTTCTTGAGTGGTTTTCAGAAACTTGATAATATTCTAGGGATGAACAAGCCTACTAGAAATGGAGGATGTCTATCTAAGCTATGATAACTCTAATCCTCGTGCTGCTAGCACTTTCAGAATCACTTTTGTCCTAGCTTCTATCAACACTAAGATAGTAAAAAATCCTAAACCCAAGAATAAGTGTATTATAAGACAAAGGCCTATTGGACAATGTAGGATTATTCAACACAACAACCAATATCAGAAACCACTTAGTTTTAGTCCTAGGTTTATTCCTACATGTTTCAACTGTGGAAAGTTAGGACACACAAGGTCTAGGTGTCACAAACTCTTGAATAGGAGTAGATAGCTCTAGCAAAGTTAACTTCCTTACTAATCAGGTTAGTCACTTGACCAAAATATTTACACAATTGACTATGATTAGTTCAACTTCTAGGAAACTCTGGATTAAGAAAAGTAATTTGAGAAATTATGAATCTGATTACAGTACTCTTAAATGTAAAAGTGTTTGTATACTTCAATGAGTGTGTATTTTGGTACTTGCGTGTACAAGTTCACTGTGCTCATTCATTATTACATGCATATTATTCTTTGTATTTTCTTTTTTTTTTTAATTGAAATTGAAAAATATAAAAAAGATAAAAAAAAAAAATGGAAATTTTTTTAAACTACAATATATTATTTGATTTGCTTAAACATGCTTATTCTGATCTAGTATGAGCAAAACTGATGAACTACAGCATAAGTTTCATTGTTTTGTTTTATGTTTTATATGGAGTACTTAGTATAGGTTTCTTCATATACCACTACACTACACACATTATAATCTTATGAGTGAGTCTTGACCGCGAGTGTGAGATTTGGAATGACAGTCATTTGTTGTTGAGATGACCTTGAACATGATATGCCATTTAACTAGTCGATCTAAGCTCTTGTATATTTTGTAAAAAGATAAATTGTTTCATCTTATACTCTTCTTCGGAGCCTTTTAGACTCGAGCAAAGGGGTTTCTTGAAATTTGATTCCGTATTGTCATTTGATTTGGAGTCATCGGCCCAAAACTCGTTACATGGTCATCTTAATCGCTTAATGGAGAAAAAGCTGCCTATAAGATGTGAAAATAAAAAATACATATGCGTAAATTTAGGGAGAGAAATGAAAAATATATACATGAAAAATGAGCTTCATTATTTAAAAGGCCTTAATTGTTATGGATTTGAATTTCACTATTAAAGGAATAAACTCATTCATCGGCAATTTTTCTGCATATCATTTCTCACAAATTTAAAGTTTTGAATTTTTCTCACAAGGAATTAGTAACACTTTATACACATGGGTCACTTATACAATTTACTCTATTTAGACTTGAGCTAAGTGTGTTGGATAGTTTACTATTCATTGATTATACTTGTACATGCTATCAATTGCATTTTTGAGTTTTATATATTATATTGTGTGCCAATGAAGCTAGATTTAATAGATTCATTGGAAAAGTGCCAAGTATCGAATTTTTAGCAAAAAGTGCTATTTTTGACTTATGGGGAAAAGGCTGATTACTCGGTAAACTTCCCTTTGTCATTTACAACAAAAAGAGGGGGAGACAGAGTATTTGACTTTGTTTTTGAGAAATTACATTGGTTTTTTATATCAATTTGGATGTATGTTGATGCTTCACATATTTGTTTAACTATTTTGATTTTTGATGTTTTGTGTTTTGATTAACATTGATATTGCATCTTAATCTAATTAGCATGATTATGATATTATGTCTCAATTACTATATTTTCTTAACTATTTCACGCGTTTTTACACTTGGTATTCAAATTGTTGATTTCAGAAAACCGGTTTAACAAGAAAAGAAAGTTACAGTCATGTCCATAGTTATAAAACCTGCCCCGCCCCGGACGGTCTGCTCGGAAAATCGGTGGCCTGGACCCTTGATCGGGCTGGGGCAGATTAATTTAATCGAAATACACTTAACTCAGTCAAAATCGATCTTTGATTGAGTTATCGACAATTTACTCGGCCCGATTGACTGGTTTGATTGGGTTTTTAAATTGAGGAAATTACACTCAACCCTACTTTTGAATTGCCATTTTCATAAATCCTAAATCAAGTTTCATATTGCAAAAATCAGGTTTTAATTAATAATTTAAAAACATTTTTTTTATTTTCATATCTATTTACAATAAATTAATTTATATATACTCCCCCTACCCTATCTACCCCAAACCCTAAAATCGATTAACCCATCTCCTCTCCACTCTCGATTCCTCCTCCCGTCTTACTGCTCTACGTCGCCCCCGTCGCTAGCATGGCTGTCGGTTCTTCTTCTTCCCGTCGTCAGTCTTATCTCCTCTTCGTTGCCACAACGACCTTCGACGCTTCATCAAGACAGTTGTTTTGGAATTTAATCAAATAGCAAAGAATGCTTTCATTTATGTTTTGGAATTTAATCAAATAGCAAAGAATGCTTTCATTTATTTCTAGGCAAGATCGTTATCAATAGAAAACAATTATGAGGATAAAAGTGAAGCATTCTAGCATTGTCTCGTGGCTTCGAATTCTTCAGGACAAAAATAATCATTTATTTCACACATAATCATGCTTCTGTTTCACTAGCTACCTGGTGGAGGTGCAGATCTTTTTTTTTTTTGTTTGAGCAGTTGGGCGTCGTGGAGGTACAGATCTGTTTGGGTGTGTACGCGTGGGTGCGACGGCGGTGCGATGGTTGTGTACTGTGGTCGTGTTGGCGGTGGTAGTTTCGGAGGTGGTGGTCGTAAACGGTGCGGTGTTGTTGTATTAGCGATGGATCGGGCCCTACGAATTGTGGTTCTGAAGTTGGCGGCGTCGGTATTTGTGTATTATGTGTGTGATTTGTGTGTTCTGTGTTGGGGAGGGTGTGCTGTTTGTTATGAGGTGTTGACGTTGCTATTGGGCGGCGACGACGATGGTGCCGTTGGCGTAGGTAGTGGTGAAGTGGTGGTCACAAATAATCTGGTTGTTGGTGACCACTAATTTGATTGGTTGGCGAACAATAAACGATATGTGACCAATGAAGTAGATCAGCGGTGACCAATATATGAGGTGTG
>OU503043.1:12670735-12719508 GCA_912172775.2 Fraxinus pennsylvanica
ATATATATATATTAGTTATCTAAATATTGTAACAAAAATTAACATGGTTAATACCTTTTTAAAAGTAAATATAATTGTGATAATTCTTTTCCTAATTATCTTAAAAGATACACTTTCACATAATAAAATAATATATATTAATCATGTTTCTTTAAATTGAAATAACTTGGACTTAATTCATATATACTTACATTTTATCGAGCCCAATTTACGTTATTTAATGCGAGCTGCAAAATGCGTCCAATGTTGATATAATTTTTCATTCTCCTATAATACTTAAAGAGGGAATTACATCTAGACCTGGAATTATATTACCAATTTCATAAATCCTGAATCGAGTTTCATATTGCATAAATCAGATTCAATTATTAAATTAAAAATATTTTTTTTAATATCTACATACAATATAAATTATTTTATATACACCCCCTACCCTATCTAACCGAACCAACCCTCAAATCATTTGAACCCATCCCCTCTCTCATCTCCTCTCCCTTCTCTTCCAAACCGTCGCCGCTTCTTCCCTTCTTCACACAGTGGAGCTCGTCGCCGGGAGTAGTGAGCAGCGCTCCCTGCGATCCCCGGCAGACATTCTGGTGGATTTGTGAAAGCCTAGACAAAGAGAAAGAGAGTCGATGTGGTATCTCGTGTCGTCCATGTCTCCAGCACCGTTCATTTGTGCGTCAGTGAAGATATTGTTGGAAGTCGCAACTGTGTTGCGGTTGGGTTGTGGCGGTGGTGCTCGTGTGGCTGTGGTCTGTCTGCCATGGTCGGGATCTGCAGCTTCACGATTTGATGTGGTTTTTGGGTGTGTTTTCAATTGGTGGTGGATGGGCCTGTGGTGGTGGTAGTGTTTGGGTGGCGATCGCTACTGTAGCGGCGCTGCAGTGTGGTTTGATCGTTTAGATTTGAGATAAGATCTGTGTTTTAGTTTTGAATGTGGCGGATATGGTGGAATTGTGGTGGAGACGGTAGTGCTTATGTTGGTGGTAGTGGTGGTTTTGGTGCTGTTGGGGGGAGGGGGGTTTTGGGTTGTCTGGCTGCAGAGGCGATGGGTCTGGCTGCGGCAGTGAGGATGGTGGTGGTAGGGTCTTTAGGGTTGATTTGTGACTAAATATTGGTAAAAGATCGGGACAGGGGTGGGGTGTTTAGCGTATATGACCGATATTTTGGTTCACTGTGACTCGTTATTAACCTGTGACCTCAAACCATTGTGGTGCGTTTCTGTGGTGTTGGTGTTGGTGGAGGAGACGACAGTGGTTTTGTATTGATGGTAGTCACAAATGACTTGTTGATTGTGACACATAAATAGGTTGGTGTGTGATCAATGAAGAATAAATTGTGACCAATAAGTATTGCGTGACCTACAAATTTATTAATTTGTGATCAATAAAAGTAATTTGTAACCTATAATTTGATTTTTTGTGACCATAAAATAAGTGGTGTGACTTATAAATTTTGTGATTTGTGATCAATAAACAAATTATGACTTTAAAATTTTTAATTTGTGATTGATGAACGAGCTAACCTATAAAATTTTTGAATTGTAATCAAATTGCAAAGATATGTGATCTTTATATATTTATTAATAAATTAATTAATTCATTCATAAATAAATTTTAATTAAAACTTGATATTTGAAATATAAAACATCTTTCCTGAATTTTGAAATGATAATACTTAAAAACCTGATTGTATTGTTCCCATACTTAAATATTTAGCCAAAACTAAATAAAATAAATGGATCAAACAATCATATTATCCTATGAATTTTATTATGACTAACAATACTAAGATGTAAAATGATTTCTATTTTCTAAAAGATAAATGATAACATAATAAATTGGAGTGTTACACAATCAACCACAGACCGGCTCATTCTGTTCTCAATCGACCCAGTTATGTCCAAAATCTAATGATACGGGTTTTACTCGAAATAGATTACAAACCTAGTCAAACTAAACGGTATAATTTCAAAAACATTGCAAAAAACAGGCACTTTGCACGAATTAAATTGACTGAAAATGAGAGCCATACAGAATGAAGCATCAAGTGATGTGTATAACAGTCAAATAAGGAGTATTTGCAATTAAAGAATGAACCACTGCATAACCTTACAACATACCCTCTAATGTTCGTTAAACGAACAGAAAAGAGGATGCCCCAAATCATCATTCAACGAGATTCTATGGAGTTTAAGACAATCGTGATAATTTACAGCGGAAAAGATTATATGCACATTGCTGTATCTAACATCTGCTTCGGATCACAGCATAAATCAGTCAGAGGAGTTGCCAGTCATCTTGTGCACCATCTTCGGTTCCATCAGTGGGCAGCATATCAGTAGAATCATATTCTCCGGTGGCATTATCGCTCAAAGTCTCGTGATGAGCAGCTGGATTTGGAGAACTGCGGGTCTCGGTTATTGTAAACAATGGAGCGCCATTTGATTGATCGATTAACTCCGATGCACGCACACAGAAATCACCAAAATCACCTGCCAATATCAAAATGAGATTTAATGGTTACAAGGGATTTGGCCATGATGCATAAATTCTTAAAAAACTAGGAAAGTGGAACAGAAATGCCTGCATACTTTTATCCCTGCAATAAAACCCAATTGCCAATGATGGGTCAATCGAATCCAAAGGGATGTGTCGTACAACACTGATAGCAAAATTAAAGAAGACAAGGTTAAGAACAGAAAGCGAAAAGCATGCCAGCTCAAAATTGGAAGGACAGAGAAAAGAGATGCATGGAACGGGGAGCAAAATTGATTTGCAGGATTAACTTACTTGCAATGATAGGATGAAGTGTCAGCATCTATGCTATCCCTCTTAATATCGACAACCTACCATCAAATGATAGTGAGAACAGATTCTACAGTATGCCATCATCTGTAAGAGCTTATAGAGAAACCGTACAAAAAACTACCAGAAATAGAAAATCAAACATCAATTAAACTTCATAATTTAAATGCAAGGAAAAGAAAATAAGTGCAATTACAGCAGTGTGCAAAGCAAAAAATAACTAGCATTAAAGTTCCTACATCAACGATGTCTAATTGAATTTTTTCAGGTACAATTTACAAATACATTGACGATGAAAAATCATTTCGAGCAACGACAGTCTCCATGATTAAGCTTCACAGCCGCTGGTATGGTATGAACAAAGCTCATCAGTCACACCTAGGTGCAAATAATGCATCAAAAATCTACATTGTATATGGTGGGGTGAAGGATTCACTTGAAATAGCATATCCCATGGTATAAGAACGTAGAAAGGATCAGTTTGGGATGGGGACCTTTTTATAAAAGCTAAGAGTGTGTTTGGAACACATTCTTTTGAAAGAATGTATTATTGAATGGTAGATTGATGGAGAGTGTGTGGTTAAAAATGAAGGAAAAGTTATTGATGTAATGAAAAATATTATTTTATTGAAGGATGTGTGGTTGAAAATGAGTAGAAGAATGAGAATGAAAAAAAAATAATGTGTACAAACAAGGCCTAATTTAAAGACACGTCTAATCAATCATCCATTTCCAATAATTGTCTCTCCCCTTTTCTTCCAATTTTTTTTTTTTAATTACAGTAACTATATTATTCAGTAGTCTAATAGATTAAGGGTTTTTTTGAGCCCCATTTTATGGGAGAATAGATTTTGTAATAGTGATTTTTTTCGAGAACGTGTAGTTAAAAAATAGGGAAAATTTTTGAACTTACGTGTAAAATTATTTTATTGGAAGAACCTGTGGTTAAAAAATGAGTTTAAAAAAAATGGGGATAAAAAAGGGGCTAAGTTCTGCAATATATTGGTCATTTGGTACTTCCTCATGCCAAGTCATCTTAGAACCTATACTATACCTGCAATCACATTAACATGAAATGATTAATATATTTGGTCCTCCCATAAATACCTGAACTTCAATCACAACATTCCACAATGATAGGAAGCAAGAAAAATTGTTATAAGCCATTTTTGAGTAATTTAGTGACAGCGTCATCCGTTCAGCTGCTTATTCAAGTGTCCAACATAAAATTGGGCACCTAAAATGAAGTATGAAAAGTAGTTAGGAGGTGTTACAAATAAACAATATATCAGATTTGTAGTGAGTTGCGAAAACCTAGAAGAGGACGACCACAGCGAAGAATGAATTTTCCAAATTTCTAAATCTTATTATTATAGCAATTGATCATGAACCGAACTGTAATAGCAAGCATTTCAAATGGTATACAATCTCCAACAGCTTTAAAAAATGCAACATGTTCAAATAAAGGCTTGAGAAGCCTTTCTAATATTTATTATTTTCTCAATATCATGTTGAAGTATATTTGGTATACCAACAATTGAAATTTGTGATAATATGATATAACCAACTATTACAAATAAGAGCATATAGTGAGGCTCCTACAAGAGGACAACAGGATTCCACGCACCTGCTGAACATCATGTGGATCAAGATAAAATGCCTTTTCATCTTGCACTCCAACTATGTATGTTGAAGCACCAGGTCTGCCACCCAATATCCCAAGGCACTGCGGAAAAGTAAACGTAGCAGCCAGTAAGGGAAGATACCTGATGACAATGTAAAGTTTCCATTAACATTAGGGTACCAACTAAAAATTTGAGTATGTATTCGTTAGAATGAAGAGAACAAAAACACAAACAAATAGAAAGAGATAGAGCGAGATTAGAGAGACAGTTGATATAAAGTAAATCTGACAAAAGATACATCAAAAGCATATAACCTGGCAAAATGATCAGTGAGCTTGAAAAGTATTTTTTTTTTTTTTCTAAAACCATAATACATTATTTTCTACTACCCCATATTCCCACTAATTTAGGGATCAGCAACATTTATTCTTTTTCATCACTCCGCATGACTTATCTACCACGCATCTACTGAAAGATCCAATGCCAGAAAACCTTTCACAACCACATCAGGACATGTTAATTTTGGTCTCTCTCCCTCTTCTAATCTTCTAATACATTTCATTGAGGTCACATTCTTTAGGTTAGTGCAAGACATGCCCCAACTAGCATAATCCAATAGCAAAATATCTGAGGGAAGTCTCCCTCTAAATCTCATTGTATAATTATGTGATTTAAGTTTTCTGACATGCATGGTAACTCTATGCTAGTCCCGAATATCAATCTCAGTTGCCTCTGATTAAACTTTTAACGTATAGATCTCTAATTCTATAGTATATGGTGCAAAAGCACCAACATCCCTTTCTTTCTTTTCATGGCTTTGCATTACCAATCGGGAAATAATTTCACCATTTTCTTTACTGGTCCTTCCTTTTTGATTAGCTCATTACCATGCACTCTCTAATTCTATTGCACGGAGCAGGAACACCACATCCCTTTCTTTCCTATTACGAGGTGCGCGCAAGCTGGCTCGGACATCTATGGTTGTAAAAAAAAAAAAAAAAAAGCTTAGCTTCACCTATCCAGAAATTAATTCATCATTTTCTAAAACCAGTCCTTCCACCCAACCCCATCCCAATGTGAGAGAGAGCTAATAAATAAACACAAATTGCCCTTTCTTATAATCGAAACAACAGAATGTATACACAGACTCTCCACAAGTTGGTTCAAATAAACATGCAAGTCTTGACAGTGTGCTTCCCTTGTTTCTATCGTTCTTAAAATCCTTGAGTGCAATGTTGCAATGTATTCCTTACTTTGACTGCAATTTTATGCTTCTCAGACTATGCATTATCAGTAATTCATTTACTCAATTGCATACCGTGGCCATCCACTTATCTTTGTACGTAGTAAGTATGCTACTCAATCTTTAAAAGCATCTTTATATCGACTAAGTTCTACCGATGCAGACACGCAGGTTCCTTAATATTACATTTCTATGCATCAAAAACCAAATAATCAAGCATTTCCGAATGTAACGTTCCATGCACCGAGATTCAAGGTACAAGGGTATAGTACAAGGGTATGGAATTGATAGCAAATCAAGATAAACGAAACATTTAGTGTCATTCACCAGTATGAATGTGCAAAGTGTTGGTCCGTGGTGAAGAAAGAAGGATTGCTTCTGAGCAAGAAATCAATAGCTATCACTAACAGGTGTAATTTAAAAAGGGTCACAATAAATAGATAAGAAGTGGCATGAAGACTGAAGTTATTTGAAAACTTGCTTAACAGTATAGTTTCCATTTCTCTAGCTCTAAAGTTTGATTTTCCATAAAGTGATGTGGTTACTACTGCACATCAGTAACCACAATTCTGCTCTGCAACGTGTTATTCGTTTGTTAATTGGCGACATACCAGCAGTGATCTTAGGTCTTATCATTTTCAACTATCAACTGATAGTAAAGTTAACAAGGTGAAGATACATTTTCGGAGCTCATATACATGTAGCAATATATTCAGAATAATTCAATTATCCATAACTCATACAGAAGTGAGAAAAGACACTAGTAGAATCACAACTAAATTAGGTGCTTAATTGCCACTTGAAGACATTTACAATATGTAAAGTCCAATGACAATGCTTAGTTTTGGCAATTGCTGTACATTCTTCATGGTCCACAGGAAAACCTGCTGGATAGGTTCATCACAAAATCTTGTAGTCCAATTAATAAGCATAAGATAAATATACAATGTTGCAATAATGTTACAGAACAGATAATCACACCTCCCAAGAATACTGCAACATAAAACTCAATTTTCATCATTTATGATGACAAGAAGTGCCCCGCTAGGAGTGACTTTCTTTGTGTCGCAAATGGCATGCATGAACAATTATTTCTCCTTTTGCTCCCCAAAGCACAGTTATTTTTCTCATTGAATTGTCTCAAAATTTCTCTGGAAAGGATCTGTTTTATGCATATAGCAAAAAATAAAAAAAGTAGAAAAGCTTAATTTTCATCTAGTCATATTCATCTCATGCCAATTCCTTCATCTAAGATATGGCTTTCCTTAAAAACACAAATAGCCTGCAAACTATCAAGAAATTGATGTAACACCACAAAGATGTCATCCCTATAATTTAATTAATCTTGCTAGACAGTAATCCATTTAGCACCTTCCCCAAGATCTCTAGATAACTCCCAAGTTTTTGACGTGCTATGTCCTAACGGCAACAGCAGCACAACTATTCCTATTAGTTAACGTCATAACGTGTAAAGCATCAATGAGATAGAAGCCTAGAAAAGGCCAGTTGAAAGTTCATATACAGAAAAAGGACTTATTATATAATTATTTTCCCCCATTTTAAAATTACTAATCTTTCTCCTGTTTCACACGTTTGAATTCCAAAAATAAGTTTTAAGCTTTCTGTGTTTCCACTTTTCATCAAGTTTGTAGTCTGACTTATCCACTTTTTAACCAGATTAGTAGTAGTAAATTAGGACACAGATAGGATAGCCACCTTGTCCTAAATCATCTCTAGCTGATCACAGATCAAACATAAGAATGGTTAGCTGAGGAAAATCTACAAAATTTGAAATTTTACAAAAATATACTTTCATTCCCAAGGTTTTGACATATAACTTCATACCTTGGGTTAACTTTGTCCAGTCCTAGAACCAATGGAACCAACATGAGGACAGGAGTCCAATCAACTTCACCTCCGGAAAACTCACAGTGCCTAGAAATATCTTGAATGCAAAGAACAGGAGCTCCACCTCGTTCCCCATCTTCATCACCAGAAACCACATATATAGCCATCATCGAGGACAAGCCTCCATTTTCTTTCTCCTCCCGCTTAATACGCACCAAAGTTTCCCAGGTGCGACACATGGCATATGGACCTACCCATGATCCTGGAGCAAGGCCATAAGCCTTTCCAGCTTGGAGAAGATTGTGTATGGAGAAAGGTGAGTCTTCAGAATCCCCAAAAATTTGCAATATTTCAATGTAATTTTGATCAAGTGGCTGCATAATTAGAACAACACCAATGTGAACATCAACAAACCTTAAGAGGCCATCAGATGTACATAGATTAAATTATCTATATCTACATTACGAAAATATAAATGCATAATAATCAGATTCAGCATTAATGTACGTCACCTTTTGTAGAGATTTCCTCCACGATCTTCCAAATATATGAAAAAGAAATGCCTGTGCACATAGAAAAGTAATTAGCATTTGCTAATTATACACACGCTAAGACTTAACAAGAGAAGAGGGTAATACCTGAGCAACAAGCATCTGGCTGCTCCGAAGCATGCAACCCCAATGAACATCGCTAGTGTACTTTGAATCTCCAATGGGATAAAATCCTACAAGCTCACCAAAACAACAAGAATCTCATAAACCTCGCCATCATCATCAGTCATCAATACATTCATTTGATCCACATATATACACTACCTTTTCGGTATGTGATCAAAATCAGAGATGATAAATCCTCAACAAACGCAGCAAATTCCTCTCTCTGAGTCGGATCAGAACAGGAAGAATTCAAGTCATCTCCTTCTTGACCAATTTTATAGCAAATACCCAAAAGCCAAATATTACTGTTCGACACGGAAACCCCTGATTTAGTGAACCCCAATATTCTCCTCATTGATCCACCATTCATCATCACTCTCCTCACAGCTGCTCTCCAACCCTCATAATAGTTTCTCCCACTCGCAGACTTCTTCCTAGGACTACTGCAGCAACTTTTCTGCTCACTATTGTTATTACTATTCGAAGTCCCAAAAATGGACAAAGCCGGTAGCCAGATTCCCGACCAAATGGCTAAGGACTTGTGATGCTTACTACTGCTGGCACTTGGTCCTGCCTCGGATGAGACAGAACCCGGAATTCCGTTCGAAGAATAATTACAGTTTCTTTTAAAAGAATTATGAATTGGATCACTGTTTTTCCCTCGAAAACCCTTCATGAACTAATTAATTGAATAATCGGGGCCGCATATGAAAACCATCCCATATTAATTTGATGTCTGAGCAAGCGAAAAAAATAAATCAAATAACGAAAATAATACTGTCGAAATCAAGATACCCATATTCGTAAATTAAAACTATGAATTAAATTTCATGGTTTTGTAATTTTTTGTGCAAACACATGAATTATAAGCAATATTACGATAAACAAAACAAAGAGAGAGGGATTTTAAAACAAACCCACTCACCGGAAGATGGTAATCTCAGGAAAGTTGAAATTCGTGGGGATCTTAAGTTTCTGTACTTTGGTCTGATGAGGTTGTTTTATTGCTGGGCTGCGAAAACTTCTGTGATGTGTACATTATTTGTATATAGGTTGCGTAATGCGTACAATTTGTACAGTTGTTCGGCTTATAGCTTAAAAAAAAGAGTAAATTCGGGTATTTTATTGTCAATAGAATAGTATAGAACATAAATATATCAACTTATTTAAATAAAACAATAAAGAACTAATTGTAATTATATGTCTAAATTTCTCAAAAAATTACAAATGAATTCCCAACACAATTAAAAATCAAAACAAAAATCCAAAATAACTTTATCATCTTCCCTCTTCCCACCCCAATAGAAAAAAAAGGAACAAATGAACCATCGACTCCATCTAGCCAACCTCCACAACAAACAACAGTCATTAACCCCCAAACACTTTCCTATAAATCAATTAAACAAACAACATTTATATGGCCAAACTCAACCAAAAATGTAGTTGGTAGAACGAACACACGCTGTCTTTTTTCGTCAATTTCAACATCGACAGTGATTCCCACCGTCGAAGACCACCCATTTCGGCTTCGCCTTATCACACTGTACTTGCTACAACAATTGGCTTCCGTCAATTTCATTCTATTTTTTGTTAGTTTTGTTATTTTTTAACATTCTGTTTAACGCTCTTCCTCTTATAAAAGGTGACACGTACACCAAAAATGTAGTGGGCTAGGTTTAACAGTACATTGTAATGTACTAAACTAGAAAGTAAAAATTGGAAACGATGTTAATTAGGCAAAGGAAACAACAGACCTCTCATGCTATGAATATGTCTGGGACGCTCTTCAAGGGAAGAGCTATTACTATTCATTTGCTCTTGCATTTGATGTATTTTTTTTATAAAGAGGTGAAGCAAATGATGCTTATCGAGAAGCATTTTGCACAAAAGAGAATTTTTATTTTGAGATCACATAAACAGTACAGAAATTCGGAAGTCCTTTGGATACACCAGTCGGAATACCTTTGGAGTTATTTTGGTTTTTTTATTATTTGTTTGGGACTCGTTCGTAATTTTTTTGAAAATTTTGGGTATATGGTTGCAATTAGTTTTTTATTTTTCTTTTCTTTTCTTTTCTTTTCTTTTTGTTTTATTTAAATAAAATGGTATATTTATCATTTCACATATTTTGAGGAAAATGATTTTTTCGCAATAAAACGTGGAAATACGTGGAAATAGGGATGAAAATGTAAAAAATTGAAACGAAGAATGTATGGACGTTTTGTGCTAATAAGCCTTATGGAAAAGTATTATAATCCCTCATGGTTGTGTGGGACCTAAAAAATGATAAGCTTCTTTTGAAGTTAAAAAAAAATGGTTCAGCTTCTGTTTGAAAGAATTTATAGAACATCTAATTTACAAATATATAGAATGGGGTGATGATACGTGGAAAATACTTGTGGATCCATTAAAATTATGTTTGAAAATGAAGCTTCACCATTATACATAATTTTTAAGTTATTTCATTTGACAAATTTATAAATTGTTTATAGGAATAGTAAGAGAAATAGTAGTGTATTTCATAAAATGAGTGGTTCACTGTCACATTTTCTAATAAAGTTAAAGAATTTTTTTTCATGTGTTGGAGAATGTATTGCACCCACGTTGGAGAATGTACTACACCCGTGACAATGAGATTATAGTCACATTTTCCAATAATATTGAATTACATTTTAATTTATTAGAGAATGAATAATTACTCCACTATCAAATTGGGCTACTGTTCATCAACACTGATTAGTAATAACATTATAAGAAAATTACCTAAAAACCTACTATTAAAGATTAGTTATCATAAATAAGGCGGATTAGTTTAAAATTCATATATCAGGTGGTAATTAAAATTTATTAATTAGAATTAATAAATATTTAATTAAAACAAAAATTAGATTAAAGACGTTAATTGTTCCAATTAAAATCTAATTGAATCTTCATTTACACGACACACTCTCTCTCTCTCTTCCATACATGCTTCTTTGTCTACCTTTCATGAAGACATGATATTCTTCTCGAACTTACATAATCTAGTCACCAACAATTTTGTTGTTCATTATCTTCGAATCTCAACCTCGTATCAAGCAAAAACCTTGCCATTATTACACAAGGTTTCATCGTAAAATCATCCTATTTTTGCTTATTTTCAAAATTTACAAGTATTGAAAATGGTTTTAACTCAATGTGTGGAGGATAAAAAGAATGTGATAGAGAAAGGTAGGAGGAAGAAGGAGGTTAAAGAATCTTCTCCTCGAAAGAGAATATAGATGTCGGGTTCAGGTGGAAAATCTACGAAAAATGTGAAATCGATGTTTATGCTTTCAGTTTTGTTGTGCATTTACTTTCCAGTTAGGGTTGTGTAGGTTGATTACGACACCAATCGTATGTTGTAACCTGATTTTTAAACTTTGTGACATTTATGTGATCTAATCAATTGTTGTGACTTTTATGATCGACCCATGTTAGAGGAAAAACCTTCTCCAATTAAGGAAAAGTATTTCAAGGAATTAAAAACAATTGCAAGCCATGATGTGAAAAATGTATTTCCTTTAACTAGATGACGATACTCTTGAATATGATGTGGCTAGATTAGGGATTATTTATCTCATCACCAATTATCTCTTTGCCACATCATACGCCAAGGTGGTGGACCATTACATTTTTTGCATTTCTTGATGATCTTAACACTTTGGAAATGTTCCTTTGGAGAAAATATATTTTTGAATTGACATTATCATCACTAAAGAGGGGTTTAGAGAAAGAAACAAGCCAGTGCTTTCAAAGTGTAGCTGTGTCGGTGTATACCCTGTATTGAGGAGAATGTGGCCACATGTGTAGGTAAAAAATACCTCCTAATAGTTAATTGGAATGAGCACAAACACCCTTATGTGAGTTGAAGTCAGATAAATGATTTGATCCAACTGATATTGAGCTCATGGCGCCTTATATGACAGGTTCAAAAATATGAATTTTAGATATATTTGTGATCTGTAATACTTTAATGTGACATGCATTTTTCATGTGAACTGAACTTTGCGAATTTCTGTTATCTGAATACAATATTATAATGTGACATGACGTGTAGGACCTGCTATATTAATGTGACATGAAATACTATAATGTGAATTGTAGTATGAACATGAATTTTAGATAGATCTTGTGTCACTTTCTATTCGATATAATGTGACTTGATTTGTATCATTCTCTAAACTGATTTCATTTGTATTGTATGTGTCGCACGGCAGATGTGTCATACTCAAAGCCAAAACTGCCACAAAGGTGAATGTAGAAGTCACAGATAATGATTTTGTGGTTTCACCATCAAAAGATTAGAAAGGAGCTGCCACTCAAACTCTGTAGCTCATACTTAGCCTACCCATCATCCCGACCGTTCATGCGTTGAAATAAGTTATTTCTTCGTTAACATATTGAAGAAGCATATTGATATACAAGCCAACAAACTACAAAATCTATCAGGACTGTGGCCTATTGGAAAAAAAGGATGGATGTGGAGATATCCAAGCTTTATATTGAGAATTAAGGGCTAAGGTAGGATATTCTGTCCATGAAATCACATCTAATTGATAGTAATAACACTGTGTGTCATTCAAATAGCTCTTCAAAGTTGAATGAGGTCATTCACAATAAAAAGGTTTTGAAAGATGGGATGAGCGACTTCAGATCATCTCTGGAAACTATTGTTAATTCAATTTCTTACAATTTATCTTCATTTATGGATGAAATTCATACAAAGTTGTTTGGGAAAGGACCTTCTAGGGAACATGTATATAGCTAAATACCAGTGAATATTTATCATTCAATTCAATTTCATACTATTTTTATTGCATGCAATTCTGTAATTTCAAAAAAGGAAGAAAAATGTAGTCGTTATTGGGTTCCGCTCGTCTAATAAAAGAAAAAATAGAAAAATATTTTTTTCTAAAATGAAAATGAGGCTAGGGTTCAACTTTAAAAACCAGATGCTTATTGTTTTTCTAATGTGAAAACCTATATATACCCCTTACAAAACACAACACTATCTATTTAAGGTGATTGATTCTTTTCTAACCCATCTCCGAAGACTTATTTGTCATAAACCATGATGATTCTCCATTTGTAACTCTGACGACTTATCCTTCAACAACTATCGGTGATCTTCGATTGTTAGAGGTGATGGTAATGGCCAGATCTGCCATAGGAGGTGGATCCATATTCATGACAGGAGGTGGTTGCCTTCATCGAAGGTTAAATTGGCTGGTCACCAAAACTTCGTTGGACCAATGAGATCTCCATAACTGATTCTACTTGGATCTACTAATTAGATTCACTTCCAATGGTCGAATTTTTCACGATTTTCCAGTAATATACCACAAAATCTACAATTGTACCATATCCATAGGTTGGTTACAAGTGTTTTATCTTTTGTATAGATGCTAAAGGAATTTGGGCGCGAACACGTCCATGCAGCCGTCGAGAAGTTGCTGCTCAAGGCACAATCGATCGATGTATTGAAGATTTTACACGTTCTAATTGGATTGGTCATATCTCCGGCTCCAATTTCGACAAAGAAAAGTATGAATTGAAAGAAGAAAGAGATAAGTTCGAAGAGAAGAATGAGGATGATATTTTTAAAGATTAGGAAGCAACAAACAAGGAGGAATGCATTAATGTAAGAATAATCGAGATGAAATTGTTGACGGGGAAGTTTTGACACGATTGTGGCAGAATTGGGCAAGATGAGAGTTTTGAAGGAGACGTTCATGAGGACTATTTATAAGTGTATTTTGTACACGTATTTAGGCATTTAAAATAGAGTATTTGTTAGATATCTTAATGAATTGTGATTTAAATCTATCTATATGGTGCTTTTATATAAAGATTGATGAAAATGGTGAAATTTGAAAAAATGGGTGAGAAAATGGCTCAAATGCAAGAAATTCAAAATTCGGGAATTAAAGTACGAATACTAAAAAGTTTTGTCGAACCTCATGATAAAGATTCGAGAGTGATAGGCGTCAATTAGACAAGAAAAGAAGTAAAAGGGTGAAATATAGTCAAAATATTCTCATACATCAATTTTCAACCGAACAAGTTATGCTCAAGATTTTTAGTCTCAGATGTAGACTCATTTTTCTTATAGTAAATGTTCAAACTGGAAAATTATAATTTAGAAGAACTTTAGCCATTTGAGTCAGCTTTCCAATACACTTTGAATCACCTTAATTGTACATCGAGAGAGAAAGATATGACAAAAATACTGACAACTGATTAGAGACATAACTATGTGATCGTATGGTATAAATTCCATATGAGTGCATGGGCCACTTGCAGTTGTAATGCCCCAAATTCTTGTAACTTGACGCGTTACAAAAAAAAATCTGAGTTCTATAACTTTAACCAAAATGACTTGTAAATAAAAAAAATTTAGAGTTTGAATATTTAATAAATAATGGGAGATCTTAACACTTGACTATATAGACTTAGACAATTATAGTAAAAATTGATTGAAAAGCGTTTTGAGAAAATTCAGCAAGCAGGTAAAAGTTTTCACCGGTTGTCCAGCAACGAGAAGAAAAATATATTTGACCTAACAAACATCAACTAAAATTTATGAAAAATTAATAGAGATTATAAAATTTGTATACGTACAACATAGCAAAAATTGGTGTCTCGGAGATGATGTTTGAAGCACGAAAATATTTTTCAACCACGCTTGATTGTATTTTTGAATTTGATCCGATGCAGTTTACTAACGGGTATAACTTATTATCTAGGTAAAATGTTAAGGTAATTCTAAAGATTATTATTAGAAGACTCATAAACCTTTCTAACGTCATTGATTTCATTCTAAAGCATGCACCGTAGCCCGAGTTATGTTATTTATAAGCAAGAGGATAGAAACTAAAATTTCGATTCAGCAACTATTAGACTCCATGCGTAGTCTACCTGGCATTTTTAAATTATAGTTGACGTGAATTATATAAAAACTGGACGAAATAGACATTTAAACATTTTTAAAAGTATCATCTAAGTGTTCATAAAAAATTAAATTACATAACATGAATTTTTTACTAGAAAGTTTAAGAGAACTCCGTATCGTCTAGCACAAGCACTTGGCCATGGCTCGAGGGGATGAGTACCACAAGTAATACTCAGTATGAAACACTTAAATAAATGATGTAAAGAATACATTTTTAAGAAATTAAAACTTTGATTATTTGTGCCAACATCAATTTGCAAAGTGAATCAATGATCACCATCAATTTGCATTAAACATGTTATTTTGTTACTTATGAGAAAATAGAAGCACCCCTTTCGAGTACCAGTAATCATCCTCATTTTATCTTATTCGAACCACCAAAGGGTGCTTCTATTTTCTCATAAGTAACACAATAACATGCTTAATTCAAATTAAAAAAAAAAATTCTTTACTCATAAAGTGTCATAAATACCTTACCACAAAGGTTTGGAATTTGAGTACCTCCTGTGTCTATTTTGTCAAAAAAAATTGTAGGGTGCTGCTAGTCTATCCTTTAGATGATTTCGAGATTCAAAGGTCCCTTTTGTCTACGGATATATAGTAAGTGAAATTTATATGTACATATGGTGGTTTGTGAGAGAAACGTGGTTGCAAGAGTTGAAGTGGGGTTAAGATTTTCCAATGCAATGAGAGTGATAAGGTAAGTGGAGAGTAGTTAAATCACTTATTTAATGGATATTAAAATTAAATAGGGATGCTTTAGTGAAGGAAAAGAATTAGATTAAGGGGTTCATAGTCATGAAATAGGAATCAAAATAACATGCAGTTAGAGATGGCAAAAAAAATCGCCCCGAGCAAGTTGGCGGGGCGGGGCGGGGCAAGGAGGGCCGCCCCGTCTCGTGTCGTGGGGCGCGGCGGGGCGGAGATGAACCACACCGAACTCGTCCCGTGAACCGTTTAAAAAAAAGAATTCATGAATATTTGCTTCTATTTTCTCATAAGTAACACAATAACATGCTTAATTCAAATTAAAAAAAAAAACAATTCTTTACTCAAAAAGTGTCATAAATACCTTACCACAAAGGTTTGGAATTTGAGTACCTCCTGTGTCTATTTTGTCAAAAAAAATTGTAGGGTGCTGCTAGTTTATCCTTTAGATGATTTCGAGATTCAAAGGTGCCTTTTGTCTACGGATAGATGGTAAGTGAAATTTATATGTACATATGGTGCTTTGTGAGAGAAACGTGGTTGCAAAAGTTGAAGTGGGGTTAAGATTTTCAAATGCAATGAGAGTGATAAGGTAAGTGGAGAGTAGTTAAATCACTTAGTTAGTGGATATTAAAATTAAATAGGGAGGCTTTAGTGAAGGAAAAGAATTAGATTAAGGGGTTCACAGGCATGAAATAGGAATCAAAATAAGATGCAGTTTGTTGGCTTGAAAATGTTAAATTTGGGCTGTTTTTAGGACAAAATCTTATTGTTTAAGGGCTGTTTAGCACTATACAATAAGTGTATCTAATCTTAATTTTAAGAACTTAACATGGGCGGCATATAGAATTTGTCGTCAAGAATAGTGCAACCAAACCAAAATAAGAAATTTGTCATTTAAATGAGAATTCAACACATTACAATCATTCTTAAACAAGTGCGCGCAACACTTCTATCATGACCAAAGCTTTAATTTGGACTCTTAGAAAAAAAATGTCATAGTGACATAATAATATAATCCAAATCATTTTCAAGTTTTACAAGAAAATTCCTTGTAAAACGAAAAATAAGATTTTTCTAACGCTAAACCAGACCTCCTAGGCTAAAATCCATGAACCATGCGACTGCTTGGACTAATCGCATGGTTTCTCGAATGGAAAGATTTTCTTTCCTTTTCTCTTGATTTGTCTTTGTATGGTATGATATTTTCAATATCTTTTTAACTTAGAGGTCGTCCAGAACGTGGATTATGAAGCTAGTATCTCATATTCTATCATTGAAGCGAAGCCTAACAAGAGTTCTAATAGAGAATTAACACAAGAAGTTGAAGATTCAAGGCTCGAATCAAAGGAAAAGTTCAAGAAATTGACTCATCAAGCTTCTACCTTTGTTCTTTGAATTGGGTGGTGTCTTTTTTTAATTCTTATATGTATTGGATGAATGATGAAACTACTGATCATATGTTTTTTATTTAAAGATTATTTTAGTTTCTTGTGCTTGTGATTAATTATGCTTACTTATTGTGTTATTTGATTGCTTAACTACCAATTAGATAACTTGTTGCTTATTACAGCGTTAGAAGATTCACAATTGTTTAGAACATTGCATAATTGACACACGGACAATGGGTGTTATGAATAATATTCGTGGCATGTGTGATGTTGTTTGATAATTTGGCACGTGCTTGTGTGCTTGAATGCATCTCTTTGCATATAAATTCGGATTAGAAATAAGATCAGATCGTGCTTAGGATAGTTCGGTTTATCTTGAAAAAAAAGACTAAAGAACATAGGATTATCAATTGTCAACTAAACTACGTAATTCTAGAATTATAAATAGATGTAAATAGGTGAATTCCGACATCCAATACATTCATTTCATTACTTGATAAAAACCTCACTTTACATTATTCATAGCTTAATACATGAAATAATAGACAATCACATCTTTTTTGTGTCATAAACATTGAATTTGATAGAAATTAATACATTGTAGTTAGCAATTATTCCTCGTGGGACGATGACTAAAACTCATAACATTATTAATTGTCAACGATCCCCCTACGCTTGTGGGTTTTGTTCAAACAACCGTGGGTGGAGGCAGAGGTGGAAGTGGAAGTGGAAGTGGAAGTGGAAGTGGAGGCAGTGGTGGTGGAGAAAGGTAGGAGTGAGGTGAGTTGGGGTGAGAAAAATCATGTGAAGTGGTGATTGTGACGAGTTAATTATGTTATTTGTGACTAATAAATCATTTGTGATCTATTAATTGTTTGATTGGTGACTTAATATTTAATTGTCACACATAAATTGACCTATAAGTTGTTTAATTTGCAACTAGACATATGATTGTGACCCGTAAATTGTATGGTATATGACCGTGACCAATTTAATTTCAATTGGAAGTCACAACATTTATCAGAGGCCACAAGTGTGACAATTTGATTTAAATTCTTTTTTCTTAGGATTTTGTTAATTTTGAAATCATATTCTTAAACATTTGTAGTTATGAAATTTTCGTTTTAGGAAAAAAAAAAATCTTTAAAATTGGAGCTTTTTATAAAATCAGTATAATACTTAGGATAAATGACTAATTACTTTTTATTATAACTAAAACCATATAACGTATTCATAACTACCGTGAAAGACCCCAAAAATAGAACCCTAACCAGCACAATCCAAACATTGTAAACTCTCACAAATTCCTTCCAATCTAATTCAAATTCAGAGTAAAAATGATTTCTTTCAAAATATTGTGATGAAATTGCGCCTTGTTTTCAATTCAAATTATCCAGAAAATAATTTTGAATATGATGTTTTCAAATTTCTTGAATTTTTTTTTTTTTTGGCATGCTTATTCATCAATACGGATTTAAGTAATTTCTATGTCAGGCAATTATTTCTTAATTACAGAGATTTTTTTAGCATGTTTAGACAGTTATCTATCTATTTATTTATTTATTTATTTTGTGTGTTATGATATTTTTTATGTACCGTCGAATGGTATGTCTACTACTTTTTAGTTAAAAAGTCACGCATCATGTCAATTTCTGGTGCGGCATTTTTTAATAAACAATTTTACCTAAGTGTACAAAGTGCTTTTAAGAACTTCTAAAACTTTTAAGCTGTTACTTTTTATTTTATAGTGTTAGATGTGAGTTGAAGTTATGTATTAGAAAGTATAATGTTCAAATTTTAGTGTTCACCTCACTTTCACTTTCACTTTCACTTTCACTTTCACTATCTCGGCTTTGAGCATATGATAGTTAATATTCTCCTTAGTAAGTGTCTACTTCATGGTGGTGGGTTATATTTTTTACTACTTTTTTTTAATCCTTTAGCGACATTTTCCTTGCATTCGAGAGTGACATATTGTGACTCAATTTAAATAAAAGATCAGACACAATGTATTTTGACTTTCTTTGAAAGAACATTTTTGCTTAAGTTTGCAATGTGTTTTTTTCCCAAAAAAGAAAGGAAAAAAAAAAAGGGAACTTTTAACTGATTTTTAAAGCTTGCTCTCTCTACTTTTGTGTTGGATCTAATTTAAGTTCCAATTTCACAAAGTGATATTCTTTGTTACTTTTTTGTTAAAAGACTGCATAGGGGTGGACATGGGTTCTGTTGGGTTGAGTTGGGTCGGGTCGGGTCGGTTTTTGCCTCAATCCTAACTCAACCCAACATGATTAATTTGATCATAATTTAACCCAACCCAACCCGTGTAAAGGTTGAAACTCAACTCAACACAATTATTGGTCAGGTTGGGTTAGGTTGGTCAGGTTGCGATAACTTGTCAACAAAGACTGAGGTAAGCGGGTCAGGTTTGACGGATTTATAATTGACTCATGACTTATATAATACTTAGTCTCCATAGTTGCAATGAACAAAAATATCTGAATTATTTTAGCACTTCATGCCTGAAAATGTTATATAGATAGATTGATATTAATTTATATGAAGTCAATAAATGTTTTTGGTAAATAAAATATTTTTGTGTTGAATGTGTATTTACTTATACTATTTTTCGTNTTTGCTTATACTATTTTTTGTAAAATGTATTCTATCAAAGTCTTATAATATTGTTTTAAAAGTTTCCATACAATATCATAACACTTGTAAAGTTCATAACTATAGTCGGGTTGGATTGGGCGGGTTTATTTGATTTTTATGAGTTAACTCATAACTCGACCCGCCTACACAACTAACCCACCCAATCTGTGTAAAAAAACAAAAAAAAAAAAAAATCAACTCAAACCGATCGGGTTAGTTCAGTTTGAGCAATTTTGGCGGGTTCGGTCGGGTTTTGCCCCACCCCTACGTACAATGTGTAATTTGAATTTTTTCAATAAAACACAATTTTGCTAGGGTTATGATGTGATGATTATAAGAACTTTTAGCCATTAGTTTTACTTTTAATCGTGTCATATGGGGTCCTATTCGATGCCACTTTTAATGAAAAAGTCCCACATTGTATAATTTAGCTTTTAACATAACATTCATTTTGCTCCTCTTGAACGTCAAGCCTGATCAACTCAACTCATTTCTCTGACCCTGATCTCTCACTATCACCTCTCACTTAATTTCGTTCTCCATATATATAGTTGCTTGAAAAATACTTATTTATGCCTTGTATTTTAAAGAAGCAAAGAAAGATAATACGAAATTGCGACTAAATATTCGTTCCTCATTTTAGAACATGCTAATAGATAATTAATAGAACATTAATGGTTATAATGTGATGGAAAAATGGTTACGGACTTTAGTGTAACGATAAATAAAGGTTAGGAACCATTAATGTAATTTAAATGTGATGCATTCTTGAGAAAATATTACTTGAATATAACCATCTATTCTTATATTTTTCTCTCTATTTTTCCCCTGTTGGATGAACCCTTTCTATTCTCTTCCTATCCAAATATTTTAGAAAAGTTAAGTATACAATACAACTATCTCTTTTATGTCAACCCAATATTGAAAAATAATATTTATAAAAAATTAAAAGTACTATGCATCACACACGTTAACAAGTAACATTTATTTCAAACAATTAATAGTCACATATTGGACCTTAAGTTTATTCCATAATTTGACAGCACAAGTGTTGACATCAGAAAATGTGCCAACAGAATCTCTATCGTTTTCCCTCTACACAAACATCACATGCACACTTGAATACCTTATTAGGAGGCAAATGCTACTGGTTGAGAAAAAGGTCCGAAGACGGTCAAGCCAACGGCCGGATGGAATATAAAAAGTGTAAGAGACGGAAAAAAAGGGATTTGGCTAAAGTTAGAATACATACCTTGGTGAGTAATGAATTCACGTATATGTAGGAGAATTGGAAATGGGCCAAGCAGGCCGGACCCAAGCTTAGGCCCAAAAATATGTTGCTTAACTAAATAGGTAAAATCAAATTAAATATTTGATGTAGAGTCGATCAATGTGGGACCTCTTCCGTCATGAGCATGCCACGTAATTTATAGGTGTAACAATAGTCCCCAACGTCTAAGTCGCACATTCATGTGAGGGTCGGACTTCGAAATACAAGTTGTCAAGTAGGCGAGGTCTTACAAATTGCCTCAAAAATATAAGCAGCTCCAATAAATGAGGGCTTACTAACTGCCTCAAAAATATGCTTAGATTCCAAATATGTGAGGACTTACAAATTGCCATGAAAACATAAGCCTCTTCAATATATGAGGACCAACTAATTGTTTCGAAAATATCTATGCAAGCCTAAATAAACAAGAGCTTACAGATTGTCTCGAAAGATGTTGCATATAATTTGTTAAAATTTTGATAACATCTCATCCGTAATAAGGACTAAACCAACCTTCAATATAACATAATATCTCTATTGCATATATGCAAAGTGAATTGGGATCTGTTTGCCCCTCCAAATTAGGTAAAATGATGATATGATCAAACTTGCTAATGTGAAGCAATTAACATAAAGTCTATAAAATTATAAAGTAGTTAACGTGGCGTGGCATATGTATTAACAGTAGTAAAAATAATGTTATGACGTGCTAGCAATGATGTGGCATGCGTATTCGACAGCAATAGTATAATGTATATGCCATTAGTAATAATGTAATGTTACTAAGATACTAGTACCACAATAGCACCCCAAGTCAAGGTATGGATATTTATACAATACATGGACTTTTTGGGTAGAGATGATGTTCAAAATATACACAATTGTGATGAAGCTGATTCAGAGGTGAGACTCTGAATATAAGTAGTTGTGATTAGATGATGTAGAGGCGATTCTTTGAATATAAATAGCTGTGATATGTTAATGCAAAGGCGGAACTCTGAATATAAATAGATAAACTGATGTAGAGGCGATGCTCTGAATATATAAACAGTTGTGATAAGTTGATACAAAGACGATGCTATGGATGTAAGTAGCTATGATAAGCTGATGTAGAGGCAATGCTCTGAATATATAAGTAGTTGTGATAAATTGATACGGAGACGATACTCTAAATGTAAGCAACTATGATAACCTGATGCATACATGATGCTCTAGATGTAAGCAGCTCAGATAAGTTGATGTGAATATTTAAGCAGCAGTGATAAGTTGATATAGAGACGGTGCTCCGGAAGTAAACAAATGTGATAAGTTGATACAGAGGTGATGCTCTGAATATATAAGCAAGTGTGATAAGCTGTTACAGAGATAATGCTCTGGATGTAAGCAGTTACGATAAGCTGATATAGATGCGATGTTCTAAATATAGAAGCAATTGTGATAAGTTGATGCAGAGGTGAGACTCTGAATATAAGTAGCTATGATAAGATGATGTAAAAGCGGTGCTCTAAATATGAACAATGGTAATAAGTTGATACAGAGTCAATGCTCTAAATAATGTAGCTGTGATAAGATAACCTCCTTACATGGGGGTAGTTCACCTATGTCAAGGGCTTTCTGCATGGTAGATGGTGCATCCATACATAAGACAATGTAAGCTCTATGTAGATAAGTAGATATGTCTTAGAGAAAGCAGAACTGATGTTTAGAAAGATAGGCGTCTGTGATGTAGCTGAAGTAGAGGCGTTATGAGTTCTTTGAAGGCAAATATAGTTATGCTATGGCTAATGCAGAAGTGTGATGAACGCTCTAAAGATAGATATAGCTGTGATATAGCTAATGCAGTGACGATGCTCTGAGTATAAGCCGTTGGGATAATCTGTTGTAGAGGCATGATGAGCTTTCTTGCCTAGAGAAGTGGTGAGGCGAGAGAATACATACTAAAAGTGAGGGATAGACATCTCGTGAATGGCTGTCTTGAACTGTCAGAGACTTATAAATTGGCCCCGAATAAATGAGATCCTATAATTGGGCTTCACGATATCCTCTTGCATGGAAAGGCATATTGAAAAGCAATGAATAAATATCTAGTGAAGGGCACTTTTGAACTATCAGAGACTTATAAACTGGCATCGAGTTGATGAGATCTTATAGTTGGGCTCAACGATAGTGAGAGATGAAGAATATGTATCTCGTGAAGCGAAGCGATCCACGTGGTGAATTAGGGAATAAACATTTCGAGAAGCAAGGGATAAACATCTTGAGGGGGCAAGAAACTAACATCTTGCATAACAAATCATCTCGGAAGGCGAGGACTAAATATCTCATGTGGTGAGGAATCTCTAAGAGCGAGGAAGAAACATCTTACATGACGAGGCATCTTGAAGAGAGATGAACAAACATCTCATGTGACGAGGCCAAGAAATGGTCTTTTTGCAAGGGAGCACACATTTGGATGTGGCAAAAAAAATGCTCATTTTTCATGGGCATTCTTCAAGATTCTACCTCTTCCTTTATTCAAGGAATAAGGACTCCAAACTACCATATTTTCCTTTATTCAAGGAATGAGAACTTGTAAAATATCTCACCTAATAATAAAAAAAATCCACAAGTTGGGGCTCACCTTTAATAAATGAGAAAACCACGAAGAAAGGATCGCCTTCGATAATAAAGAAACCATGAGCCTCAATGAACGATGACTTATGAACTCGCCTTTGATAAGTAAGAAATCCACGAGCTAAGGCTCACCTTCGATAAATAAGAAAATCACGAGCAATGGCTCGCCTTCAATAATGCAAGGTCTTACAAGCTAGCATGACATGTGAGGTCTTAAAACTTGCCTCGAATAATAAGAACCCATTAGTAGAAACTTTGAAGCTTTCAAAGAGGAAAAAAACCCGAGCTGAGGTGTTAAATCATTGTTCGAACATTCAATAATATGATAAGCAGCCCATCCAAATGAACAAGAAAGGCATGATAACACCGCTTATGAGTTGTTCATAGAAATCATGTTTAATTGATCCTTAGTCACATTGTTGGAGGCAAAGATGGAAAAATAAATATGATTCCCAGCATGTAAATGCCTCATCATATTACCTTTGAACTCCAAGATGTAGTCATCTATTCTACATTTTTCATTGTGTTGAAAGTATGATTTATTGGTGCACTTGACCAAAAATTAGCAACTATATCTGATAATTATTCCAAACTCGAAATTTGGACTCCTCCAAAAAGTTGACAAAATAAATAATAAAATCTCATATTATCCATTTAGGAGCTTTAAGTCCATTTTTGACAATGGATCTTCATATGTGGAGTATGGCAATTGCGGGCTCATTTTTGGGATATTACTGGAAGCGAGCAGTTACCCTTAGATGGTGATAGCATGAGGCTTATTTGGTTTTCAACTCACATGATAACATCTGTACTTACTCATCAAGAGAGCCACATTTTTAACAATAGGGTGATGCACTTATTGCCAATAATTTTTTGCTTTTCTCAACACAGGTGATGGCAATTTCACCAAGTAACCAATCTAATAATAATAATAATAATCCCACCTAGAATCTTGTAAATTCTGGTAAGGGCTCAAAACCCACAGTGCACTTCCAAATAAAATTCATGAGGGAAAGTGGAGTTGATAAATTTAAGGAAGAAAATGTAGTGCATAGGCCCAAAAAGAAGATAGTACCAAGAAACCATAAGTGGAGCTCAAAAAGAGGCCTTCAAGCAATTTTCATTTTGTGAACTCATTGAGCCAGAATTTGAAAAAACAAAGCCCATTCACTTAATGGCCAACAAGAAGTGAAATAGCTAAAATCTGAAGAGAATTTGAGTTTGCAAAAAGCTGGAGGAAGGACAAATTACTGCAAAAGCCTGTTACCCATTCAAAGAAAAAGATTATAGGATTCCACCTTCAGGCCTTGTATATATCAAAATTTAATGTTGATGCAATGGACAAAAGCTAGAACTTCACACTATCGTCCTTTGTGGAAACTATCGGTTACCAGAGTTTATCACAGATGCTTGCATCAATGGAGTGGAGGCTCAGCTGTTTGCCCTTTTTTTTTTTTTTTTGGTTGTTAGCATCAATGTTGCATCTAAAAAATGAAGATTCTAGCCCATTGCTCTTCTTCTTAGCAATAGACTTTTAACCTAGGATTTGGTTCCTGCTTGATTTTCTGTCCTTCACATAGCTAGCCTTGTATTTCATTTCGTATTGGTTTCCTCTGAAAAAATGGTGAATATTACTGACGACAAGGGGAGTAAATAGATTATTTTTTGTGGATTGACCCATTGATGGAGCATTTTTGAATAAATACCCATTTTCTTCATTGTGATTTTCTGTTGTTGCTCAAGAAATTTTTAGATTCTTCTAGTAGCATTCTTCTTTCATTTATTGTGGTTGACTTCTTGGATTTTTTGGTTGAGAATACGTACTATGGTGCATAATGAATGTACACATATTTAGGAGAATTGGAAACGGGCCAAGTAAGCCAGACCCAAGCAGAAGCCCAAAAATATATTATTTGATTAAATATGTCAAATCCAATTAAATAGTTGATGTCGAGTTGACCGATGTGAGACCCCCTACGAGTTGGCATCATCGTAGATACCAGGAATATGGACCCGTCGACCTACCACGACATATTAAGGCGCTTGTTCAGATTGACAGATATGGTTTGTCTAGCATTACAGTTTAAGTATTTGTATTTTGCTTTAACTTTTATTTTTTGTTTTAACTTGTTCTTTTTGTAAGGGAAGTAGTATTCATTTTTTACTGCTTTCCTTTTATTCTTTATTTTCAATGTTAGGAAAGTAGTACTTCCTTATTTATTGATTTCATTGATATTATTTATAACCACGGTATTTCTCCGCCATAAGTCAGAACATATTAATAAATTTCGGAGGTATCGTCCTCCTTCCACCAAAAATAAAAAAGCTCATGCTAATGCGAGCTCGGATATTTGACGTTAGCTCGTATTAAGTAATTTTTAAGGTCAGAATAGAGATAATGATTAAAGATTTCTTACACGTTGTACAAACATTAAATCGACAAGTAACATCTGGAAAGCCTTACGTCAGCGCCCGCTAATTCTACCAATTATGCGACTTAGCTCATTTCCCTAAACAGTTCATTAATTGCTTGAGACCACGAGTAATGTTAATTCATGATGACCTGACAAGTTGAGCTCACTAACCAATCCAAAAATGCCAATGATATACTTCCTCAGCTCGGCACTATAGCTGATAAGATAAGGAAATGAAGAATGCATGCTAACTCTTTCATATAAAAGGAAGAACAAGAGTCTTGGAAAAGGAGAGAGATTCCAAACACTATATTTCAAATTTCTACTTGAAAAGAAGGCAAACACTCGTTATCATAATTGTAATTTACAAGAGCCTTATCAATAAAGTTCATATTTATATTCTCAGTTGGCTTGAATCTTGTTCAGACAATTTTCGACGTCAACAGTTTGGCGCTAGAAGGAGAGCCCCTAACTTGTAAAAGCAGCCTCATCTCTCCATAAAATCCGCAAAGAAGTATCATCATGGATGGTTTTTCATCATCTGAAAATCAATCCCACACTTGTCCTCACCAAACTATTGGAAGAAGACGAGGCCGAAATGAAGTTGTTGACCCTCAGATGACCATCATGAGAGAAGCTATTAAAAAGTTAACAAGTGTAGTCAACAGGTTGGAAAGAAACCAAACTCATGTTCTACCACAATAAATCGAGGTGGAATCCCCACATAGGGAGAGAACCAGATGACCTCCCACTGGAGGACTCTCCAATTCTTAGGAGAAAAATTCTCCAAAAGTCGAATTGAAGAGGTCAGGAGTTCTCCCATAAGACGAATCTGGATGCTGAGAAAGCTAACAGTGTATTTGACAAATTTGGTTCTCAGCACTCCCTAACACCTCTGAGTAAACAAGATGAACCTCATGCTAAACGATTATTGGGACAACTAGAACCTAAAATAAGTGCCTTGAGAAAATGCATCGCTGATTTGGAATCTAAGGATAAAGGAACCATGGGGGAATATCTCACCAAACGCCACTCCCCCTTCATTGAGGATATCCCGACTGAACCTTTGCCTGAAAAGTTGAAGATGCCACAACTGACTGGGTATGAAGGAGAAGAAGATCCTCTCAGCTATATAGACAAGTATATTTTTTGGACGGAACTGCAAGGAGCAGGAGATGCCATAATGTGTCGTACATTTCCACTGACCTTGGGAGATAAAGCCCAAAGATGGTTCAGAAGGCTACATCAAAGATCCAGAAAAAATTGGAATGACCTTACCACAGCATTCCTAGCTCAGTTTATGGGTTCTAAAGCAAGAACTACTCCTAAGGAGCGCCTGGTAAGCATTAAGTAAGGGAAGAGTGAATCACTTAAAAGTTACCTCATCAAATTCAATAAGTAGTCCATGGAAGTTGAAAATATCTCTGATGATGCTACACTTATGGTAGTCCTTTCTGGGCTAAGGCCTCAGATGAGGTTCTGGTGGTCTTTACATGAGGATGGACCTCGGATATACCATGAGTTCCTGAATCGAGTTGAGAAACATATAAGTGCGAAGAGGCCACATCAGACCAAGATGAACACAAAGCAAATCCACATCCCTCGGTTCAACCAAAGGAGAAAAAAGTGGATAAAGACTTTAGTCACTAAAAAAAAAGATAAGAGGGATTGAGCTCGTCTTAAGCCTTATCTTGGTAGATTCCATGATTATCACCCACTAAATACCACCTTGGAGGAAGTTTTCGTGCAAGCAGAAGAAAAAGAAACATTCTGTAGACCCCCACCTCAGAAAAATGAATTGGCAGGGAAAAACCAAGGAAATTACTGCTACTACCACAAGACCACGGGACATAACACTGATAATTATAGGAATCTGAAGGAAGAAGTAGAATCTCTAATTCAACGAGGTCACCTGTGAAAATTTGTAGCTAAGCCCGGAGAGGAGAACAGATCTAGCAATCAGTAAACTAATCATCAAGGAACAGCTCAGCGAGTTTACCTTGGTCTTCAAACTCGAGATCCTTTAGGCCGAGCTGAGATCAAAACTCTAGTAAGTAGCAATCAATGCCTTGAAGGATCCAGAATATTAAGGCATAGACAAGCACGCGATGTCATCATCTGGCAAAATTATAATGTGAGATTACCCGAGCCTCACACTAATACTGTATCATACTCAGAATGAATTGGATTTTCAGAAAAAGATTCGCATGGGATCCTACAGGACCAAAGTGATGCACTGGTAATCACCATGGCAGTTGCTGGAGTACAAGTGCATCGGACTCTGTTGGATAATAGGAGTTCGGTCAATGTTTTGTACTCCTGAACTTTAGAACAAATGGGAATCCAAGAACGTTGCCTCCAACCATATTCTAGGAGGTTGCAAGGGTTCTCGGGTGATCCTATTAAAGCTCAAGGTCAGATCATTTTAAGTGTGGAGTTAGGCAAACTCCCTTGCCAGAGAAGAATCCTAGCAGACTTTGTTGTTGTCGACCTTCCTTCTAACTATAATGTCATATTATGGAGACCCATACTACACGAATTACAGGTTGCCACCTTAATATATCATTATTGTATAAAGTTTTTTACTCCTAATGGAGTTGGTATAGTACGCGGTAATCAAGTCGAGTCGAGCCGAGTCGAGAGCTTGCAATATTGATTTACCTAGTCCTCAGATCCAAATGTTGAAGAGCCAGCCAAATGATTGAGTAAGGAAAGCAAGGACCGAAAGTCCTAGTGTTGTCGACCTCAGCTCGTTAGACCCCCGTATAAGAGTAAAATGGAAGAAGCCTATGGAGAAGTTGGAGAAAGTAGAGGTCGGATAAGGTGATCCCCCACAAGAACTCAGGATAGGCCACGAATTGTCACTGTCCCTCCGAAGTCGGATCGTTGAGTTCCTTCGACATAACCTCGATGTTTTCGTTTGGAATCATTCGGATATGAAAGGAATAGATAATTTTTGACGTCAACAAAATTTATGTCAATAGGCCAAGAATTGTCGCATTATAATAATCTTTAATTTATGCCCCGGTAAAAAAAAAAAAAACAAAATAATTCAGTTTAAATAGTAGAAGCCATTAAGAAGGTTACAACTCAAAATTTTCAAAAAACATGTTCTATTTATTTCACAGAAAGATACACCAGTATCTAAAAACAAAGATTCATGCACTTTTTCATAGAGTTTTTAAAATCAACAAATGATTATATGTAAATAAACTCAGAAACAAAGAGGACAAGCATAGGCAGTAGGCTTATCAAAGAAAAAGAAGATCAAGGTATTAACATGGTTATCTCCTTCAAGAAACTCCAAGAATACAACATGTATTGAATTTATCTCAAATTCTCAAGACCCTGCAGGAGCATTTAATCTCTGGGGGTCTTTGATAGGAAAATTCAAGGGAAACAAATAAAAACCAATTATTTTATCCAAATGATCTGACGAAGGGTTAAGCCAATTGCGCACTCCAGCAACCTTCATCCAACGGCCACCACAAGTCCACTTGTCACCATCTTAATAAAAGCCTCCACTAATAAAGTCGTTTTTCACAAAAACTCACCTCTTCAATTTTGGTAGCATACATCACACGTGCACTTCTCAATGACACTTATAATTCACACAGTCAACTTATGTTGGGTTTTTATGATAAAGACTAAAAGCATGTTTGATTCTCATTAATCGGGAAAAAAATGAATTTTGAATAGTATTTTTAGAAGAATATGTAGTTAGAAAGTAAGAAAAAAAATTTGATATGCGTATACAAAATTTTATTGTGTAAATGTGTGGTTGAAAATAATTGTATAGCAAACCATAAAATAAAGGGAAAATTGCAGTCATGGTACCAAACATTTCACTTTTTTGCAGACTTTGCTCAAACTTTTGTTTTGTGTCATCTACGGTACCAAACCTTTAAACAATTCGCACCCAGAGTTCAAATTGACAGTTTCTGTCCATTGAATGTTAGTCAACCAATAGTAGTAGATTTTGACTAATTTTGACAAAATTAGGAGGGGTAAAATGGTAACTTGACAATTTTCTTATTAAATAAATCTAAAAAATAAATAAATAAAAATAAAAATTTGCAATTTCTTCTTCCTGGCATCAACAGTGCCGGCACCGTCACCGGCACACTGCCGCACCACCACCACCGTCTCCTCCCACCAGCACCACCAGCCAAAGAGTGTAAAACCCACCACAAATTCGTCATTTCTCTTCCACCATCAAATTCTCATTTCTCTCTCTGCAAAACACAATTCTTCCTTCTTCAAGATTCAAACTCCTACCACACTCCTCTCACTTTACATCTCAAGAAAATATTTAAAGATTGAAAATTCACTTGCAATTTGTAAATTGATTCTTAAAAAAAAAAAAAAAAAACAATATTTTAGATAATGTTTTCTTTTTATCTTCGCTGATCCCATCTATGTAAGTTTCTTTTTGTTGCTTTCTACAATCCTGCATCAATTGCGACTCACAAAATCCATGGTCTAAACCTTTGCGGAGTAGTGTCTGAAACAAAGCACATAATCGGTGCCCACTCTCGCCACTTCTTAGCTCTCTCTGTACTTTTCATTCTTCCCCTCTCCTTTTCATCCGTCATCTACCCAACTTTTCAAACCACTTTTTCTGAACCTAATTCCTCCAATCTTTCCCAATTTCACCAAATAGGGTGCCAAATCCAACTTCTGTTCCTTCCCCCACTTCCGCCAATTACACCACCCTCAAAACAACAAAAGAGCTCGCAACTGACTACCACCAGCAAGTTCCTTTTCCTCCAATAGGGCGATGATTGGGAGTGTAATTTTATTTTTTAGGTGAGAGGATTGGGGACTTATTTGATCAAAATTATTAAAATTTTAATTTTGAAGTCAATTGACGGTTTTTTGGGTCAAAGGGACGGAAACTATCAATTTGAACTCCGGGTGCGAATTGTTTAAATGTTTGATACCGTGGGTGGCACAAAATAAAGATTTGGGCAAAGTTTGCAAAAAAATGAAATGTTTGGTACCTTGGCTACAATTTTCCCTAAAATAAATTAATGTGTGTCAAATGGGCAGTAATCCACCCAGCATGAATTTGATAAAATTTTCCATCGATGATACCACGTTTTCTAGTAGTGTATATGTATTTGTCGAGAACTTGTAAAAGGTTCTACAAATTCTTTCCATTTTTTCTTGTACCTCCAAATATTAATTCTTGTTGTGCAGTTTCTGTATGTATATTTGCGAAGTGTACAGTTCAGTACAATACAACATACCAAATGAAGCTCAAAGTTGTCATGCTAAAAAATGTTGTGACACCAATTATCTTTCTCTACTTATGGATCATGGACACGAGATGTTGAGATCAACTTATAGGTGTAAAAACGAGTCAAGTGCTCAAGTTGAATGAAGCCGAACACAGGAGAGATTGATCATGTGTACAAGTAACTTAATGTGGGACTCGCCATTTTCTAGTGACTCACCCATCATGTGTCGATTAGTATCTTTGTCGAGAACTTGTAAATAGTCCTTGTCGTGTATTTTTCGTATGTATTTAGACAAAGACTCGGTCAATATATAAAATTTTAGAACACTCATAAAAAGGCAAGATAGACAAATCTTGCAAATGAACTCTCAATAAATTCGATGTCAACTACATGAATTTTTTTTACACATCGAGGGAATGAACATGAACACATATCCACAGAAAAAACACTATCTAGGACCTGAGAGTTGATGTGATGAGAGTTGATGTGATGGCGTATTGGAGAAAGAATTGTATGAGCCAGTAGTGCTACTGTTACCAAATGGCTGTCTGTTCAAAATAAACTCATTCTGCTCATTGTTTTCTTCCAATCTAGATGCTTCAGTGAATCTTCTCCCATAAAACCTCAAGAAATTTAAGGATTCCATCCTTGGCTCGCCCAAAGGCAAAACACCTTCCAACATCCCAACAACGTTAGACATTGAAGGCCTCAGTGATGGCTCTTCATGCACACAACAAAGAGCTACTCTTACTAGTTTTTCCACTTCCTCCATTCTCACCCTTCCACCAAGTCTAGGATCCACGAGCTCCGAATACCTCCCTTCCTCGTGCATTTCCAATGCATAGAGGGGGAAGTAAATTAGCCGATGTCCAGATTCTCCAGACGAAGATGAGGGCTGGTTATTACCAGTGTTGATATTGTTTCCTGCACTGTTATTGCTTGGGGTTTGAGCCGAGGAATTCTTCTTGCCCCTCAAGATTTCAAGCAATACCATTCCGTAACTATACACATCGGTCCTGTCTGATATAGCCGAGCTAGTCAGCCACTCTGGTGCTAGGTACCCCCGCGTGCCTCTTAGCGTTGTAAAGAAACCAGATTCCTCAGGGCTAAGCAGTTTTGAGAGCCCGAAATCTGAGATTTTTACTTGTAATTTATTGTGTAAAAGAATGTTCTCTGGCTTTACATCACAGTGGAGGATCTTGTGTTCACATCCAGTATGCAAATATGCTAGCCCTCTTGCTGTTCCAAGGGCAATTTCATATCTCTCTTGCCATTCCAAAGCAGGTCCATCATTGCCAAAAAGAGTACGATCCAACGAGCCTCGATTCATGTACTCAAAGACGAGAAACTTTTGCCCTCCATGTGTGCAAAAGCCTTTTAATCTAACCAAATTGACATGGTGAATTTTTCCAATTATGCCAATCTCAGTTAGAAATTCCCTCTTCCCTTGAGCTCCCAAGCAAGTAATCTTCTTCACAGCTATATCTACTCCATCCCGAAGAGTACCTTTGTACACTGTCCCAAATCCACCAGAACCAATCCGAGTCTTGAAATCTTCAGTTGCCGCCACAAGCTCATCATAGTTAAACCTCACAGGCAGACCAGGAATTCCAGAAAATTCAAACTCTCCCTCTGCAGAGGACGAAGAATTTGCACGGCCCAACTTTTTATTTACATTTCTAGCCCACTTTCTCCTCCTCCTCCTCCTCAACCAAATTATAGTTGGTACCATGGCAACTAACAAAACCCCTAGCGATGGTAACAGAACTATTGCCAAAACAGGGAAATCGGATTTCTTATCCTCCGAATCACCATTTGGATTTTCGACCACCATTACTTTAACGTATCCCAGACGATCCTCATCTCTAGCCGGATTGGACTTTATCATAATGGAACCTAAATAGTTTTGAATTGCATAACAAGATCCCGAGTCCTGACTATGGAAAATACCCAAACAAGAGCAATTTCTAGAGCAAAGATCCTGACAAACAGACAGACTCACATAACGCAACATAGGATCCATAAAATCATTGGAGAAATAATCCAAATTATCCCTCAAACTCATATACTTTATTGAAGTACCATTTGATGATGAGGAGCCGTCACAGGAATCAGGCAGATCCAAAGAATTATCATCAGGCACGCAATCTCCATTTTTCTTCATCGGATCAATGTGAAATCCTTGCGCACACTGGCACATTCCTCCATTGGTACAAACATAAAGCCTTCTGCATATAGATGGAACTCTGCATTTATCAGCTGGACCCATAAACTCTTCAATTTGTGATCTATCCCTTGCATCTATCTTTACAATACTGAAAACGCCATTAGGATCCAACTTAAGGATTCGAAAAGTAGAGGAATCATCAACAGCAGCATTAGAATTATGCAAGATAACTCGTATTACAACTACAGTACCATTTGAACCCATCAAATACATTGCTGTAAAATTCATGACCATGTACTCAACCGCGAAATTTGTATCCCTGAAAGCCTTCGTATCCATCGACAATTTGTAATATGTCATCTCATTCCATTGCAACATCGCATCATTTTCACCAATCACAAATCTATAACTACCTTCTGATAAGTCCTCTTCGTTTACAGAAGACACCAATGATTTCCCGACGCGTAATTCTTGTTCCATCACAATCACATCAGTCGGGGAATCGAAACTTTCCCATACAGTTTTATTCATACCATCGACCATGATCAAATTCCCTGATTCTAGCAGTTGCAAAGATGAAACAGAAGAGGGTCTGTTTTTGCTCGGCGTTGACCAGATGGGGTGGCGTGTATCATTGTATAGAGTTAGCCCATCTGGAGAAAAACGTAGCTCGGAAGATTCTGAAATAGGCGTATTGCGATTGGCAGACCAAACTATCGTGTTGGATGGGACATGGATTATGACGAAGTAGTAGGATTGTGATTCGGGTTTGGAATTTGTTATTCGGGCCTGGAAAGATCCATTTTTTGAAGCCAAGAACGCGCCAGAATGGTCTACGAACTGAAGAAAAGAAGCTGTGAAGTTTGGAGTAACAGAAGAATTGAAAACTCGGCCAGAAAGTGTAGGATAAGGCAGAAGTGCAGAATACAAGAGGAAGAGGGAGATGGTGGTGATGGTGGTATATAAAAAGGATGCCATGGAGCCACAGCGGAGGAGGAAGCGGCGATGGTGGTGGGAGGAGGATTTTGGTGGTTTACTTGGATGTGGGATTTCGGGATGTAAGATTTCTTGTTCTTGTTAATCATTTTGTGTTTTTGGGTTTGTTTAACGGGTGAATTGATGTTGTGAAGTTTGTGTTGAAAGAAGGGGTGATGGGGACTGCTGAATTAATGGCGCATATGGATTTTCTTTGCGTCTACTAAATTCTTACTATACTCGGTTGAATTGATGATTAATGTTCCGCCAAGACAAATTTGTCCGGATCTTCCAATTGAGGATGCTTCATGCTTGTTCTTTTCTTTCCATTTGTGGGGCTGGGTGGGATGGGGTGAGGGGCGTGGGTAGGGACGATACAAGTTGCTAAGTTAGGAACTCAGTAATTTTCATTTTGAGAACCTAGTTTTGGAAGTTACAGAAATTTTGGTGTGAAATGAAATGGTTAGTGGCTTGACGTGGCGTTTTATGTTAGTAGAAAGAATTATGCTACAAGAGATATTGACAAAATTATTGACACAACGTTACATGACATTTCATTATTGGGATGTTTAAAACAAAGTTAACTTTTTTATTCAATCACATCTTGCAAATATCCATTATGTCAAAGATATATCAATATCTTAGTAGAAATTCAAATTTGTTGTCTCGTCAATACATTTTTTATAACAAAGGATAGAGTGTTGAAGTGTAAAAAATATATTAGGACTATTAAGAGAATAAAAACATCTCCCAAAAAAAAAACTCTCTAAACATAAAAATCTCCCGAGAGTCAATACTTAAAAATGAGTTCTAAGAGATTTTCTATTTTAATTTTTTAAACTAGAGAAAATTGGTTTGGCTCTTCAAATTTAGAGAACCAAGCTCATTCTCTATTCTTACTGTACAATGATTTCGTTTCATACATTACAAATTTCAATGTTCTACAATTTAAAATTATTCAAATTACATTTAAATTGATTGGTCATTAAAATATAAAAAATATATTTAATAAGATATAAGAAGAAATTATTAAATGTTCAATAAAAAACAAAATAAAGAGTCGAAATGGAGAGCTTGTTGGAGTGTATGAAAAAAATTACTATCTAAATTTAAAGATACTCTCTATTACGTATAAGATGTTCTTTGTAAATAGATAGCATATTCGAGATGCTTTAACAAGTTCGTGATAATATATCTCAACTCTGCTTGCTTGTAGATTATTGATTGAGCGAAAGCTGTGAAACCTGTAAGTGTACGGATTGTGGACAAGTAATAAGTACGATGAGAAGAGTTATCATCTCACAAAGAATAAATTTTAATTTAAGTGTACTAGTCTTGCATTGAATGTGAAGTATGTAAACGAAAGAGATTATTGTTGATTTATAATTATTCAAAATTCTTCTAAGAAATATGTAACGAGTGTTTGATTTTATCAAATTACGGATGATTGTATTGAATTTCGAATCCATCTATTGTTATTTACTTCAATTTTTGATTATGCAATCTTGTCATAATCATGCATTTTTAACTATCGATTAAGTTATGATATATAATTTTCTTTTTCAAGATAAATTAATTATCTGTTTGACAATCAATATTTTCAAACTCTTTTTTATATAGATTTATTTGTTTTCGACCACACATTCACAAAATAAAATATTTTGCACGTGAACACAAAACTTTTCTCTATTTTTTAACTATGCAGTCTCCTAAAAATCACAATTCAAAACACTATTTTCTTCAAATAATGGTTGTCAAACATGGTTAAATATATTCTAATTACTATCTGATTCTATTCCTAATCCAAATTCGAATCATTAGAATTAAGTTCTATGATTATTAATATGATTGCACACACGATATTTTTATTCCTAACATCTATTATCCGTGTGTTAATCTCAAAGCGTTCTAAATTTATTGTAAACTTTTCAGCACTATAACAAGCAACTAGATATCTAATTGTTAGCTGCACAATTAACTAATGCAATGGAAACACAAATTTAATCAAAAAATGAATAATTAACTAAACTATTAGTCTTGAATTAAAATAAATAAACAACAGAGTTCATCTTGATTCAATACAAAAAAAGGGTCTAGCCTACCATAATTTTGAATAAATTGCAAAAAGAATAATAAATAGAAGTCAATCGGATCATGAATGAATGCAAGAGATGATGATATTCAATTCTAAGTTTGAAATATTCAAGTTCTTGATGTAATTGGCTTTCAATTCTTTGTCAGGTTGATCTTCTCTCCCAAAAGATGTGAATTCGCACCTTGATCTCGATGAATTTTATTATATGGATGTGTATTAATGTGTATGAAGAGGCTAAAAAGATACCCCTCGAATGTTTGCCCATGTTTATAGGAGTGAAAATTGCATCCAATTTAAGTTCCTAAAAAGTTTTAATCAAAAAAGGAAAACTGGCTAGTAAGATGAAATTTGGAGTCTGTGACCGTGACATTTTTGTTCCTCCCCAAACCCAAGTGTGCCAATTCAATAATTCTGCCTTGGGTTTGGCAAAAAGTAGTCCTCAATCGCTCGCAAACATTGGTTGCGCGTGCGCCACTTGAATTTTTCAAAACTAGGTGTTCATCAGTATTTTTGTCATAACTTTTCTTCCAATATTCTACTGAGATTATTTAAAGTGTATTAGAAAGTTAATTCCAAGGAATAAAATTTTCCTAGATGTATCAATTTTCCATTTCAAACGCTTACTATGCTGAAAATGAATCTCAATCTGAGACTAAAAAATAGAAGCATAACTTGTAAGGCTGGAAATTGATTATATTCTAATTTTTCATTCATTTGATTTAATTACTTCCAATTGATCATATGTGATCTTCAATCATCATTTTATAGTTCGAATTAACTATTGGATATTTTCACTTTAGTCCTAAAACTTTGGATTTCCCTTATTTTTGCTCGTTTTCCGCTCATGTTACCTAATCCTTCAATTTGCATAGAGTTTTACCAAAAAAAATGTAGTACATACATAATTAGGCCATAATTCATCAAAATCCACAATAATTAATCTCATTTACCGACACGATAAGTGTACAAAATACATTTATCAAACATTACCAAACTTAAACAATTGTTTGTACTCAAACAAAATATAACTTAACTTAATCTCAAACTTTTAAAAAAACATAGTTAGATAATCAGTCGTCAGTTTCATGATTGAAATTTTTGTATCAAAATTATAAATAGCTTCAAAATCACATTGCTGAAATCAACTATCATTCATCTAATGCAAAAACAGTGTGTATATGTGGAGGTTCATGTAAAGCAGCATAAATTTACAACTTATTCTTTTAACTATTTTTTCAAGGTGTAATATAAGGTTGAATTCATATACTAATTCTCACTCTCTCTAGTTTGGTTGAATTTTACTAATTGCAGCTTAACATCAACAAATGATGATTTGCTTTATTTTAGACTATTTTAACATCAAAGAATCAACTAAGCTAATAATTCTTTGTCAAAGGTCTAGTTTTCTCAAACAAGAGTTTGGGGTTTAATCAAGACATGTAGTGCTTCTTCTATTTCAAGCACTTTTTTTTTCTTATGTGCGTATTTTATTTCATGTACTAACTATATCCCTTTTTGAGTTTTCTTTTTGGATTTTTCATTAAATGTCTTCATTGAGATCTTTTATAAGTTAGCTTCACATTGTGACAGTGTTTTCCCTTTTATGCAATGATTAGTGCAATGCTTTACATTAAATATTTATTCTCAAGAATCGACCCCGAACTTGAGATTTTCACCTAATTTTATCTGATTGGCCTTAGATGATTCAAATAAAATTAGGCACGCGTAGAATCCGCAAAATTTATCACTTTCACTAGTATTCTTCTATTCATCCCTTGCCCTCCATATTTTAAGGTTTCCATTTAGTCCCTCGTTGTTTTAACCAATCCACCAACGCCTTTTTTGTAGTGATGATTTCCCCAATTCTCATTTTCTTCATGGTCAATCATTTTGCATTCCTTAATGTAATGTGGTTGCTTAAGAGAATTATTCTTGGTAATTTTTTATTGTTTTTCTTCCATCCTCAAGATTATTTCATTTCTAAAATTCATTAATGCTCGTTCAGTTTTTAAGAATGGTCCTCCTAAGATTACTGGAAAGTTTTGATCTTCGACTATATTGATGAAAATAAAATCAGCTTGAAAGATGAAATCTCCAACTTTGATGAGCAAATCTTTGACCACTACATAAGGATGCTTGAGTGACATGTTAGCTAGTTGTAGAATTATGAAAGTTGTTTGAGGATCCCCCAGTCCTAATTTTATGTAGATACAGGGGCATCGGATTAATACTTACTCCAAAATCAATTAAAGCATTTATAACATGCGAATTTTTCATAGAGCATGATGAAATGAAACTTCGCATATCTTTCAGTTTCGTAGGAAGCTTGTGTTGTAGGATTGTGTTGCATTCTTCAGTCAATGTCACTATTTCATCTATTGACAACTTTTTCTTCTTGGTCAACATCTTTTACAAAAACCTAGTATAATTTGAAATTTATAGAATGGCATCAATGAAATGAATGATGATGTAAAGTTCTCTGAGAGCATCCAAAAACTTCTTGATCTATTTTTTCAGCTTATTATTCTGCAATCTTTGAGGAAATGGGACTGAAGGTATATGTTTATTGACAGTGACAATTGCCTTAACCTATAGACTGTCTCACTGTTCTTCTTGACTAACCTTTGCTGATTCTTCAAATCGATCCACTTGTTCCTCATCCATGGTAGGTATTTGATTCTCCTCAACCCCTTTCTTCTTTACAGTGATTTATGGCATCTGAACTCCAACTCTCGTTGTGATAGTATGAACCCGTTCCTCTTTTGGTTGCTTTCGAAGCTTTTGAGTGAATGAAATAGGAGGTACATAAGCTCGAACAAAGGTAGCTGATTTGGGTGATGCTGTCTCAACAATTTCATATTCCACAACTTCAACTGCTAATACATGTTCTCGTGGGTTCTTTTCTATGTCACTTAGCATGATACCCTATGTTGTGTTAGAAAATGCATCTTCCATCTATTCTATCTAAATTTCCAAATTTTTATTGCTGCCTACTGGCTCTGAAAATTAGTCTCACTCTGGTAATGTACTGAGATATAATTTTTCCAGCAATGGTCTCTTCTCTTGTTATTGTTGAATTCATGGTAGGTTGCTTTGAATATGTTTTTTCTTGACCCTAATTATTAAACCATGAGAAGTTCGAATGTTTTCTCCTACCTGGATCATTGAAGTTGGAGTAAGGGTTGTCCTGTTGCCTTTGAAAATTCTGTGCATATTGTACCTCTTTAGACTGATAAACATGTGTGGAGGTTAAAGGACAGCTTGTAGTTGTATGATCTACTCTACAGACCCCGTAGACTGGTGCTGATTGGTGTATCATGCTTTCATTTCGAGTTAGGTTTGTCCAATTTATTTTTTATTACTTTCATATGGGCTGCCAATGCTGTAATCACATCTATGTTGTGAATACCCGTTGTTTTCCTCGAATTTTCCTTTTAGGTGGCCACATAGACTGATTTTCTACAATTTTCTCAAAATGATCTAAGTCCTTGTCTAAGGGCATATCCATTATTGATCCTTCAATTGAATCATTGGTTTTGTTATGGTATTCAGGTCGCATGCTTGAATAGAATATGTAATCTTAGCTTTTTTAGGTATGTCAAGATTGTAACACTTCTGAAGTAATCTTTAAAATATCTCACATTCTTCTTGATAGCTATCGAGGTCATTTGTTTGAAATTATGGAGTTCATTTCTTATTTGATGGACTCGAGAATGTGGGAAAAATTTCAAGATGAATTTCTGTACCATGTCATTCCATGAAAAGATGCTCTCAGGAAGTAATGAGCGTAGTCATTCTCATGCACCTTATTTTTAAGTACAAAGAAGATGCGCATTTGAAGGCGTTAACGGACGTACCTTCGTGATTGATTATTTAGCAAAGCATTTAGAACGCCTATGTGTTCGTGTGAATTTTTAACTGGTCTTCCAAAGAACCTGATAACTTAATGAGATTCTGAAACAAGTTGATGACATTTGATCGAATGTAGAAATTGGCATGCACAAACGATAGATAAATAATAGCTTGTTGCACGACAGTTGGAGTAGGAATCACATAATTTCGTACTAATATTCTGATATCATTGATGCTTTGGCGAAACTAGCTATGCAGTGGATCAGTAGTAACTGATTTTGATTTTCTATCATTTCTCTTGCTTTTCTATGTTATTTTCTTCATTATCTGAAGGTCCTTTCAATCTTGAGATCTAATAGTAAGAGCTCAATTTCTTCAAAATCTTACATAAACTGTTAAATAGCGACTGAAAAAGAAAATCAAACAAAAGAGAGATAAGGTGTGTATTAATATCCTAAAACAAATAAATAAAAACAAAAAAAAATAAAAATCAAATCTTATATAAATTAATAAACTCAAATTAAGTCCTTGTTTGACATCCATTTTTTTCTCATTCTCATTTTTTTTCTTTCTTCATTTCAATCACACATTCTATGAATAAAATAATATTACACACAAACTCAAAGGTTCTCCTTACATTTTAACCACACATTCTTCCATCAGTCATTATTCCAAATCAAATTTTTTTCCAAAATGAGTGTCAAACACAAGCTAAATATTTTATTCCCAGAATTAACGCCAAAAATTTGATCAAGCAAAAGCCGCAAACGAACGAGATTGTTAACAAGTAATAAATATGATGAGAAGAGTTATTATCCCATAGGAAATAAATTTCGATTTAAGTGTAATAGTCTTACATTGAATTCGAAGTATTTAAACAAAAGTTATTATTTTGATTTGTAATTATTCTAAATTCTTCTGAAAAATATGTAAAAAGCGTTTTTTTTATCGAATTATACGCCTGTTTAGTAGAGATTTAAATTATATTTTTAGTAAATTTTAGTAAAAGTTGATGAAATGTGTTATTGAAAAGTTGTGGATCATATGAAATGTGTGATTAAAATAAATTGTTGACTTTGACTTAAATTAAAATATGAATTTTAAGCTCTACCAAACAAGGGCTAAGGATGATTGTAGTATATTCCGAATCCGCATATTGTTATCTACTTCAATTCTTGATTATGCAATTAAGTGATATCCATGCATTCCTAACGATCGATAAAGCTATGATGTATAATTTCTTTTCCAAGATAAATTGAATCTATTTTGATTACAATCTGATTTTATTCCTAGTCCGAATTAGATTGAGCGGAATGCATTAAATTATACAAATATTTATATGATTGTACATGCAATATTGTTATTCCTAACAACTATTGCCCGTGTCTTAATCTTGCGGCATCCTACGCGTATTGTGAACTTTCCAACACTCCAACAAGAAACTAATTATCTAGTTATTAGCTACACAATCAAATAATACAAAGGGAATGCAAAATTAATAAAGAAACAGAAGAATTAACTAAATTACCAGTCTTCAATTAAAATAAATAAATAATAGGATTCATCTTCATCTAATACAAGTAACGGTCTATCTTAGTATGATTTCGTATAAATTACAAAAAGAATAATGAATAGATGTCACTTGGATACTGAATGAATGATCTCAAGCTCGAAATCTTCAAGTTCTTGATATAATTGATCTTCAATTCCTTGCTAAATTGATCTTCTCTCCCAAATAACGTAAATTTTCCTCTTTTTCTCAATGAATTGTATGATATGTATGTGTGTTAAGATGTTAGAGAGAGATCCCCTAGATGTTTGCCCACGTTCTGTATTTTAGACAAAATCATGCCTAATTTGGGTTCTGAAAGAATTTTAATCCAAAAATGAAAACTGGTCCCTAAGATGAAATTTATCCTCCGCGGCTGCGATGCCTTCCTCCCCTCATGCGTGCCACTTCAAAAATTTAGCATTGGGTTTTGCATAAGTGGGTGGCGCGCTACTTAAAAATTTTGAAACTAAGTGTGTCAACCTTTTTGTCATAATTTTCTCTTACGATATCCGATTAATGTGATTCAAAGTGATTTGGAAAGTTAATGCAAATAGCTAAAATTCTTATAGAAGTAAAAATTTTCCATTTCAAATGTTTACTATACTAAAAATGAGTTTCAATCTGAGACTGAAAATCCAAAGTATAAGTTGTGAGGCTGAAAATTAATAATATTTGAATTTTCACTCCTATGACTTCTAATAGCTTCCAGTTTATCTTATGTGATCTTCAATCACTATTTTTGACCGAATCCACTATTAAATATTTTCGCTTTTAGTTCCCAAATGTTGAATTTCCTCCATTTTGCTTATTTTTCGCTCCTTTTACCTAATTCCTTCAATTTGCATCGAGTTTTACCTAGAAAACGAAATACATACATAATTAAGTCATAATTCATTAAAATCCACAACAATTAATCTCATTTACCGGTCCACATAAGTGTGCAGAATACACTGATCAACTATTTACACCAGCCCATCTCAATTTGTTTTTACTTTCAAATTGGCATTGCTCACATTAGACCAATAGAGTTTGTGTAGCTCTTCATGGATTCGGCTTGAGCCATTTATAGGCTCTAATTGATAGAGATAGTTTAAAGACAATCTCATTGTAGAGTGTGTGTGATATCATGCTATATAATTTTGTTTATTTGGAATTACTTGAGAGGATTATGTTGAGCTTGATTAAAACTTGATTGATAAGGTCCAATGTGCTCACGTAAGAATTTAGATAGTTTTATAAGATTTTATTTAAATATTGTCTAAGCATCTCAATTATCTTGTTTAATTTTCCTTGAAGTATTTTTACCTCAGGATATATTTAACAATTTTTATTATGTAACATCATAAAATATTCCAAGGATGTTTGGAATATTCGACTTTCTTACACAATATAATGAATTGGAATTTAATTTTTTTCTTTGTATATCCAATATTATAAAGAAAGTATAAATCAAAAAATTGGACAAAAAATTCATGCTCTAAAACCTACTAGTACTATCCTTGTGAGTCAAAAGAAGGCATATGAAATCACAAGAGTATGAAATCAAACATAAAAACAAGCTACCAAAAAATTCAAACTTGTAGGTTCATATTTGCTATCCTGACTCGACTATGGAGCTTCTAAGATTTTGACACTTCAAAATTATAGCAAAATTTAAAATTTAATGAAATAAAAAAAGTTCTTTATTTTTACTTGATGACCTATATCCAATAAACGTATTTATCGAAATCAGCTACCTCGACATAAATTGTTTAGTAATAAACAAGATTATACAGCACCTACCAGTTTAGATGGTTACACTTGATATGTTTAATTAAATGAATCATGTGACATTGTATGTAAGTGAATTTATTATTTAATTTCATACAATTGTGATGCTGACACCAATGATGCTGAATAATATTACTCTTAATAATATCTGACACTTCAAAATTATAATTTGATATCAAAATTAAATGGTGTAATAGTTCAGTTGGAACATCAAATGTGAACTCAAACCTATTAGACGAAGTCCCACCCCTTCTCTCTCTATTTCTCTCTCCCGAATTATATTTATAATATCTTTGTAAAAGGCAAGTAGTGTGATATTAATAAAATTGTCAGCGGGTGGATGTTGTGACATTAATGACTGATGCATTATGCACAAGTCAATGGGCATTTCTTTGTTTATGAATTAATTACAACTCACTCAGTCAACAATGAAGGTCGGCGTACAATTTGAATGTTTGACCGTTTCAATTGCTTTATTTTACATCTTTAGGCTGACCAATACTTCACGTGTTGGTAGGTTTGTTGACGCTTGCAACTCATGACCTATTCTTGTAGAAATCAAAGTTTTAAAGTTGGGGAACGGAATAAGTCGAAGACGAGTAAAAATATTTATTTACATTGGAGATGATCAACGTGTGAAGCGACGTTAAACCATTGTCTATTCTCTATGACAAAATGCTCGACTAGACAATAATCGTTGTCTTTACCAAATTATAATATCAATAAAGTGCACTACCAAAAAACTGAGGTAAAGACAACGGTTACCCATTATTAAATGAGGGTAAAAATCCATTGTTCTGTCAAATGTTGTCTTATATCCTCAATGACAATGGTTATTGTGAACTTGAAAATAACATTACTAAAATCAACTTTTCACCTACGAATAATTACCAACGAATTGTATCTATTGGTAAAAGTATTAAGACTTTTAACTACGAAAATTTAGTTGATAACAGTGGTATCTCTTCACCAACGAATATTATGTGCCAATATTGTTATTTAATATGCGTACCATTTATCAACAACATTTTCGTAGATGATAAAATTCAACATTTTTCTAAAAAAAATGTGTCATCTTGTCACCAATAGATTTTTTATGGGTGAAGAGTAGTTCATATTGACAACATAATTGTTGTCGTTAATATTAATCAATTTTAATAATTAAAAAATTCAAACATTCTCCTACGAAATATGCATAGGTGAAGGGTAATTATTTTTTTCAAAAAAAAAAAGGTTCCAAGTTTCTTTACCAACGGAAATTCTGTAGGTGATAATTAGTTAACATTATCTACAAAAAATCCGTTGATGATATTAATCAATTTTAATAATTAAAATTTTTAATCATTCACCTACTAAATTTACGTAGTTGAAGGGTAATAAAATATAAATACTTATTTATACAATAGTACAATACACTACAGTCAAACCAAATGTATAATATACTACAATCAAACTAAATGTGCAATACACTGCAATCAAACCAAATGAATTATTATCCCACATCGAAAGTTCACAACATGAGTTTTGGATATGCCCTCTATTAATTAGTGGTCCAATGAGTGATTAAACAACTTTTTGGGCCTTTCAATTTAGTTGGCTAAAAGTTAGAAAATTTATAATTATTAAACAATAATAAAAATAAATAAGTAAATGCCTTGCACCTATGCGGCTATTTACAATATTATTGGTGATGAATAATATTTTTACCAACAGAATTTTCATTAGTAAAATGTTCTTACATTACCAACGGAAAATTCATTTGTAAAATATTTACTCATTACCTACAGTGTCATATGTTGGTAACTATCAACAACTCTCAAATTAATAACGAATTTGTGATGGCTAATATTTTGTTGGTAAAGAGTACTAGCAACGAATATCGTGATTTTAGGAACGAAAGATCTGTGCCTAAAGCCAAGTTTTTTGTAGCGTAATTGTCTAATGATCATTAACAACGGTTATGTAACTTAATAGTTGTCCTTCTTAATAACATAGACAACATTTTTACGCATTTAGCCACTTTGGTAGTCTACGATAATGGTTTTAAAAATGAACCATTGTCATTAGTACACATTAACACAGTTTAACATATAAAACTGTCGACATGTCTTAAACTACTAAGGCTGCATTAGGTTTGCTATTTTCAAATTGTTTTCAATTTTTAGTTGTACAAAATAGTGAAAAGTGTTTGGAATGATATTTTTGAAAATGTATTTTTGAAAACAATGATAAATTTATAATATAAAATTCAAAATGCATTTTTGGCATTTTGAGTGTTTTCAGTGAAAATTCTAAAAATATTCAAATTACGGAAAGCAAACATTTAAATAATTTTAAAAAATAATAAAAATATAAAATTCTAAAAAATATTTAAGATTTAAAAAAATCCAAGAAAAGTAAGTTCAAGAAATAAAATTGATAAATTCTAAAATTTTGAAAAAAAAAATCAAATAAAATATAATTCTAAAAAATAAAAAATAAAAATTCTGAAAAAATTTAAAAACTAAAATTTATTAAAAATAAAAAGCAAAAATAATTCAAGTTTTTAATGATTATTTACATAAAAATTCTAAAAATATATATATTTAAATAGACAGATAAAAATATTACTAGTCCACGTCATTAAATTTTTTCTTTATTTCCTATATTTTGAATTTAATTTATTATTTGCTTTTATTTTACTTTTTGTAGCAAAAAGAAATATTGCAAGATTCACAAACTTAAGAAATTATATATTACTTGATAATATATTAACATAAAATTGTTCTATTTTTATTGAATAATCAAATTTCATGTAATAATATATCATAAAAAAAATTTGAAAANATACTATACTGATACTTATACTGCTCAAGCACGCTCACCTAAAATTATTGGGAGCAGATTTGGTTAGGGTTGAATTTGGGACAAAAAGAGATTGAAGAGACGGAATTTGGGACAATACAATTTGGGTTGTGGACATTGGACTGGGGCTGGGTGTGCTAAATGGGCCAATGGAGAAACATTACAATGGGAAATTATAAAAAAGAGGAAATTACAACTAGCCATGGTTTTAAAATTTTCAATTCAAAAATCAGGTTTGGAGTTTATTTATACAAAAATCAGGTATTTCATTTTAAATATTAAATATTAATTAATTTATATCTAAATTATAATTATCCAAACCCTAAAATTCAAAAAATCATTCTCTCACATTCTCTCACACCTCTCCTTCACTCTCATCTCTCGCCTCTTTCACTCTCTCTATCGCCTCTCTCTCTTCTTCTCGCCACCGCCGTCAATGTCGAAGATCAGGCGAGGTGATGATGAAAATCAGGCGAAAATGGTTGAGCAGAGGGGTGGTTCTGATGAAAATCAGGCGAAGGAGGTTGAAATTGGTTGGATGCGGCTGCGGCTGCGACTGCTGAGGTGGTAATGGTGGGCCCCTCGACGGGCGCAGGTGGTGGTGGTGGTGTGCGGTGGTGGGGGTTGGGTGCGGTGGTTCCGATCTGGAAGGTTTTTTTTTTCGGTTTGGATGAGGTTGCGGTGGTCTGTGTGTTTTGGCGTGGTGCGGTGGTTCTTTGTGTTTTGGCGTGGAGGTGGTGGTGAGGTCCTGTTGTTTTGGAGTGGTGCGGTGGTTGTGTGTTTTGGTGAGGAGGTGGTTCTGGATGGGTGGTGGTGGGTTGGGGTTAGGGTGGGGGCGCGACGGAGGTGGCGTCGGCGGCAGCGATATTGTGTGGTGTTGGTGTTGGCGGCGGTGGTGGTTTGTGGTGTGATGGGTGTGGTAGAGGTGAAGAAGATGGTAGAGGTGGTAGTGGTGATTTGTAGATACAGGTTGGGATAATTGTGCGGATGAGGTAATGGTTGTGGATTTGGGGATTTTTTTGTTGGGTGGTGGTTGCGGTGGGTGGGAATGGTGGTTGCGGGTCTGAAGATTTTTTTGTTGGGGTGGTAGTTGAAGTGCGGTAGTGATGGTGGTGCTATAGGTGGTTGATTGTAGTGAGGCATTGGTTTTGGTTGTTGGAGCGGCGGTGGCGGGCGGCCATGGTGGTGGTCGTGGCAGTGGGTGTGGGTGTTTGTAACCAATTATTTGGTTGATTGTGACTTTTAAAATTTTAATTTGTGACCGATGAGCAAACTGTGACCTATAATATTTTTGAATTGTGACCGTAAAATAATTGACACATATAAAAAATTTGATTATGTGATCTAGAAATAATTTGTGACTTACAAATTTATTAATTTGTGACCAATAAAAGTATGTTACCTATAATTTGATGTTTTGTGACCATAAAATAAGTTGTGTGACTTATAAATTTTGTGATTTGTGACTGATAAACAAATTGTGACTTTTAAATTTTTAATTTGTGATCGATGAACAAACCGTGACTTATAAAATTTTTGACTTGTGACCAAATTGCATAGATCTGTGACCTTTATATATTTATTAATTAAATATATAATTTATTAATTAAATTATAAATAAATTTTAATGAAAACCTGATTTTTGAAATTTAAAACTTCAAACCTTAATTTTGAAATTGTGATACCTAAATACCTTATTTATGTATTGTTCCCTTAACTTTATCATTTCATTCCAGCCAGATAAATTGATGTTCAATTCTAATAGAAATAAATAATATTATTCAAGGTTGAAACTATAAGTTTCATCTTATAGTTTTTAAACTATAATTGGATTGATTCTTGGTACAGGTGCAAAATTTTCAAATCAAACCGCTAAGTGAGAAATCCGATTTTGACAACACTTGAGGAAACCGACATGGTCAATGTTGGTTTTCTTGCTTTTCTTCTCTACAATAGATAGGATATTTTATTTATGCATATAAAACATTTCCTGGTAAGAAGTTGCAGCACCCCCCCCCCCCCCCCCCCCCCCCCCCCCCCCCCCCCCCCCCCCCCCCCCCCCCCCCCCCCCC
>OU503043.1:12733272-12747601 GCA_912172775.2 Fraxinus pennsylvanica
TAAATCATATCTCGTCACATCATGTGTTGATAAACAATTTCTAAGCTGTGATATACATACAGTACAACCGTTGTACTAAATTATGAACAAACAATAAAAAAGTCCTTTTTCTTGTATACATGACATTCGTACTGAAATCGTGTAGTTAAAACCCCTTAGAATTTAAGTAATTATATTTCATTGGGTGATACGCTTTCTTACAATATTTAAATTTGATAAATGGTGGATAGCTGCTAACCTTAATTATTCTTTAAAATAAAATTATTGCTCTTGTTTGCATTATTACACGAGGATTGAATAATAAGCAACTTTATTATATCATTACAACATGTCAAGAAAATTAAACTAAGATGTAATAGTGTGTCGTCTAACATTTTTAATTAAACCATGCATGTGACATATTTTTAATAAAAATAAAAAATAAAAACTTTGGAAGGATTATGCTTGACTTTCAGGAATAAAGAACAAAATTAGAACTAATAACACTGCTGAAAGATGGGGGTCATAATCTAAGAAACAAGACCAAATTTATATCTTATGTGACTTTATTTCGTTCCGAAATTTTATGCATCTCATGATATACTTGTACAAATCTTTGGTTGATCAAATTCATGGCCGAGGAAGAGCATCCAAACTAAATAAATTTAACAGAAATTCACACCTCAGCGATCTCCAATGCACGTAACTGAATGCATCATCTGCCGAATCATTTTATCGTGGGTAGAAAGGTTATGCACCAAAATTTAACTCATAACCTACTATCTGTGTTCTTGCTGGCTCGGTGCTTGTACAGCTCAAATCTTACCTGATTAAACAATATACGGTTGGACAGTTAAGAATGTGTGTCCATTATGAAGTAAATCTTCTAATATTGAAATTATGGATTGTACACAATGCAGCTTAACAAACTTGTTGATGATCGCGATGATAATACGGAAGAATGTGAGATGATATATTGTCACAGAATTCGACTGATCTTGGCCGTTTCTTTTATGACAGTGATAGTCTTTCAGGTCTCCTACAAAAATCTGTGAAGATTCCCATTTAGACCTTGTTTTCTTTGGCATGTTTCCATCTTCTTAGGCCTTAACAAGACCCAATTTAGGAATTTCACTGCCCATGTTATGGATGCAGTTAGGACACAGGCGAAAAGTAAGCTGAGTGTTGCATCCATGGTTCTTGTTGATGTGTAATGTGTTTAGAAAGTCAAAGAAATATTTCTTTATTTTGTCTAATCCAAGGGCTGTAAAATGGACAAGTGTAGGGTTGATTTTATGTATTGTAGTAGGTTAAAATTTCACTTTTATAATGTAAAAAAGGCTGCTGTACCAAGAAATTGAAAAAAAATTAGATTTGCACCTCTTTTGTCTCACGTTTTTTCCCTTCTTCCCAGACTTTCCCAACACCTCTGTTTTTCCCTGTATCACTGATTTACTGTTCATCTTCTTCCCTTCTTGCTGCTGGTGCAGTTCTGCTGTTATTTCCACACATTACAGGTCCACAAAGCTGTATAAACAGCCAACATATCCCAACCTTAGACATTTTCAAACTCATAAGTTTGAGTTACAAACCAAGAAACATGTATTCATAGGGTAAAGTGATAGTCATAAGGGTATAAATGTCTTGATCCATCTGGACGGATTTATTTATCTTGTCATGTTGTATTCAATGAGTTTGATTTCTCGTTTCAGTCTGGGCTTTCCCCAAAAGGTCAATTTCCATCAATTCTTCTAGTGTTCCATTTTCTAAACAATTTTCCTTTACCTCCATATCACATTGCCAACAGGTTCTTTGCTCCTCATTTAAGTTCTACTTCAACAAATTGTGACCAATCTGCTGCCTCTTCAAACAACTATGCTCCAGCAGTAATCCCAGAAAGCAGCAAGTACCCAACTCACTTCAGCATCTACATGTTCAGAAGCTGCCTCCGAATCCTCAACCTTTCCTCTCTCCTCAGCCTCTTCCAGATTTATCCACTAGCCCAACCTCTACACGACAAGAGTTCAGTCCATTTCTTAGACCTGAACAACAATACATTCCCCTATCACCACCTCCCCAACCTATTCCTCCTCCACCATACCCTCATCCAATGCAAACTCGATTCAAAAGTGGAATTTTTAAGCCCAAAACATACTCTGCTTCTGCCTCTAAACATCCCAATAGCTCTAACTCCCTACCTTTAGAACCAACATCAGTTCAAGATGCCTTCACCCCTCCTGCACGGAAACAAGCAACGCTTGATGAGTACCGAGCTTTTCCAAAAAAACAACACTTGGGATCTTGTCTCGTTCTCTCCAAATTCAATCTTGCTGGTAACAAATGGGAATTCAAACTCAAACCTGATAGCACAATTCTTAGACATAAAAGTCAGGCTTGTTGCCAAGGATTTTCACCAAAGTCCTGGCATATATTATACAGAAACACTTAGCTATGTAGTCAAGCCTCAACAATCAAGAGTAGTCCTTGCCATAACTGGACAGTTCACCAACTCGATGTCAACAATGCTTTTCTTAATCGTTCTCTCGAAAACCCCATTTTCATGCCTCAATCTGAAGGATTTTTTTCCACCCATCCAAACTAACTCATGTCTATCACCTTGAGAAAAGCTCTTTATGGCTTAAAACAAACTCTAAGAACTTGGTTTGACAAACTCCACTTGACATTACCTCAATGGGGTTTCCAAAACACTAAATTTGATACTCACTGGTATTTTTCCTTCTTGTATATGTTGATGACATACTACTAACCGAAAGTTCCCTTAATCTTATTCACCAGTTCACTCATAAAAATCATTCTACCTTCTCGTTAAAAGACTTGAGTCCTGTTCATTTCTTTCTTAGCATTGAAGTTCATAAGGACAACATCAGTATGTACCTTCCCCAGTCTAAGTATGCAAACGATCTTTTCAAATGTATAGATCTTGAGCATCTTAATCCCTTCTCCTCCCCTCTATCTAGTTCCCACCAACTTGTGTCCACTGATTGGGACATCATGAATGCTTCGATATTTGGAAGGCACGCTAGATTTTGGTCTTCACTCGTCCACTACCCTTGGGCTTAATGGTTTTTCACGTGCTGATGGGGCATGCCCTCGAGGACAGGAAGTTTGTAGCTGTTTATTGCATTCTGTTGGTGATTCTGTCATTTCTTGGTCCTCCAAGAAACGTGTCGTTTGCTTACCAAATTAATCTGATTATAGAGCCCTTACTCGGGGTTAAATGTTTCAATACCCACCCAACTTCGGGTATGGTCACGAGTTACTCACCGAACTTCAGAATGCTTTTCATTTACCACTCAACTTTAGGGTGTTGCACTCAATCATTCACTCTTTCAGCCTACGTGGATGACAGAATTCCTATGTGGCAATAAATTCTGTCCAAAACTAAAATCAAATGACAATTCATTAATCACAAATCCCAAACACTCAGTCAAATGAAATCAGCACGTGTCTTCATCATTCAAAATGCCAAAACTTGAAACCCCAAATCCGTCTAAACCATAACTGTCACGCGTTTTCTATAACGTGTTTTATATCGCAAGTGTACGGCGTCAAGTTTTGTAATATGGTAATAGAGTTAAGAGTGTCAAATTCATAAGGATTGTAATTTAATTTTGTACTAAATACTATAATTATGTAGTCTTTATTTTATCTAGACGAATGAGTTATAAATCAATATTGTTAACTAATCTAACGATAATTTTGGTGACGAATTCAATGAATGCAAATGATATGAATTTAATCAAGATGGAAAAGCCTAGGGAATGATTTCACCTAACTATCAAATATGATTTTCAAAAACTTAGTTATCTCTAATAAATTTTTCATATTCATAAGCAAGAACCCTAATATAATTCTATCCCCTCTCTCGAGTGCCAAATAAAAATTAATCCTAAAAATTAATTCCAATATCTCTATTTCAAATTAAAATATAGAAATTATCAAGTTCATGATTCCTTTATGGAGTAAACTTCATAGATCCTATACTTTCTCTCGAAACCTATAAAATTTATGTTGTATTAATCTTACGATCGCGCCTAAATTTCCCTCTCTCGAGTATCGAAATTGACTAGCATCTACTCATTCAATTAATGATCAATTAATTGAAAGCGTTAAAATCATAACACAAATAAATGGAATGAAAAATTGCATAGAAATAACTAAAATAAATTCAAATCATACTCTCAAGTTTTGGTTACAATCAAACCCTAAAAAAATAGTTTAGTTCATGATAAGAAACGTGAAATCTATACAATTCAAAATAAACAACATAAAGAAGATAATAGAAAAAACTAGTTTTTGGATAGATCTTCAATCTTCTTCCTTGATATTGTTCTTGCCTTCCTTTGATTTCTTGAATTATGTCCACTTTGCCACCTTCAATTGTGTGTTGAATTCCCTCATAAAAGTGGTGTTTAGGGCTGTATTTATATTATCATGAAAACTTGGAAGTGTTGGAGTTAGGAATGGTAAAAAAGCTCGCCGACTCGGACTCAGCCCGGAAAAAGCTCGAGCAGGCTCATCCCAAGCCCGAGCAGGCCCGTGTTACTGGCTGCCCACTTTTTAAAAAAATAAATTTAAAAAATGCTATTTCTGTAGATTAGATTATAAAAAAACGAGTCGGCTCGGCCCACTAAGGCTCGAGCCGAAAGCTCAGGCCGAGCCTCTTTTTTTGGTCGAGCTTTTGATCGGCTTGGCTTGTTGCCATGACTGAAATTCTGCTGAATTTCAGTAATTCAGTAATGTGGGCGCTGCGGCGCCCATCTTCGGATGGAAAAACTACATTGTACGTCATTCAGTATTTTTATCATAACGTTTTTTCTCGATATCCGATTGAGATTATTCAAAATGATTTGGAAAGATAACTCAAAGGGATACAACTTTTCTTCAGATATTATTTTTCAATTCAAACATTTTCTACGTCAACAATAAGTCTCAATATGAGACTATAAATCTAAAGCATAACTTTTTCGGTTGGAAAATGATTGTGATCATACTTTGACCATATTTGATCCATTTGACATCTTTCTTCATCTAATTGACTCCAAACACTCTCAAATCTTCATTTTAAGGTCCGACACAACTTTTAAATATTTACACTTTAGTTCCCGAACTTTGTATCTCTTACAATTGAGTCATTTTCTCCTATTTTGCCAACTCTTACTTATTTCCTTCTATTTCATCAACCTATATCACAAAATCAAAACATACATTAAAACATTATAAAACTCTCTCAAGGATAACAAAATAACGAATTAAGTGGCATAAATATCATGAGTGTAGAATACTCATCAATAACCCCAAAATCGATACAACCCTACAATCGAAGGCCCCACCCAACAGACCACAAAGCTTGGATTGAAGTCGTAGACATGGAAGGACAAAATGGAGGTAATTCCCAAACCTATTTTTCCCCCTTCTTTTCAGTGTTCTTGCTTTCCTGTCATGTGAAAACCCACAAGATCAATTCAACCAATGTTTTCATTGTGTGTATTATTGCATAGTCTCTTCCATTGGTGAATTGGATAATGGAACTATTCAATGTCAGAGATGACACGATATGAACTTCTCAAAAACATAAAGATTGGGGATTTCCAGTGTAGCAATAGACCTTGTTATTTTCAATTCAAAGTAAGCTAAATTTGGAGGGTAAGATGTTACGCCTCGCCTCCTAGGCTCAAAGAAAAAGTCTCACGTAACAAGTCATGTAGACAGAAAGTCAAATAAAGACCCATAAGGTCAAAATATGAAGCAGTCAAACAAAATCGAAGTCCTTACACTGCACAGATGAAGTCCAAGGTGAGGCACTACCTCAAAGACGAAGCTGCTTAAGGAAACAAAAAAAGAAGTCGAAACTCTCCTCAGTTGTGTTTTCTTGGAAGTCGAACCGCCTCAAAGATGGTTGCATGTATTGGAAATCAAATTGCCTTAGCTGTGTTTTCTTGGAAACGTGCCACAACAGCAAATCATTTGGGCACCATAATTAAGGATGCCTCATGTTTCTCGAAATTTATTAAAATGAAGCGCCTCGTAATTAACAACTCTGAAACCTTATAAGGATCTGGCCCTCTTCACTTCAACCAGTTCAGATAGGGCTTCGGATATGTAAACGGCACCGTGGAAGATACAACTTCGGAATTACTCTACTTCAGTAACCCTCCCCAAAATTGTTCTAGAAGGTGAAATGTCACGAAGTAAACCACTTCGCATAACACCTGCAGAGGGGCTGTACAAGTCAGGTATATTTTAAAATTCTAGCCACAATATGAATTATTATACTTAGACTTGGGTATTGTTGTGGTATGGTAAAAACCACCCCCTTACAATTTTTTTTATTGTACATTCAAGTCCATGCATTACATAAATAATCATGCCTAGACTTGGGGGACTATTCTTACGTCTCGCCTCCGAGGCTCAAAGAAAAAGTGCCCCATTACAAGCCCGTAGGCAGAGAAAGCCAAACAAAGACCCATGAGGTCAAAATACGAAGAAGTCAAACAAAATCCGCCCTTACATTGCAAGAACGAAGTCCAAAGTGAGCCACTACCTCAAAGACGAAACTGCCTAAGGAAACAAAAAAAAAGAGTCGAAGCTCTCCACTTAGAGGACCACCTCAAAGATTCCTCCAAGGCTATCATACTCACCTGAAGCTCACGGACCGATGCTGTTTCTTGTGATAGATTTGAGGATTTTCTAGAAGTGATTGATGTAACTCTTGTAATAAAGTTTGTCAGTGGTCAGTCTATTATATGGAGCGGCTAACCCCTTATTAATGTATTAAATGCAAGAATAGACAGAGACGTGACATATCAATTGTGGAGATGAGCCCACGTGATTCTGATCCAACGGTCACCACGTCGGCCAAGATAGTATAAATAAATTCTCTTTGTAACTTAAAATAGGTTAGATTATTGATTGGAATAAAGACAATCATATATTTTTTAGATACACACTTGAACGTTGGAGTGAAATATACAATCATTTGAGCATATTTCTTATCTTCTTAATATGCTTCTGATTTGTAAATCAAGATAGTAATTTCTATACGTATTTCAACTATCCTTCCACATATTCCCATTTTTTATTACATAGATTAGTTTGATTTCAACCCCACGATCATTGTTAGCGCGATTGCTCTTGTTTCAACCGTCGGAGCTTGAATATTCTTGTCTCTCGCTGCAAAGTACCTCCTGCGTCCATTTCCTCTTTGCTACCATCGTTATTCCAGTAGGAACGCGATGAAATCCTACTTTATTTGGTGTGAATGGACCCGTCATCTGTTGGTTCATTTTCAGGGGTCAACATATGGAGCCGTCGGTGGGAAATCTTACATTTAACCAAGAAAATACCTGTGGGAAAAAGCAAGTCAGAAATATTTTGGCAAGAAAGTTCTGACTCTTGAAAAAAGGAGTGCCCTTGAAGAAAGGACCGTTAGAAACTCTCAACCCTTGAAGAAGGAGAGTTCTTGAAGAAATAATGGTTGGAAAACCAAAAAATCCGATGCTTGTTTGATCCTTGAAAGGAAAATTTGGTTGAGAAAAGTGCTTATGAAAATGAGTTCAAGTGGTGATGAAAGTGCACCTCTTAGAATGAGGGAACACACTGAAGAAAGGGAACCCTCACAAGCAGCTACTCGCCAAAGACCACCACAACATAGGCGAGGTGGGTCCAGAGGCGTAGGCAGGGTTGTAACTAGGCTTACCAAAAAAATGGCCACAATGGCTGCCAACATGAGAAGTATAACCCAGCAAAACATAGTCATGCATGAAATGTTGATGAGCATGCAGGCGGAGGAGGTGCCTCGTTCCTCCATATGCAGCCCCTGAAAATGCATTTTGTGACCTTCAGGAGTACTATTACGAAGAAGAGGAAGCTCAAAGCCAAATGACTGGATACCATCACACTGGGATGGAAGCTCCCCAGGAAAGGGAGGTTGAGGTTGATGCATCAACCAATATGCCTCGGACCAATCCCATGAGGATCCATACAACTTTCCTCCGAACTATGAGCCTTAAGACCGACCTGGGATGTCAGCAAGTGTCTTCGACGGGATAAGCCCAGGGTTACCTAGAAATAGGCAGGCTCATTCACCGCATGCGCCTAGAAAAAGGCAGGCTCATCCTCCTCATCGTGTGCCTAGAAATAGGCAGCAGAAGCCTCTCCGGTATGGAAGACAAGAACCTACCTACCATAAAGAGCCTCAGACTCCTCCTTAGAAATAGGCACGAAAGAAAGGACCGGGCTATGAGTGAGGCAGGACCCTCCCAACCACCTCTCCAAATCCACCCAGAGGAGGATGAGAACTCTGATGATCCGAGGTCCTGCGACCTTGATGACGACGATGACCATTCACCATTCTCACAAGCCATTAGAAAAGCCCCAATGCTGAACCACTTCACACTCCCTAAAATTCCTAAATATGATGGGAGATGTGATCCCTCGAAGCACATCAACAGCTTCAAAACTTATATGAATTTGAAAGGGGCCACCCCAACTATAAAGTGCAGAGCATTTCACTTGACCCTAAGTGGAGGAGTTGAAATTTGACATACAAGGTTGTCAGAAGGTAGCATCCGAAGCTGGCCGGACCTCAAAAAGACGTTCTTAAAGCACAAAGAGGGTGAAAGGCCCATTCAACAGTTGCAAGATATGCGTCAACAATAGGGCGAAACGCTGAAAAGCTTTTTGTCCTGCTTTACTGATGAAATGACCTGCTGTGTGCATGTCACAAATAGGAAAGCTTCAACTGCCTTAAGAGGAGGCTTGGACATGAACTCTCTCTTTTGGAGAGATGTGCAAAACAAGGACCCTGCCACCTATGACGCCCTCTTAGAAATGATAAAGCAAGAAATCCTCAATGAAGAATTGAGAGATCATAGGAATAGAGCCCCCCAGGGACTTCCTTTTCCTCAAATGCAAGGGGGAGAGAACCTATGTCTCATTTGATGGACCACTAGGCACCCTTGAATCATGGACAATAACTAGTTGCAGCAACACTCAATGCAGTACCTACTTTGGCCTATGAGAAAGTAAATCCTGATACGGAAATGCAATTAGTGTCTGCCCTACTAGAGGCACCCACAAAGGGAAAGAGGTAGGGGCGAGGCGCTGAACCTAGAAATAGGGATGACATACCCGGATATTGTACCTACCATCAATCCCATGGCCACCATACGGAAAACTGCTGGGATGTCGCAAGACACTCCCGAAATACGAATTAAGGAAAAGGAAGGCGCTTCCGAAGAGATGCTCCTCCCAAGCAAACCCAACAATCTGGGAACGTCGAGTTAAGGCATCCCAACAGAAATGACCCCCTAAGGGGGAGAGATAACAACACGGAAAGACCTAAAAAGGACAAAGATGAAGCCCCCCAACAAAAGATGGCCAAGAGTCCATCAGGGGAATTGACACAATCATTTAAGGCCCATACGTGGGGGGGAAATCTTCCACTAATCACATTTACCCAAGAAGATGCAGTAGGTGTGCATTATCCACACTGTCACGCCCTAGTGGTGAAGGCAGTTATGGCCCGCGACGGCCTGAAAAGAATGTTACTCGATAATGGAAGCTCGGTCAATATCATCTTTGGAACTACCTTTGACAAGATGAAAGTTGGCCACGAGCTGAACCCAATGAGTTTTCCCTTGTATGGCTTTACTGGAGACATCATCATTCCAATGGGTAAAATCACTCTCGCAATAGAGATGGGGATTACGCCCTTGACTGTTCACCATTTCATGGAATTTTTGGTGGTTGATAACCGCTCTTCTTATCATGGAGTACTTGGAATACTAACCTTGAAAGAACTATGGGCTGTCACCTCCATTCATTACTTATGTATAAATTTCCAACTAAAAATGGCATAGCCACTGTTCGAGGCAATCAGCAAATTACTAGGAAATGTTACTCAAACTCCCTAAGGAAAGCTAAACCAAGGACTATCAACGTCATCGTCACCGACGTTGACATGAACGACGCTCCTGAACAAAGGAGTACCCATGAATAAGGGGAAGACGTCGAGATGACCGATGCCCCTGAAGAAGGGAACACTCTTGAAGTTATACGAACCTCTGAAGATGAGGTTGTTCATAAAATACAGACCACCCCTGAAGAAGGAAGGGCTGCTGAAAAAGCAGTTAACTTGGAGGAGCTAGACCCTCGCATCATTGATTGAGAACCTCAAACAGCGCCTATGGAGGAGCTGGAGAGCTTCCCAACAGACCCACAGAATCCCTCCAAGCACTTGCAAGTTGGAAGAAATCTTCCAATAGAAGCAAAAAATGAGCTAAAAAACTTCTTACAAAAAAATCTTGATGTGTTCGCCTAGAAACATGACGATATGGTAGGCATTGATCCAAAGATCAGTTGCTACCATTTGAACATCGACCTAAAGGTTGTAGTACATAGGCAAAAAACAAGGGCTCTCAACCCCAAATATATGAGGCTCTGAGGGATGAAGTTAAGAAGCTAATCAACAATGGATTTATCCGGGAATCAATATATTGTAAGTAGATCTCAAACCCAGTATTGGTCAAAAAGCGTAACAGGAAGTGGAGGGTTTGTGAGACTTTTCAAATTTAAACCAAACATGTTCTAAGGACAACTTCCCACTTCCCAAAATAGACCAACTTATGGATTCGACTACCGGTCATGAACTTCTTAGCTTCATGGATGCATATTCTGGATACAATCAGATCCCTATGTTCCTAGTAGATGAGGAATAAACCTCCTTCAACATAGCAAGGGTCTTTACTGCTACAAGGTTATGCCTTTCGGGTTGAAAAATGCTGAAACTACCTACCAAAGACTTGTCAATAAAATATTCACCGATCTTATTGGAAAAACCATGGAGGTCTACTTGGACGACATACTGGTGAAGAGCTTAAAAGTAGGGGATCATGTTAAAAACCTTAATGAAACCTTCCAAATTTCGAGAAGATATCGGATGAAGCTCAATCCTTTAAAGTGTGCCATTGAAGTTTCTTCAGGAAAGTTCTTGGGCTACATCGTCAATCAAAGAGGCATTGAAGTGAACCCTGAAAAGGTCAAAGATTTGATTGAAATGAGGTCACCTCAAAAATTGAAAGAGGTACAAAGCCTCACTTGACGAGTAGTAGCCTTGATTCGCTTCGTCTCCAAGGCAAAAGACAAGTGCCTACCTTTCTTTAAAATCCTCAAAAGAGGAAACAAATTTCAGTGGACAAAGGAGTGTGAGGTAGCCTTACAAAAGCTGAAAAGCCACTTGGGACAGGCTCCCCTCCTCTCCAAATCTAGGGACTACGAGCCACTACAGTTGTACCTTGCAGTGACCTCTAAGGCCATCAGCTCGATTTTGATAAGAGACGAGAATGGTCACCAGCTGCCCGTATACTACATCTGCAAAGCACTCTGAACAGCAAAGACTCGCTATCCAGACATAGAGAAATTAGCCCTCTCTTTTGTGATAGCCTCAAAAAAATTGAGACCATATTTCCAAGCCCATAGTATACATGTGTTGACAAATTCCCCCCTAAAGTAGGTGCTACAAAAGCCTGATGCTTCAGGTAGGTTGCTGAAGTAGGCTATGGAACTTAGTTAGTTTGACATTATTTTCAAGCCAATGGCTGCCATCAAGGGCCTACCCTATGGCGAAATTCACCCATGTCCTAGAAATGGAAGAAGAGATGGAACCCGTCGAACCTCCAACTTGGAGCCTATCGGTTGATGGATCTTTAGGATAGACGGGTCAGGAGTAGGGGTTATCTTAGTCAATCTAGAAGGACATAAGCTTATTTATGCTGTGAGATTAGATTTTAAAGCCACCAACAATGCAGCAGAGTATAAGGCCCTCCTCGCTAGCCTAAGGTTAGCCAAATAAATGCAAGCAAAGAGGCTGTCATCAATAGTGACACCCAATTAGTAGTAAGTCAGGTTCATGGTAATTTTTCAGCCAAAGATAAGTCTATGGCAGCCTACCTAAAATTGGTTATGGACTTCATCTCATCATTTGAAAGGTTTGAAATAATACAAATCCCACGCTCTGAGAACGACAATGTCGACGCACTGTCTAAATTAGCAAGCAGCAAAGATGCCGAACTGCTTGCAATGGTGCCTATAGAACATCTTTCTAGACCTTCTATCATCACTGGCGAAGTTGTTATGTGGGATGAAGTCAATCATGTCTTTCCACAAAGACCAGACCCTACCCCCTAAAAGGAGGAGGCTCAAAAGCTCAAAAGGAAAACTGCCCATTCCCTTGTAGGATGATGTACTATAGAAACGTGGGTTCTTACTGCCCCTGCTCAAATGAATTGGAGGATAGCAGGTAAGTTATATACCCCGGGAGATCCATGAAAGGGATGTGAGAACCACACTGGAGGATGGTCCTTAGCACATAAAGTACTAAAACAGGGATGCTACTGGCCCACCTTGAAAAAAGGTGCGCAACAATTTGTTAAAAAATGTGACAAGTGTCAACGCTTCGCTACTTTTTAAAAATAGCTTTCTCAAGAATTGAATATTGTATCCAGCCCTTAGCCATTTGTAAAATGGGGAATTGATCTTATAGGACCTCTTTCCAAAGGGAGAGGAAACTCTAGATTAGCAATTGTTGCCATTGATTATTTCACCAAATAGGTAGAAGCCAAGATACTTGCCAAAATCACTGAGCCCAACACTTCCAAGTTCCTATGGAAAAACATCATTCGTAGGTTCGGAATTTCCCATTCGATTATATCAGACAATTTGACTACAAGAAGGTTAGAAACATGTGTCATGAATTGGGCATCAAGAAACGTTTCTCTTTCCCACATCACCCCTAGGAAAGTGGGCAAGTCGAGACTGTTGACAAAACAATCAAGTATACATTGAAAATGAAACTGGATTCCTCTAAAGGGGCATAGGTCGATGAACTTCCTCAACTACTCTGGGCTATCAGAACTACAAACAGCATTGTTACAGGAGAGATCCCATTCTTTATGGCCTACGAGACCGAGGCTATGAGCTAATTTGAAGTAGGTCTGTCATCTCTTCAACGAATACATTTCAATGAAATTACTAACGACAAGCAAAAAAGATGCAAGCTCGATAGTAAGTGTAATTTTTACACTTATTCGGGACCTAAAATGACATTTTATAGTTCTTTTGACAAAATATATTCTGAATTGTTGTAATTTATGTTTAATAGGTAAAACTTTTTGAATGGAAAAGGAAGTGAAGAAAGGAAGCAAAAGATGGCGAAAAATGGCAAAATATAATGTACAAGGACCAACTTGCATTATATGGAAAAATTGAGGACTTGGAAGCAAGCATTAATTTAATTGGGCATTGGAATTAATTGGGCCTCAAGTTGGACTTTTAGTTGTATTAAAATATTGGTGAATTAGGTTATGTATGTATATACCTATATATATACACGGCAAAAGGAATATAAAAAAAAATAGAGAAAAAGAGGAGGAGCCGGCCGAAAAAAAAAAAAACACGCCAGAGAGAGATTAAATATACACAGGCAGAGAACAAATTTTGTTTGGTCTGTTTTTATATATATAATCACACGGCAACCAAAGGAGGAGATTATATATACATGCTACAGGAGACAAGAATTGGGAGAAAAGGTGGCTGCAAGATTAGAATATAAATATACATATACACGGCAGAGAGACAAAAAGCAGAAGACGAAATATACACGCAGAGAGACAAGAGTGTTGATTGTAATGTAGAATCTCCCTTTGTTCACGCAATTGAGGATGTAACTACACTCAAAATTTTCGAGGGCAACAACACAATCCTAATCCTAACACCTATTACCCAGGCTGGAGAAATCATCCAAGTTTTCAATGGAGCAATAACCGGGGTACTCAGACTACACCACAGTAAACTGCACCGCCAGGTTTTCAGCAGAATAGGAAGAAGTCTTTATTAGAAGATCTTGTGACTATGTTGGCTGAAATATCTACTCAACACATGCAATGTACGGATAAGAGCTTGCAAGTTCAGGGAGCTGCCATAAAAAATTGGAAAATCAGATTGGACAAATAGCGAAAGCACTTTCAGAGAGACCACCAGGAGTACTACCTAGTGACACTAAGATAAATCCCAAACAACAGGTAATGGCAGTGAAGGTTGTGAAAGAAGCTCATATTGAGGCCATCACTACTCGTAGTGAGGTACAGCTACCCGAGATAATGTGAAGAGACCGGCTACTACACAAGAAAAAGTACCAACCACGATTGAGGAAAAATTGGAAGAGTCCGATCAGAACGAGGAACAAGAAATAGCATTAGAGGATCTAAAGGTTAAGGGAACCACTTCTATTAAACCCTATGTGCCTCCTTTCCTATTCCCCCAGAGATTG
>OU503043.1:12752874-12801668 GCA_912172775.2 Fraxinus pennsylvanica
ATAGGATTTGATTTACTTGCTATCGAGAGAAAATTTGAAATAAATTTGGAACGTCAACCAACTCGCATGATAACAAATTGTCAATTTAATTGTTAAACTAAAAATGGATGAACAAGGGGGATTCTAGATTTTAACGATACATCTCATAAATTTCATAAACTCTTACTTTAATTTCTTGAACGTGATAAATTATATATAGATTTATTATAAACTATTATTGATATTCGATTAAGGTGATTTTAACTTTAACTCGATAAAACACGCAATTCTCGTGTGTTCGACACTTTACATACTACTATATTACTTGATCATGATCCGTTCACTTACGGATTTTCAAACTGTCAAGTTTTTTACTATTCTCTATGGCTTACGGGGCCGAGGCTATGAGTCATGTTGAAGTAGGTCTGTCATCTCCTCGACGAGTATATTTCAATGAAATTACTAACGACGAGCTAAGAAGATGCGAGCTCGACCTCCTTGAAGAAATGAGAGACGATTCTCAAGCAAGATTAGCCGTTTATCAAAGGAAGATGACTAGATACTACAATTCGAAGTTAAAAAAGAAGTCATTTCGTTTACATGAATTGGTTCTTCGAAGGGTATTCTCGTCCTCTAAAGAGCATGGCTCATGAACTCTAGGTCCCAACTGGAAAGGTGCCTATCGCATCTATGAAGAGGTTTGGCCGAGAACCTACAAAATTGAGAATGTGAACAAAAAGCACAGCCTCATCAATGGAATGTAGAACATCTGCGCAAATATTATCAATGATGTAAAACATCTTGTGTATACAATCTGAGGTTCAATGAAAATGACTTTTAAATATACTATTTGTGCGTTGAAAATACCCTCCCTCCCCCCAAGGAGGTTAAAGCCCTGGAAGATGCCTCTTCATAGATGATTTGTCCCTACAAAGAGACGCATGGGCAGTTCGACGAGGAGCTAGATCTAAAAAAGACCATATCTAAACTGACTAAATATGGCACAAGCCCTTAATAACTAAAATTGATAAGGAAGCCTCAACATGACCGAACCACTCAACCCATGCTGAGGAAATTGAAAGAAAAAATGAACTGTATGTACTTATGCAAATTATGAGTTACAAAAATACAAAACCAGACTAAAAGTCTAAAGTACTAAAATACTAAAGAGTCTTAGCTCATGCATATCAATGTACATAAGGTCGAAAATTCACAAAAGTACACAACCTTCTAACACTTGGACAAATTTTGATGTTTAAGTTATTAATCAAAATATATATGCAAAAGTCTGATGTTACTTGAATCCTACACATATCTGATCTCATATGCTTGATTATCTGGTTAAACAAGTTCTAAAGTGGTTAATAGAACTTCAGTTAAATTTATTATTGAAGTATGATATCTGAACTTTGTTACAAGTTCAGATATGTTGCTGATATTCATGTTCCATGAGTATGATGTTGTTATAAATCTAATATGTATGACCAGCTTACACTTCTAAAAAATTACAAGTTTGAGTAAGTTCTGAAATTTGTTAATATGTCTGACCAGTTTACACTTGCAAGTTTTGTTAAGATTCATTTTACATAAGTCTGGCCTCGTTACAGGTTCGATGTTGTTGAAACTTCAATATTTATAAGTTTGATGTTATCATGCTTTGAAAGTTATTATACGTCTGATGTTATTATAAGTTTGATGTCGCTTTAAGTTCGATGTAATTGTTGAGGTACAATTGGTTCGATGCAGAAGTAAAATAACATAAGTCTTAAATCAAAGCAGAACTTCATTCATAAAATGATATTTACAATTGTTGGGCCGAAGCCATTACACTTGATAAAAACCAAAAAGGGTATAAGCAAAAAATTATGCCCTAATGGGGGTGGGGGTTGAAGAGCCACAAAGGGCACAATTGTACCAGGGGCCACTTCTTCAGCTACGTCGTCACCCAGTTCAATTATTTGGCCCCCTTCTGCTGGAGTTTAAGGCTCGGACTCCTCCGCCTCGTCCTCAAGCAACTTTTCCCTCAAATCAAAAGTGTTGATACCTTGAGTGTTTACGGAGAACCACTCAATCATTTCAATGTAAGCTTATCTCCTCCAATACTTCCCTAAACTTTTGTATGCTTTGGTCAAGTGGAATTGGCAAAGAACGTCTTCTCAGCATCTCTGCTTTTAGCTTAATTTCTGACACTCTCCACTTCTTCAGTGAGGCCAGCCACTTGGGAGGTCAGCTCCCCCACCTGTCCCTTCAAGACAACATTCTCATTGTTGGTATTAACTAAGGCCTCGGCTGCCAGCTTCTGATGTGCATCAGAAGTCTTTACTCGCTTAGTAAGAAAGGCCATCTCACTTTTAGATAGATGGACCTCCTCCTTCAAAGTCTCAATTTCTACCAAGGCAGAAGCGAGTTTCACTGACTCCTCGTCGTATTTCTTTTTCAAGGCATCCACATCCGTCTTGGCCTTGCTGGTAGCTTCCTCAGCTTTAGAGGCTTTATCAACAAACCTCCGGTTCTTGCTTTGAAGGTTTTTAAAGAGGACTTCAGCCTCTATGGCCATGCCGAATGACCTCTTTGCATGGGCCACCATCGTAGCAATGACGTCGACAACATCATTTTTTTTCCACAAAGGATTGCCACTTCTCCGTCGGTACCTATGAAATGTTGTAGTGACGGTCTGAATTTCGGGAAGAAAAAGGGCAAGAGTTCGAGTTCATCGGTCCTTTTGGCCAAGGCAGCTTTGGCTCGTGGGAGTTATGAGGAAGTGGAGTCACTCGAAGTCCTCGACTTCTTAGCAAGGTCCTACCTCTGGGAGCCCCTGACAGTTGGCCTCTTTTGCCCCTAGAGGCTGCAGCCATTGAGTTGTCGAACAACTCTTTCCCCGCTGGGACCTCAGAGCGCGCGGAAGGGGGGAGGGACATCCCTAAAACCACTTGCCCCGCTGGGGTCGGGACTCTGAACCTCTTTTTAGGTTCCTCTTCCACAACTTTTTTCCCATATCTGGCATAGAAGGTCGTCCCTCCTCCTGAGAGGAAGCCTCCTTGCTGACCTCCTCAATTTTGTCCCTCATCTGCTTTCTTCCAATAGATAAGGGCTGCATCCCCTTCTTTCCTGAAGTAGAGGTGGCGGCGAGGATGGTGGCCATGTCAGGAATAGGGTGCCTCCTCTTATTAAAGTTTTGTACAAGCAAAGAAAATAACAGGGTCAACAAAATTCTACAAAGGAAACATCAATAAAATGGCAAAGTATAACGACATCTTACACTTCCTTGCCATCAAGCCAAAATCTTCAAAAAAATGCCTCGACTGGATCAAACGGCCGAAGTTATGCGAGTCTGAGGATTTATTGTAGACCTCAATAAGAGTATCCCAATCCTCTCGATAAACTCGAACCATTCAACCGACCCTGTAAAACAAACACAAAAATGGTAAATATCAGACCTCGTGAGTTCAGAAAATCAAAGAAGCAAGAAATGCATTCACAGGCATCGGAGTAAGAGGTTGGGACTTTGACATATGGGACGGGGTCACCCTCACACTCTTGTCACTTTCCCCTGACCCAAAACCAAGTCTCTTTCCATGCTTTGATGGAAGATGGCCGCCTAGGACAAAGGGGAAGTGCTACCCCCAAGGACACAAAGAATACCACTCCTTGGAGTCCCCTTTCCCTAAAGATTGAGGTTGGTATAATGTTTGGAAGACGTGCAAGGGCATGTCCTCGCCCAATGAGGCCTCCTTCCAAAGGAAGTAAGAACCCATCAACTGGGCCCAGGTGTTAGGGACGAGCTAGGTAGGGGCCAGCTCGTATAGCCTAAGGATAGCCCGGAAGAAAGGGTGGATCGGTGACGAAGCCCAATCTTCAACAAATACTCACTAATGGTGACACGACCTTGCCTAGGGTAGCAGGCTCGCTCATTAGGAGATGGGAAAAGCAATTCAATAACGTAAAGGATTCTATACTTATCCCTAAGGTTAGCTAAATACGTTGGATCTACTAATGAGGGAGTTTTGGCTGCCTCCAAGCTTGGCCATCCTCTGATGGCCTACCCTCCCAGAGACTGAGGCACCTTGCCCAGCCTCAACGGCTCTGATAAGGTTGGCTGTATTGGTGATTTCTACCCCCATCTCCCTTACTAGCTCACTGAGATCAATGTTCGAGTTCGAAGAAGCCATTGATTTACAAGTTCGTGTAAATGTCTACAAAACTAAAAAAGAAAAAATAGTTACGATTTTCTTTAAAATGACGAAAAAGGGGGAACGCTAAAATTTACGAGAAACGGCAAGAAAAAGAAAAATAACACTTAGAAAAATTTCAAAGAAGAAATGCTAAAAGAGTTCTTGGAAAAAATTGAAGATTTGGGAAATTTGAGAAGAAGAGATGCAAAGATTAATGCAAAAGTAAATAAATTCTCTCAAAGGTTTGTGCCTTTTATAGGCAAACCCACTCAACCCCAACCATTGGATCTTGATCCGGGTCATTTGACCGTTCATTTGAAAGTTTAAATCTGAGCCACTCAGCATGTCGACGCTTTGTCTTCTATGGCCCATATAAGGACATCTAATCTACACGTCTTCATGCGTCTGAAGTTCTCAATGTACATGGGAAACAATCATCATTGCTCATTAAATGTAGTGACGGTTGTGTGTATTGGAAGTCGAACCGCCTCAACTGTGTTTTCTTGGAAACGTGCCACAACAGCTAATCACTTGGGCACCATAATTAAGGACGCCTCATGTTTCTTGAAATTTATTAAAATGAAGTGCCTCATAATTAACAACTCTGAAACCTTATAAGGATCTAGCCCTCTTCACTTCAACCAGTTCAGATAGGGCTTCGGATATGTAAACGGCACTGCGGAAGATACAATTTCGGAATTACTCTACTTCAGTAACCCTCCCCAAAATTAAACCACTTCGGACAACGCCTATAGAGGGGCTATACAAGTCAGGTATATTTTAAAATTCTAACCATAACATGAATGATTATACTTAGACTTGGGGGCTATTGTTATGGTATGGTAAAAACCACCCCCTTACAAATTTTTTTATTGTACATTCAAGTCATGCATTACATAAATAAGCATTCCTAGACTTGGGGGACTATTGTTACGCCTCGCCTCCGAGACTCAAGAAAAAGTGCCCCGTTACAAACCTGTAGGCAGAGAAAGTCAAACAAAGACCCATTAGGTCAAAATACAAAGAAGTCAAACAAAACCGAAGTCCTTACACTGCAAGAACGAAGTCCAAGGTGAGGCACTATCTCAAAGATGAAGCTGTCTAAGGAAACAAAAAAAGGAGCCGAAGCTCTCCACTTAGAGGACCACCTCGAAGATTCCTCTAAGGCTCTCATACTCACCTGAAGCTCATGGGCCGACGCTGTTTCTTGTGATAAATTTGAGGATTTTCTAGAAGTGATTGATGTAACTCTTGTAATAAAGTTTGTAAGTGGTCAGTCTATTGTATAGAGCGGCTGACCCCTTATCAATGTATTAAATGCATAAATAGACAGAGATTTGACTTATCAATTGACGAGATGAGGCCACGTGGTTTTAATCCAACGGTCACCACGTCGACCAAGATAGTATAAATAGGTTCTTTTTGTAACTTAAAAGGGGGTTAGATTATTGATTGGAATAGAGACAATCATTTATATTCGAGATACACACTTGAATGCTAGAGTGAAATATACAAACATTTGAGCTTATTTTCTATCTTCTTTATATACTTATGAGCCGTATATCTCAACATAAAAGATAGTAATTTATATACGTATTTCATCTATCCTTCCACATATTCCCATTTGTTATTACATAGATTAGTTTGATTTCAACTCGGCGATCGTTGTTAGCGCGATTGCTTTTGTTTCATCCGTTGGAGTTTGAACATTCTTGTCTCTCGCCGCAAAGTACCTCCCCCGTCCATTTCCTCTTTGCTACCGTCGTTATTCTGATAGGAATGCGCCGAAATCGTACTTGATTTGGCGTGATTGGACCAGACATCAGTTGGCTCATTTTCACGGGTCAACATGAGACATTCAAGAATGTATAATGGAATGCTTTTATGTATATTGGTGGTTTAAACATTTTTGGAGTTTTGATTTTACTTTGCTTTCATAAAAAGGAGGATTTTAGTTTCTTCCCTGATACTTGTGAGTTTTTTGCCATTCTCTGTTGATGCCATTTCAAATGAAGTTTGTGACGTATCATTTGTTTGCCTTATCTGCACAAGTCTCATCAAAGTTGCAACAAATACCTGTTGTCTTACGTTTTTGGAGAATATTTTGAGTTTTGAGTTCGATCAAAAGCATGCACTAGACCTAGATTGAATTTAAAGAAATGAGAGATGTTTTTGATGTGGGAAAGTGCGTGATTGATATAAATTGAAACAACATCGAGACGTTCATATGGTGTCATCTGTGGCATTGAATAGTTCCATTATCCAATTCATCAAGGGAAGAGACTACAATACAATACAATACACAAAATGAAAGCATCTGTTGAATCGATCTTGTGGGTTTTCACACGACATGAAAGGAAAAACATTGGAAGGAAAAAAAATTGGCTTGGGAATTTCCTCCAAGTGGTCCGTTGCTGTGGGGCCTTCGATTGTGGGGCAGAATCGATTTGGGGTTTTTTAATAATGAAGGCAAGTTTTGATTTCATTTGGCTAAGCCGTGTTTGGAATGTGCAATTTATTGCTCTGGCATTTGATTTTAATTTTGGACAGAGTTGACTTTCAAATAGGAATTCCGTCATTCACGTAGGTTGAAAGAGAAACGGAATCTGTCCAAAAATCATAATATAAAGTAGAAAATCGATTTGTTACTCGAACGATCAAAAAGATAAATAATACATTTTCCATTTTGAAATTCCTAGAGCATGTTTGGCGGCCATTATTATCAAATTTTAACACAAAAAGTTACCGTTGCAATCAACTGGTGGGTCCCCCCTCTCTCCCAAGCAGTCAAAAATGGCTGCTCAATTGGTACATAACGGCCAAAATTTTGATTTTAAGTCGGTGAATAATGGCTGCTAGACATGCTCGTTTGATCCCCATCAATTTCAAAATACATTTTTTTCTCTATTCTTTTCAACCACACATTCTTTAGTAAAATAATATTACACGTCAATTCAAAATTCTTCCTTATTTTTTAACTACACATTCTCTATCAAATCACTATTCTAAAATATATTTTGACAAAAGAATGAGGCACAAACAGGTCCTAAGTATGGCTCAAAGATTCCATGAACCAATATATAAAAAAATAAAAGGTCACCATAAACACAGTTAGAAGTGAATATACAAGAAAAATAAAATAAGAAGATAGATGCTTTCATATTGGCATTGACATTCATCGTCATGTGGAAACAAACCCCATTAATATGATGGATTATATAAGTCTGACCAAATCAAAACAAATTTTCCTAAATCTTTTTCTCGTACAAGTCGATCAAAACAAAACTAAATATGCCCAAATATCAGATTCGTAAATAAAAATAATATTTTTTGAAGTAAAGAATAATTTACTTCATTTAAAAAACCATTTCTAGATAGTGACTTGCATATGAATACAAGCATAAATGATCCATAAGGCCCTGTAAGAACTAAGGACACGATTTTTGTTTGGAAGAAGGTTAACAAGTTATTATTTCAACTAAATTTCAATTATTGTATTGTAAATAAAGAACTAATGGCGTCTGTATTAATCCAGAGGACGTGAATAGATTAAAAAAAAACATCTCTCTAAAATTACAAAATTGTTTATCTCTAATATATAAAATACTAAACGAGAGACCGTTTAAGGCTAAGAACAAGTTCGAAATAGCCTTCGCGATAAAGTTCAGATAAAACTTTCATCCTCGAATGCACTCCTTTCGGAATAATTTAGCACTATGAGAATCAGTTCGAGAATCATCGTATATCTATACCTCAATTGTCTGGTGACGTGAGTGTCTACAATCGCTAATGGAACATTGGTGACATCCATAAGCCTCAGCGATGGACTTTTCCGTCCCTATAGTCGCATTTTCTGCTAGTCATGATTATATAATTCATGAGCAAACAAAGCAAAATGAAGTTGAAATTATTCTCGTTACATCTCTTTTGTCAGTTGATCAAGTTGCAAGTTTCTTCAAACTGAAGTTGATGTCGACATTATTATCTTGAATTTGAGAAGAGATGTTAACCGTGTCTATTAATTTTTTAAGAGATTTCTGTTATGAGATCTTAGGGTAATTGGCGCAAAACGTCCCTACCTTTGACGAGGTTGTGCATAACGTCCCTATCTTTCATTTTTTGATGCAGAACGTCATTTTCCTCAATTTTTGACAATTTTACCTTCCAATTTAAATAAAACAAAAAAGAAAAGAAAAATAAAGAATAAATTGTAATATGTTCCTAAACTTTTTTAAAAATGCAAATCAGTCCAAAACTTATAACAATATTAAAAAAAACCAAAAAAAAACCGTCAGGAGCTCCTAGCCGCCGGTTATGGACCCAATTTCCACATCATTCCGGCCACCAAAATCGCCGATTATCACTACCAACTTAATCTCCTCAACATCATTTACAATTTCCGCCCAAAAACTCCCCATTTCATCCACTTATATGCCCAAAATCATGTATCAAAACCAGCAAATCGAAATTCTGTGACCTGCTAAAAATCTCTCCTCCAGCCACCATCATGGTCGCGAACCACCACGAACTGTCTGCCCAGGTCCAGGTGACACAGAATATGGCCCCAATTCACTCCAAACAACACACCATCAAACTGAATTAATTCATGAAACATTGTTGGTTAATTCTTTTATCAAGATTTCAAAATGAGTTCACGGAGATCCTCAAAACCCACAAAATCCCCTAACCAAGCAACCCTTTCAAGATCATCTTCTGCTTCATCTTGATCTTCTTTATCATCCCATTTAGCCATGGTTGAATTGAAGCAGAAAATCACCAACTCTCTATCTAAACTTTCAAACCATGACACCCCCCAATTAGCTGTGGAGGACCTTGAAAAAATTATAAATTTACTATCAAATGACGGTGTTTCGATGCTCCTCAACTGCCTCTATAACTCTGGCAATGATTTGAAATCCGCCGTGAAGAGGAGAGCCTTCGTCTCCTTGATGTTCTCTGCGTTGCGCACTTGGATCCCTGGGAGACCTACTTGACAAAAATAATTGTCCACATTGTGAAAAAGTTCAAGGACTCAGATTCATCTTTACTTGCGTTTCGAAAGCTCTGCACAAGGGTGTGCCAATACTTGAATAGCCCCAAGAATGAATGTGAAGTAAAAGGGTTTTTTTGAACTAATTTGCATTTTTAAAAAAATTTAGGAACATATTGCAATTTATTCTTTATTTTTTTTTTTCTTTTTTGTTTTATTTAAATTGGAGTGTAAATGGTCAAAAATTGGGGAAAAATGATGTTTTGCGCAAAAATTGTGAAAGGTATGGACGTTCCGCGTAAAAAAAGAAAAGTATGAACGTTTTGCACAAAACCCGTCAAAGGTAGGAACATTTTGCACCAATTACCCCAGATTTTAATATAAGTTAAAGTCAAACAATTAATATTGATCACATTTTTCATGGGTCTCACAGCTTTTCAACCATATATTTTAAAATTTTCTATCACAATATACTAAAAATCTAATTTTAATCATCATCAAACACCTACTAAGTAAATAACATATATAGGTATATAGCATAGCTTCTTTTTTGTTTCTTGAATACCTAGACTTATAACTAGACTAATTGGATTTTATTTTATTTTCTAATTATTATTTTATTTTATTTTTGTTGTGATGTGGAATATATATTTTATATGTATAAATAATATAAAAACCTCTTCGCATCTCTAGCCAAGTTTTCCCTTTGAGTGGATCTTATCTTTGTCCATCCTTCAAATTATCTTAATTCGAAATTTTGTACTTTTTCGTATTCTGTTCTCTTTCAAATTCTCTCTTTTCTTTGTGTAATAAATTTTGTACTTTTAAGGGTACACGTACAGAGAGACAGTTGTCTCCCTATAATTGATGTGCCAAAACACGGTTGTCTCCCTACACGCGTGGCACTTTTGCCCCCATACAAACAGCATAACTCAAATGTAACACACAAAAATGTGAATTCATATTTAGATGTGACACTCGCTAAGAAGTTTTTTACTTGCATCCTATGTCCTAATTTCAATCAAGACTCCTTGATCAAAGGTTATATGCATAGACAACAAAACTTGGAGCTTGCCTGGTGTAGCTTAAAATCATGATTAAAATCAAGAATATGGCTGTTGGTCCTGACATGTGGATCCCACGCCTGAGAGAAATTGTTAATTATTGTAGGCTTAACGGGCAAAAAAGGAATTATAATCCCTCCAAAAGCAATCGAGACAACCTCTTGATTAGTAACTTTAGCTACACCATTAGAGAGACGTTGCTGGTACTCTCATGGTTATATCGCTACGATCAGCATAACTTCGCTCGAAGGAATATATCTTGGCATTATTTTATTTTATTTAATTTTTGTTTTGGGTCAACTTTTATGTATGTGTATATTGGAAGGAAATGCAGATTCGCGGGAGAATCTTTCCCTCCCATCTCAAGGAAGTATCGTGATTACTTCCCAATATTCCGCTTATCCAATTACTTATATTTTGAAAAAGTCAAAGATATTAGATTAATATAATATCATTTGTACTGCATGTTGAAAGAATCAAATTGGCACGATTCACTCAAAGTAAAATAGAATAATTTTTTCATCATCAAAAACTCACACCTTCTCCTTTTACGTATTTTTAATATGTTAATTTTATCAGAGGTTGCCCAACTTTAAAATGTTCATATCAAATTATCGAACTTCATAAATATTTCAATTAAGGCCATATGTAACTTTTTACTAAAAGTAATGGAATTTGCATTAGTAAATTTAGTAAACTTGGCGGAATGTCGACATGGATGAAGCCGTCGGAATAGGACACACAAGAATTCAATCTACAAAGTTATTTCACTCAAGGTCACTCTATAACTTGTCATTACTAAATTTCGAAATTTGCAAGCATGGACAGAATGATAACTTGGATGAAGTCTTTGGCATTGGGCAAATTGGATTTAAACGTAAAAGTGAATAAGCACGATTCATTCATCGGTTAATCAAAAAAATAAATCCCAACTTGAATGCAGATCTATCTCATAACTTAAACGTGTGTATATTTACTCTGTTTTGACATTCTATTAGTTTTTTAAATCCACGCAAACAAATTCGTAATTGTCGCAACAAAATGTCAAAAGGTAAGAGAATGACCTTTATTTAAAAAATAATGCTATATGATACTAATTTATATTGCATTATATGATATGTTGAATTAAAATGGATATTAAGTAATTCATTTAATTGAACTTGTCGTTTAATGCTACTAGTGCTATTAACTAAACTGGTGTTAAATGTCCAGTACAGTATTTAAATAATTCTACTCTTATTTAAATAATTACAAAATTTAAAGATTCGTTTTGAGACATTTTAAAGTGAGGTGATCTCCAATATAGTCATCCTATTTTCAATACATTATTTTCCCAAAAAATAACCATTACATAATCCTTCTATAAAAGTCAAAAGTCTTGCATGACTCGAAATAGTACAATCTCTTCATATTCCCTGAGTGTAACCCAGAATTAAGGAGCCAGCAACCATGGCAAATTCAACGGCGGTGCCGGTAGCTTACCAGGCCTACACCACAGCGGCGGTGCCGGACTGGCTGAACAAAGGAGACAACGCATGGCAGATGACTTCCGCCACCCTTGTCGGCCTCCAGAGCATCCCCGGCCTCGTAATTCTCTACGGCAGTATAGTCAAGAAGAAATGGGCCGTCAACTCCGCCTTCATGGCTCTCTACGCCTTCGCCGCCGTCGTACTTTGCTGGGTCATTTGGGCTTACAAGATGTCGTTCGGCGAAAAACTCCTCCCCTTCTGGGGCAAGGCCGGCCCGGCTTTAGGCCAGAAATTCTTGATCAAACAGGCGGCTCTTCCAGCTACCGAACACCACTTCCACGACGGCACTGTGGAAACCGCCATGGCAGAGCCGTACTACCCCATGGCGTCAATGGTTTGGTTTCAGTGCGTCTTTGCTGCTATAACGCTTATTTTGTTGGCCGGGTCTTTGCTGGGGAGGATGAATATTAAGGCATGGATGATGTTTGTGCCACTGTGGTTAACTTTTTCTTACACGGTGGGGGCGTTCAGTCTCTGGGGAGGCGGGTTCTTGTTCCACTGGGGCGTCATTGATTATTCCGGCGGTTATGTCATTCATCTTTCATCGGGAATTGCTGGCATCACGGCCGCGTACTGGGTTAGTCACTGTTTTCTTTCCTCTTCTTAAACTGTTTCTGCAGGATTAGTAAACGGTTCTTGTTTGAGTCCTGTTATCCAAAAATTCATTTGTCCTCTAATTAATTTTCAATCATATTTTTCCAATATAATATTTTGCAAGTAAATTTAAAAATTTTTGATAATTTTTTATTACACAATCTTAAAAAATTCACCGTTACAAAACTCATTTTCAACAAAAAAAAAGAAAAAAATGAAACTCGGACATATGCTTAATTTCTTTAATATTGTTTGAAGAACCGTGCTACACAGGGTACAAGTGTTGGCCATGTACAGGAGGGAGGAAATCTCCTGTACAAGTGGAATTACCCTTGTTCAAAGAGTCACGCTACTTGAACAAGCCCACCTCGGCCCTGTTCAAACAAGGGCGCCAAGTGGTGCCCTCTATTGGCAGGCGATCTGTGGTTCAAGAAGAATAATCCTTGTTCGAAACTGCATAACTCACTTATTAGACAACCATTGAATATTCAACTACACTCCTAGGTTTATCTAGGTTTTTTGATTTATTGAGGTCTATCTGTCACATCCACTTCTTAGGTCAAGAAACAAAGCTAAATTCTCATGATTCATGTGTCCGTTCATTTTCTGCTTCACTCGTTCACACTTGGTTGTTGACAATTTGTACCCAACTTTATGAATATGTCAAGTTTTTATCTAAGGGGGACCATTGACAAGACACCCATATTAACATATTAAACCTTGTTATTTGTCAAATTAGGATTGATTATATGGAATTTTTTTTATTTCAAAAGTTTGGTTCGTTAGTTTAGATGAAGAGATATTATCATACTTATGGGATCCAAAATGACTAGTCTTGATTGGAAGGGACGGAGCCATAAAGGGTCTAGTGTAGGCATGCCTACACTGAATTTTGGCACATTTCCTTTAAATTCTCGGTGCCTACATGCTGGAAAGAAAAAAAATTTAGAAGTGAAGAAGTTATCATTGAAGAAGAATCTTGAAGATGCTGGTGCTGTGATTTATTTACTTCATTACCACTATTCTAGAGCTTTCTGACTAATTTACCTTGACCGCCCTTGACAAATTCATCTAGAATTTAGGAAGCCCGAAGCCCAATTCACCAACTTTGCTAAGTATATATATCTTATGAGTGTATCTAAATGGAGTATGAGAGAAAGAAAGAGATAGTGCATACATACATATACACATATACACTACAAATGGAGCGTGAGAGAAAGTAATAGGCAGTGCATACATATATATGTGTACATATGTGAGTGGTGTGTGAGAATTGAGAGTTATGAGGATTAGTAGTGTGTGAGAAGAGGGAAACAAAGAATTGATAGAGAGAAAGTGGATAAGTGCTGTGATAGAGAGATATTGAAGTTGTAGCAAAGTAGAATGATAACGATGTAGATAGTGAGGTGGTGTGTATTGGTGTTTGGTGAGAGAAAGTGTGTTTTTGTAACAAAATATTACACAAATTTTAATTAATTAAATTGTTTCTTTAATATTTAAATTCAACAATTTGATGTTAGGTCGTAGCAATCATAGACAAGTTTTTTAGCTTTCGGGGTTCGCATACAAAGGAAGATTCTGAAACTTCTATAAAGTTAGATTGATTACTAGAAAGTAAATTAAATCACGATAGACAACTTGTAAGTGCTAGAAATAATGAAAAAGCTCAATAACCAAAAAATTGTATAATGACAAACTTGCATAGAGTTTTATCTACAAGTGAAAAACTTGTGGGAAGTAGTTGACGGAAGTGGCATGATATCACCACACAAAATTGTGGCTCTAAAAAAGTGAAGAATTAAAGCGAGCACAACTATGTTTGTCATAAAGACAACAATCGAAAAAGAATTGTTAAAGTATATAAATGATAAGAATACATGAAAAGAATTGTGCTTGCACTGAANTGAACTAGGCCTAATGCTTTAATTACTTAAGTCGTTCACTTAATTTATCAACATTATTGAACGAGACATAAATATCTTTAAATTTATTGATTTATGTTCTATCTATATTGACGAACATGTGATAAACGAATAAACTTAAATACTTGTAAATTTTAATTTTCACATCATATACTACATGATACTATGTTGTTTTAATTTATGTAACATTCGAGTCACTAAAATCACCCCTAAATGTTAACATGTCCTTTTCCACCTAAAATAAAAATAAAAAATGATCCAATTTTGTTTCAGGTGGGTCCAAGATCGAAAATCGACAGGGAAAGATTTCCTCCAAACAATATACTGCTAATGCTGGCCGGGGCCGGGCTGCTGTGGATGGGTTGGGCGGGGTTCAATGGTGGTGATCCATATAGTGCCAATATAGACTCCTCCATGGCTGTGCTGAATACTAATATATGTGCAGCCACGAGCCTTCTCGTATGGACATGGCTCGATGTGATATTCTTCGGAAAGCCTTCTGTTATTGGAGCTGTTCAAGGCATGATCACTGGCCTTGTTTGCATCACTCCTGGTGCAGGTATCTATTTTTATGTCACTGGATCAATGCTGTCAAAATCGGCCCTGACGTTGAATTGTTTGAGCTCCATTTATTTTTTTTGGGGGGGTGGGATTGCATTTTTTACGTGGGAGATTATTTTATTAAATAAGTTTTAAAAAAATGAGTTTTTGATAAAATGGGGCTCAAACGAGGACGAGGTGCAGTCGGAAGTCAAAATTATTTAAAAAATATAAATTAATTTTCATATTGACATATCATTATAGAATAACTATAAAAATAAGATCAACCCTCGTCCATTGATCGATTTTTGTTATAATTTTACACTTTTATCGATTTCTAGTCCAATTCCTAATTTTTCAAGTCAAATTGACTTATCAGGTCTTATTTTTATAACGTTGAATGGCATTGGAAAATTAAAATGATCTTCTTGTCCAATCGAAATGTAACTTTTTGTTCTCAAAATCATCTTTATGTACAATCGAAATGAAATTTATTGTTCTCATTTTCCCAACATCAAGTTTACATGTTTGTGTCAACGTTTCGGAAAACACATAAATTTACGAGAAGGTGTGATCCATACTATGCAAGTCGATTTTGCAACTTTCGTAGATGTTCATCTATCACTTTAATTTTATACGTAAATCCATAGTTAGGAACATGTTATATGCGAAAATTTGTAGTTAAATCAATTTTATCATTTAATACATTTTGAGTTTTTCTACATAGGTCTTGTTCAAGGATGGGCTGCCATAGTGATGGGCATTCTCTCAGGAAGCGTCCCATGGTTCACAATGATGATTGTCCACAAGAAATTGGCACTTCTCCAGAAAATCGACGACACCCTCGGCGTTTTCCACACACACGCTGTTGCCGGGTACCTTGGAGGCATTCTCACCGGCCTTTTCGCCGAGCCACAGCTTTGTGCCCTCTTCTTGCCCGTCACCAACTCGCGTGGCGGGGTTTACAGTGGCGTTGGCGGCGTGCAATTCCTCAAACAGATTGTGGGTGGAGGATTTGTCATAGGATGGAACATTGTTGTCACTTCAATCATCTGTGTTGTGATAAGATTTATAGTACCATTGCGAATGCCGGAAAAAGAATTGGAGATTGGGGACGATGCAGTGCACGGTGAAGAAGCTTACGCGCTGTGGGGTGACGGAGAAAAGTACGATTCGACAAAGCATGGCTTCTCGTCCGAAGATCAGACACAACATGGTAAGGCATCTATTGGCGCTACTCAAGTTGTCTGAATGGAAATGTTCAGTAATTAAAGAAACGGATTCTTGGAGAATTTAGAAACTTATTTCATGTGTGAATATGAATTTGGTTTTAGTTTTTGTAATCCCACATTTCATTTCACAAAAATCTTTGATTATGCATCAACTATTTGTGTTTCTTTTTCTAGCATAGGAGTTTATTGATTATGAATAACCGCGACGTGCATATATTCCCTTTCATCTTTAGATAGCGTAGCACTGATGAACACATATTTGAAGAGAGAAATCATACGTCAAATAAAGATGAAATACATAAACCAATTTATAAGGACTTGAATCATTCATCTTAACAAAGTTCACATTTTTAAGGTAAAACTTCAAGTTTTAATAAAAACTGATCACCCGTAGAAATGAGTTAATTTCACCGATAGTCAATGAAACTTGTGTGAAATTTCAAAATGGCATCAAAGTAATTTTCTTGTATTATTAGTCACTAAAATTTATAGTGATTAGGAACACTACCGTGTTTGGTACCGCTAAAATAAAAATCTAAATCTAAATCAGACTCAATAATTAATTTTAACTATATATTTTATAGGATCTACAACTTTTCGACTACATATTCCATCAAATTTTATTAAAAATCTGATTTTAATCTCTATCAAACAGAGGCTTAATGTAAAATTAATCCTACGCGTTGCTTTTAATTGTCATCATATACTACTAGACAATATTTTGTATGCTATGCAAGGCAGCATCTTCTTTAAAAATAAATCGTTTGTACGAAAAATGATTTATGCCAACAAACGAATTAAAGTGAATCAAATAAAATTTGAAAATCTTACATTTACTCCTTAATTTCATGCCTATTTCCTTTTCAACCGTAACATAGCCGTTCGTAAATAGCGAGGAAAAATGCTCGACTTTGGTAGGGAACTGGTGTATTGAAAGTTTATAGGAAATTACAAAATCTCACGATAAAATTCGGATTTGTTGATTCGTTAGTCTAAATGAAATTAAAGTTCTAATCAAATTAAAAATAATAAAATTATCCAGAAAAATGAAAATCGTATTTTTGGAGTCTAAGCAATGAATTTGGCCAAAAAAACACAAAATGCTCCAAAAAGGGACATTCCGTAAACTCACGTCTTTTGATCGATCCCACTTCTCCATGAAATCTTCTTCTATCTGTTTTGCTTCATGAACAATGACCAGATCTTATCAAAGTAATCCAAATGTAAAACGTAGGGGAACGTCTCAAGGTAAGTATGATATTTTACAAGAACTCCATCTGAGTTTCTTACAAACTTCAGTGATTGTTAGCCTATGTTTGACAATCATTCTTTCAAAACATTTTTTTTACATACTTTTTTAACCACACATTCACGCAATAAGATATTCTATATGTAAATTCAAAATATTTTCCTACTTTTTAACTATACATTCTTCAAAAAATTATTATTTAAAATAATATTTTTCCAAAAAAATGATACCAAATAGTGCCTTGGTAAAATTAACTGTAATTTTTATTTTTATTTGTAATTCGTAATTTTTTTTACCCTTTGAATGATTGAAAGACTGGTCTACTCATAAAAGGCTTAAATCAACCAATGATCACTCAATTTTATATTTAGTGTTACCTTAATCACTCAATTTAATTTTATTTCACCATTGTCATCCAATTTTTTTCATCATTTTCACTAATTTTAAAAGGGGTTAAATTGTAACTTTGCATTATATATAAAATAAACTAAAATAAAAGTTTTTTAAAATTTTAAAAACATTTTTTAAAATAAATTTTTATTTTATAAGGAACATTTTTAGAAAATAACTTTTTATTTTATTTTATTTTTCTAAGTAACTTTTTTTTAAAATATTTTTTTAAGAAAAACGTTTTTTAAAAATAAATTTTTATTTTATTTTAAAAATAAATTTTATTTTATTTTCTTTTTGTTTTTTAATTTATTTTATATATATAATGAAAAGTTACCGTTTTACCTTTTTTAAAATTAGTGAAAATGATGAAAAGAAGTTAAGTGGTTATGTTGAAACATTATATGAAATTGAATGACATGCTAAAATACAATTAAATTGGATGATCATGATAACACTAAAGTCCCGTTTGATCTACATTATTATCTCATTAAAATGAAAAATATGATCGTTATCTATCATATCAACATTTAAATTCAAATTTTCTATCTCTTATATGGGCCACAATAACGACTATATTTTTAATCCTCATTCTATAATAATTTGGCTCACACAGGGCCTAAATATAGAATTGAATGATCATAATGAAGCAAAATTAAATTAAGTGGTAATGATGAAATTAAATATTATCTTGGGTGGCTATCCACTCATAAAATAAACATCCACATGGATTCGGTGACTTCAAAGGCAACTCCTCGTGACATTCCTATACAAAGTCATCCATGAAAAAAAAAATTTAACAATCAAAGAACCAGTTGACTATTTTCGTTTCTTCCTAGCTTTAGCCACGGTTTTCACTCGCATTTTACATAATTTATTCAATCCGAAGGCCCAAAATTGATCAATCGATCGATTTCTCGTACCTTTTTTTGGGGTGGGGGAGTGTAGTAAACGATGGAAAACAGTAGTAGTAAGAAAGAGGTGGCGTTGCGGTTGAGAGCGGCAGTGGAGGAGGCGGTGCAGTGTATTGGTTTGGGCTACGATTTGACGCTGGACCTTCGGTTGAGGTACTGTAAGAAGGAAGTTACCAAAGAGGGCTTGAGGCTGATTGACATTGACGATAATCAGGTCCGGGATATCACGATTCCTGGGGGTATTTTGGTCCAGAACGTACCCCACTCTATCAACTGTGATAAAGGCGAGCGATTGCGATTCAGCTCAGATGTGTTGTCTTTCGAGCAGGTATAATAATTATCATAATCAACTATAGAATATTATTGATAAGCCCTACTGGGGATTTTTGTGAGTCGGGATGGGAATTGGAATATTTCCATTTACTTAAGTATCAACCCAAACAGTAGATTGGAACTCCAAAAAGAGCTCTTCTTGCTAGGATATGAGCAGCTTGACTATCATCCCTGCTTATATGCGAAAATGATATGCCACAGAAGGAATTCTTGAGCTCCAGAATGCTCCGTAGAATGGCAACCTCCCGGGTGTGAAGGATTGGGTTTTGGATTGCTACTATTGCATTACAATAATCCGAGCCTCTTAGGGGCGAAAATACTAGGGTTGGATCCGCCCCCGATTTTTTTTTTTAAACTAAGAGGATTGAAAATGACGATTTTGAGTACTAAAATAGGCAAGTTAAATTGAGTGACAAAAAAGACAATGAGTTTGTCGATACAAAAACAATATATCCATCTATGTGTCTAACGCTATACAAATTGAAAACATGACCGTTAGATGGACATCAAAAAGACAAAAATTAAACTGTCTATCTATATAACAAATGGTAGAGTCATACTTGGACATCTGAAATTGGTTTCTCCTTANCAATAAGAGAATCTAATGGAAAAGTATCAACAATCTCCTTCTTCATAAACACAAGCATGGTACTGGACAAAAAATCATCTTCCATTCTATTATGTAACATTGTCTTAATGATACTTATAGATAAAATGCACGTTCTTTAGTTGCTGTTGAAATTGGAAGAGTCAAGACAAGACAAATCAATCTATCAACAAGATCATAACTCAGTGATTTTCTTGTCAATACCAACAATTGGCACACATATATTGGATTTGGGCTATTTATTTATTTTGGTAACTATTGGATCTTTTGTTTAGGTCTAAAATTTTTGTATGGTTGAAATTTAAAGTGTAAGTTATTGGGTCAATATTTATTAATGGAAAAAAAAATTTCAAAATTTTGAAAGGACGAAAATGAAAAATACTTTAAAAATTAACTAGTAATAATAGACCAGCGGACCATGTTGGGGGAGGGCGGTCACCCCCCCCCCCCCTTCTCCGTCTCTGCCCACCTCCAGCACTGTAATAGTCTGTTCATTGCAGCTATTGATTTTTAAATACACTTTAAATTTATAACATAAGTATAAAATATAATACAAAATAAGATTAGAGTGGTTTGGGGCGGAAACCAGTTCCCCCACACCTCTCTGGTTCCCAATGGGTTGGGGGAATGGATGAGGCACGAGTATTTTGCCATCAATAGACCCAACTATCCATAATTCCATCGGAAAAGAAACAAGTGGAGGTGATACTGATAATAACTTAATGAGATGACAATTTAGGTAGTTGGACGTGTCTTGTATAAATGTAAACAAAATCTCATTCATAGCCACAAGTAAATCGCCGACCTGAAAAAGCTCCAGTCGGTTTACGGCCAATGGGTAATTAATAACAAGAATTCAGTTAATTATAATTTTATTTAATCAGCTAACCATGAGTGACCATTTTGCCAGACGTGTCTATATGGTTATAGTAGAACAAGTAAACTGAATAAAGTATTTCAGCTCAGCAAATGGATTCTCCTCTCAACATTCCTCTGCAGTGGGCAGAGGAGTGCAATTGCAGTGAGCTTTCTACTATATTTTCTCCCCACCCCGTCCTTTCTTTCTTTTTTCCCCCCTTTTGAGATATGATATTATTTATGAAGCGATACCTTACAGGGGAGCAATTTATGATATGCTGTCTTATTGTAGTTTCAGAGACATTATGAGCATGATAACGGGAAAAATGATCAATTCAGGTTATACGTATCTAATATGCTGGCATTGTTGGAAGTAACTGGAATATGGATCTAGTGTAGCTTCTGGATTACATTATAATTTCACCTTTTCACCTTATAGATGTCGCAACAGTTCAACCAGGAATTATCACTTTCAAGTAGAATTCCAACAGGCCATTTTAATACAGCTTTTGAGTTTACGGGATGTTGGCAGAAGGATGCCGCCTTCACAAAGTCTCTTGCTTTTGAGGGGGTATTCATGACTCTCTACAGCATTGCATTAGATAAGTACCAAGTAGAAATGTGTGATCGTGTGAAACAAGCAGTTCCATCATATTGGGATCCAGCTGCATTGGTAAGGTCAGTATAAAATGTGGTCTCATTTTTTCAACAGGCGTTTCCTGGTCAAAGTATCAACATGGAGATGACGTGTTATTCTTTACTAGTAAAGCTTCTGTTTTTGCCCAGTTCTTAATTCTTGCTGTTTTTAATCACTTGAGATCCTATTGTTTGGTCTTTTCAATCATTGAGTTTCACATGATAGATTCTTAAACATAAACTTTGCAAACCGTTTTTGTTGTATGGTCCTCGAGAGATCCCTTTCTGCAGGAGACTGTGAGGACTTGTGTAATAAACTAACTAAAAATCACAGATATTCCCTTCATTGGTGACCCCATTAAGAAGATATTCTCAACCAGTTATAAGTAGACTTGAGCAAGCAATCTTGCTCAGGTCTCAGACCAGAAGCATATCTATTTTTGAGTTGAAGATGTATCCAACTGAGATATTTCATTTGATTATATCTTTGGACCCATAGCTTCTAGATAAGAGTGAATATTACAAACGATGGGATTCATGTAGCTGTTGAAATGTTAGAGAACTGTGACTTACGTAATTAGAATCTACAAACAGTAGATCCAATATATAGCAGTTGTGCAGCCATCAGAACTGATTACGGCACACGGTTTAGTTACAGACTTACAGTTCACAATGTAAGTCAGTTCTTGAGCACAGTTTGGCAGATCGAGTAAACCCCTACCTAGAGAGAGAAGCCAGGTGAAGTCTAATCCAAGAATGGACTGGAGAGGCTAGCAACACTTATAAATAGCAGTGGGGTCCCGAAAAGATCCCTTTGATTAAGTGATTTTTCATGTAGCTGTCCTGATGTCGCGATTTATTATTTTTTTTTTCCTTGGGGGGGAGCTTGCTAGATCTGAAAAAATAAAAAATGAGATCATGGCTATGCTAGAGTCGATGATGTAAACTGGTGAATGCATTCAGGATTCTTTTAATTTGTTGCCGTAATATCTACTTGTTAAAATGAGGTGTAAGTTACGCAGATCTATTTCTTTAAATGCTTTATATTTATATATGCGCTGACCTAGAAGATGGTAGGTCTGTTTGAGAATTGTATTTATATATTTTCCAGGTTTATCAAGAAATATGGCACCCACGTCATTGTTGGAATCAAGATAGGAGGAAAGGATGTTGTATACGCAAAGCAGCATCATTCATCGCTGCTTAAGTCTACTGATGTACAGAAAATATTAAAGGATGTGGCAGATAAGAGATTCAGCGATGTAGGTGGCGACTCTGGCAGCCACCCCGAGAAAGTATGGAGGGAAATGGTTTGATAAATGCTTTACGGTTCTGTCATATGTGATGTTTGTATGTGTGCGTGATATGAAATGTTTGTCCATATTTTTTCATGCTTTGGACTCCATGCCTTCATTATCCATGTCAATAGCCTTTTGCATTTCAGATCCATAATTCAAAATATTCAGGGTATGTTTGACCCACATTATTTTGGAAGAATGTATTTTGAAATAATAGATTGATGGAGAATGTGTGGTTGAAAAAAAAGGAAAAAGTTAATTGATGTGATGAAAAATATTATTTTATTGAAAAATGTGTGGTTGAAAATGAGTAGAAGAATGAGAATGAAAATTTTAATGTGGCTCAAACAGGGGCTCAGGTTTGAAAAAATTTATCACGTGTCTTTCTAAAGAAAATTAGTAACTGAAATGGTAAGCCGAGACTACCTGTTGAGTATGTCAAGATATTGAAGTGTGTTTACAATCGATAACTGTAATGCACTGGTTTAGGTAGAAGTGCTAAATTGTAACATGTGAGAGAGAGAAATTAGAGATGGTTTACAATTTGTACCTTCCAGAGAGATTGAGCACCATGTTTGCAGGTGTTGTAAGTGGTTTCGAGAGTGACTATGAGAAGCAACCATGGCCAAGAGTTGTATAGGAGACAGACTACTGCGAAAATATATCAGAAATATAAAAATAATTATCAGGCAACCATCAACAATATTATCGATGAAGTTTGAATTGAAATTGATTACCAAATTTCATAGGAAGACTTGTTAAATAGATTTTTAAATGCCCCTATTTACATCATCTTGCGTTTAAGAATTCGAAATTTGAAACACATTAATAAATTATAATTGTAATGTGTTACAATTATAGGCACCGCATTGAGTTGAATCCTAAGTTAGGGTGTTCTTGTTCTTCTATGCTTTTCTATCGTTGCAATATCACATTATAAACTAGAGTATAATAGATTGGGTTTGGTAATTGCAATTTACGTGTGGTGACTTTGTATTGGTTTCAATGGACGTCAGTATTTAAAGAAAGAAAATGGATTTACCAGCCAGAAATCAGAATCAATTTCTGTGTATATGAGTGAGGCTAAAGTACCATTTTGAGGCATTTAAGATTCCCCTATGGCCTTTCAGCTGACAAAGGAATGCTGGTTAGAAATGTATGAAGGTTTATTGGCTTGTTATTAGTGACATATGGTTTGCGGAGGTGAAATTTTATGCGCAGAACAATAAATTACCTAATCAGACTCTTCCTATGCATTTGTTCAATACGTATTCAGAGTCTGTTTGGTACAGATTCTCATTTTCTACAGTAAATCAATTCTCATTTTCAACCACATATTCTTCAATAAAATAATATTTTCCATCACATCAATACTTTTTTTTTTTTATTTTTCAACCACNTTTTTCTTTTTCAACCACACATTTCCCATCATATCACTATACAAAAATCAATTCTTCCACCAAAAATCCCTACCAAACACACTCTCAGATTTCCCTTTATAATCATAAGTTGAGCAAACTTTTTTCATATTTGACCTCCTTATGCTTGGCTTTCTTAAACTTCTTGTAAACAGAATAGTTAGGAAATTTCTGTTTATTGATTGATAACTCGTACAATACTATGAGATCCTATTTATAATACAACAAAGTGGTATAAAGAAGGAATATAATCTTCTAAAAAAGAAAAAGAAACTTGCCTAACTTGAGAATCAAATAAGGTACACAATCAATCACCCTTATCCCACAAATTAATCCCATGATTCTTGGGATTTCTACACTTGTGGTGTTACCTATACCCCCAGGATTTCATCAGCTTTTGTGTGGCATAAGTAGATTTGTGATTGTGAAAAATAGTATAAATTGTATATAATAAACTTATTTCTATTACAAAGTAAAAGACCCTATTTATAGGGTTATAAATAACTCTAAAAGGAAAGATTGCATAATAATTACACAATTAACTATTAAGGAAAATAATTCTACACTATTGGAAAAATATCATAGAGATTATTCTTTCCATATCTTTAACACCCTCCCTCAAACTCAATATGGGGTAGCAGCAATCAAATTGAGTTTGAAAGATAAATCGATCCAATCAAATCTTTCAAATTGCTTGTATGTCAACCAAACCGAACAAATAACTTAAAGTTGATGATAATGATAATGAAAAATCATCATCCACCAGTCTAATCAAACCATCACCAAGACTTAAAGGAGAAATCAGATGATAGTCAATTTCAATACGGGTTGGAGAGGAAGAAGGAACACACATATCTGCAAGTAATCAACACATGATACGCATCCACTACTAAACCAAAGGGATGCAAATTTCAAATTTCGGCTTGACAAATACCAAATGAACTGGACGCAAATTTCAAATTCCAGCTCGACAAATACCAAATAAACTGAATGCAAATTTCAAATTTCGGATACACCGAAACAACACCAAATCAAATTCCAGATGAATTGGACATATACTAAACCAAATTCCAAATAAACTGGACCAAATTCCAAATGGACTGGACATATACTTAACCAAATTCCAAATGAACTTGACTAAAAAAAAAAAAAAACAACATTGGTAACCGGACGAGCGGCTTAAGGCTGCTCGCCGGAAACGAAATTCAAAGGTTAATTTGTTTAGGATCGAAACAGCTCTGATACCATGTGAAAAATAGTATAAATTGTATATAATAAATTTGTTTCTATTACAAAGTAAAAGACCCTATTTATAGGGCTATAAATAATTTTAAAATGAAAGATTGCATAATAATTATACAATCAACTATTAAGAAAAATAATCCTACGCTATTAGAAAAATATCATAGAGATTATTCTTTTCATATCTTCAACAGTCATGTTACTGATAGAAAATGCGATGTTGAGTGAAAATCTCTAGTATAAGAGTCAGCTACAGTACATAGAGTACATCACAGAGAGTCTCTGCAGTAATTTTTAAAGAGAGACCTTGAAATATCTTTTTAGATTTATCAGAAAAGTGAAGGCTGGATTTGTAACCATTGTCAGATCTCTATCTATTTCAAGCATAATTTTTATACTTGAGATAAGCTGAAGTATATCAACTGCTGTCTTCTTGAGGATCAGTCGAGCAAGCATAGAGTTTATGGTTGAGCTTTTCCAGTGGAAAAAGTTACTGAAAATGATAGACGTTGACGTTGGTGTAGCAGAAGTTGAGATGCCTATTAGCACCTTTCATATTCCAACATCTTCAAACTTTCCCCTTAACGCAGGGGTGGAGCCAGGGGGACAATACCTTTTTTTTTTTATGGTTCTGGATTGATACATAGAAAAAAAATTCCGTAAAAAAAATAATTCTTTTACCTATAAAAAATTAAATGGGCTTGTAGCAGCTTTGGACTCCCGCGTCCCTCCGCCTCTGCCTCAACGACAGCCATGCACCACCTCTGTCTGCATTCCTGAGTGTATATGCTGATTAAAAGATGTTCTGCATTTAGTGAAAAAATAATTTATTTGAGCTCGGATTATTTGTCGAATTACGTTTGAGAAGAGATTGAATCTTTTCACTGCAACATGTTAGTATGTGTTGAGATTCGAACCCTTGACCAAAGGCTGGCTGAAAGTGTGCTTCCAACAATTGGCTAAAAACGTGTTACTTGGAATGACACTTTTATTATTAAGGTGCCTTGGCTGGATTGTTGACACTTGGCACCACACTTGGCCGTTGGATGATATTCTAGAGACTTCTACTACTTATCTTCTGAGAGACGCCTCATTCATTCGATCGATTCAGTTGGTCTTTCATTCTCTCTCAATTTCTAGGGTTAGGTCTTCGTCTGTGTAGAGAGAATTAACTCATTCTTTAGGGTTTACTTCTGATTCTTGTAAACTGTTTACTCTCAAAGTAGATCTTCTGTTTAGGAGGAAGTCTTGAGTCTTTGAGTGATTGTTGTGCTGAGTCTTCTGTGATTCGGGCTGTGAATGAGTGGTTTTGACGGATCTTGTGTGATCTGGTCTTATTTTGTGCTGTAAGGGAAGATCGATCGAAGGCTGAAAAGATAAGTGTCTGTTTGCTTTCAGCCTTGTACAAATCTTGTAACTGTTGTTGCCATATTTTTGGCTTGTTAGTGCAACCGAGCAATATCCATTATTTGGATGCTCAACGGGGGATGTAGGCGTTAGATCTGGTCGCCGAACCTCCGGGGCTTAGGCCAAAAACATATCCTGTGTTCATTTTGATTTTCTGCAACTTATTACTTTCAGTATTTTCTTGGATCTTTGTATTTTGTTCTAATATTGTGTGTGGCTTGGGCCTTTTCAGTATGGATTAAACGCCTAATCATGTACTACCGACAAGAATAAAATGAAAATAAAAAACAAGTAAACAACACAATGAATGTGAGAGCATACGTTCTACTTGCTGCTATAGGTTCACTGTAACGAAGAAGAGGATTACAATATATTTTCTGACCTCACGTCTCTCTATTTTATCTCTACACATAAAGTGGAAATATTAGGTTGATCAGAGGTTGAGGGGAAAGAGTTAACAGGATAATTAGGTTCCTCATCCAACATTAAACTGGCCTCAATTATTTTAGTTAATCGGTCTTATGATTTTTTTTTTTATTTTTTTATGCTGCAAGTAGCAACTTTATTAATGACGAAAAAAATGAGATTACAAACTTAGAAGGGGGACTCGGCCTAATATCCAGCTAAAGGTTCAATTAAAAGCTTACCCCCATCTGGAGATGGGGAGTACACAATAAGAACTCAAGAAGTCATATTTCATTTGCCTGCCCTAGACATACTTCAGTCTTATGAATCTTGTTCTACTGTTTTCTGTTTTACTTTGTGCTGTATTATGGAAAAATAAAAATAAAAAAATCTGCGTATATGTCAAGATAATTTTGGTTTGTCTGCCTATAATTCAGAAGGTCCAAGTTCATTTGTTTTTATATCTGATATAAAATATGAAACATGATATAACATTTGCAAGATTTAACTTGATTTTTTCCTTTCCAGCATGAGAGCAATGAACGGGGACTGACCCTCTTGGATCTCGGTACGCCAAGTTTCCACTCTAACCAAGAGGTGATTCTCGTTATGGAAATTAGTTGTACCTAGGCATCGATAGATGATAATGTCTTCGTTCTACCAACTGACCCTTCAATTTGCACAAAATTCAATATTGAAAATGTAGACATATAAGCTTTACTAAGATGTTGCTAGTACTGTAATATGCACTTTAAATCAATGGTTTTGTAGTTAGTTAGCTTGAATTCATTTTCTTGATTCACAATAACATGGAACTTTTGCTCTTTGATAATAACAATTTCAGGGTGTCACATTCTTCTGGAGAAGGTTAGGTGGAAGCATCAGTCGTAATATACGTCATAATAAGTGGTGTCAAACTGTTCAGCTTGAGCCTGAAGTGATCTCCATGTCCTTCATTCCAATTTCATCATTGTTGAGTAGTGGATTCTTGAGCTATGCCATCAACATGTACCTACGCTGTAAGCACCAAGTTTCAACTTACTTCATAAAAAATCTATACTTACCTTGAAGGGTTGTCTTATTCATGTGATAGTTCTGTTTATCGTCAAGTGCTTTGGTGAGACCTCACATCATTGACACCCGAAAAATTGGTGTAACACATAATATGGCCACAATCTTGATTCTTGAGTGAACGGTAAACCTGAGTTGATTCAAGAGAACCACTCTTGCAGTGCAACCTTACTTGTGCAGCCTATTCTTGATGTTTACATATTTTTATTCGATAAGTAAAAGTTATCAATGATGGAGCCAGAAGAGCAGATTTAGTATTCAAAAAGTTGTAGTGAGTTGACATTTATTCTTGTTTCTCAAGTATTTGAGCCTTAAGCAGTGCGGTAATATTATTAATAAGGTGAGTAGCATTCTTATAATCATCACCTGTAGGTATATTATAAATCACAGAGTGGGAACTCTTGCAGAATACAATCTGTCATCACCTTCAGGTCTTAACCTCAAGTTTCTACGTGCAGATCAACCTCCAATCGAAGAACTTCGTCAATTTCTGGAATTTCAACTTCCAAGGACATGGGCACCGGTATATGGTGACATTCCCATTGGTCCTGACAGAAAACTGGAAATTGGTGAAACTTTGCAGTTCAGTTTAATGGGTCCGAAGCTTTATGTTAATGCTAATCAGGTAACACAATGTTGAAGTTAAATATTTCTAGATTTCAGTCTTTTTTTATTATGCATGCATGAATTAAAAAATCGGGTTTTGACCTTGTTGATTATGTTAGTGAGATGTGTCCCTGAAGATTTAGTGATGTTTGTCAAACCAGTGGATGAGTCTCTCTTATCATCCTTCAGTTCATTTGGTTGGGTTATTCACGAGGTTCAGACAGCTTGTTGTGGTCCACTCTTTCGGCCTTCTATGTTGGTGGTTATCTTCCTTGGTTAGGAAGTCTACTGGTGTACTGCTACACATTTTCTATAACTAATACCGCAAATGTAAGGTGTCAAGTTTTGTAATATAAAGATCAAGTACGGATATCGAACCCACAAGAATTGAAATTCAATTTCTTACTAAGGGCCTGTTTGGTAAAGATTTTCATTTTCTACAATAAATCAATTCTCATTTTCAACCACACATTCTTCAATAAAATAAAATTTTTAATCACATCAATATTTTTTTCTTCTTTTTCAATCACACATTTCCCATCATATCACTATTCAAAAATCAATTCTTCCCCCAAAAATTCCTATCAAACACACTCTTAAGTACTATAATGAATAGCCTCTATTTTATAAAATCAATGGCCTTGAACTAATTAAATGTAAATGTTGTGACGAATTCAGCGAATGAATGCAACTTTTAAATCAATATAAGAAAGCTTAGGGTTATTTTTTCACCTAACTATTTTTTTTTTTTTGAAAGGTAATCAAATATTTTATTAATCAGTGCATAATACGAATTTGATAAAGGGCTTTACGGTTGGTCAACTGCACGTATCCCACTTGTTATTTGCAGATGACACTAATTTTATGTGACGCAGATGTAGAGCAATTCAGAACTTACGCCTGTTACTCCTTTGCTTCGAAGCGGTTCTGGATTGAAGATAAATATGGGGAAATCCGAAGTTATTCCAGTGAGAGAGGTCACTAACGTGGATGAACTAGCTGTTATTTTAGGTTGTAGGGTGGCGCAATTACCTATATCATATCTAGGACTCCCTTTAGGGGGCACGGTTTAAAAGTATTAATATTTGGAACACTATCGTGGAAAATGTGGAAATGAGGTTAGTGGGATGAAAGCGTATGTATCATTCGAAGGGAGGCCGTCTTACGCTCATTAAGTTTACTCTTTCAAATATCTCTACTTATTTTTTGTCCCTATTTCCGATTCCTCTTGCAGTGACAAATAGATTAGAGAGGATTCAAAAGGAATTTCTGTGGGCAGGGTTGGGAGAGGAGATGATAGGAGAGGAAACTCTAATTGGTCAATTGGGATGCTGTTTGCTCTCCTTTAAGGATGGGGGGCCTCGGATTGAGGATGCTCATTTTGTTTAACAAGGCATTACTGGGTAAATGGCTATGGCAATTTGGATTGGAGTGGAGAGGGAGAGCTTCTGGAGAGAAATTATTGGGGTGAAGTATGGTATTTTGGAGGGAGGGTGGCGTTCAGGTGAGGGTCGTGGTTCTTATGGGATGAGCTTGTGGAAGTTTATCAGGAAAGGATGGAGCGAGTTTCAGAANGAGCGACCTTCGGGACAAATTGACTTGTGGTTGGGAATGGTAATAATATCAGTTTTTGGGAGGATTGTTGGTGTGAAGATATACCGTTAAAGGTGAGGTTTCCTTTCTTATATCGCATAACTATGGTGTCATTTGCTATGGTGAAGGACGTTTTAGTCAACCGCAATGGGAGTTACAGCTGGAATATTACCTTTCAGAGGGGTTTGCAAGATTGAGAATTTGATGATTATGCACTGTTTTTAAACCATTTGTATGATGTGAAAAATCGGGTTGGAGAAGAAGATCGTAGCCGATGGCAGTTGGCAAGGAATTGTGTTTTTTAAGTTCACTCTTATTTTCAATCCCTTTTGGGACCTGTGGAGAGTTCATTCCCCTGGAAGATAGTGTTGCAATGTAAATTGCCTCCACGGGTGGCATTTTTACTGTGGACGGTTGTTTTAGAATGACATTAACGATGGATAACCTCCGAAGAAAAGGCTTTTATGTAACCGAGTGGTGCTATATGTGTAGGAGTGATGGGGAGACGCATGACCACTTGTTCATTCACTGCGACGGTGTTCATTGGCTGTGGAATAATATTCTGACTTCTCAACATATAGATTAGGTGTTACCTAGATGTATTGAGGACGTGTTGAGGGCACGGAGGAGAAAGTTTCATGATAAGAATGCAAGCTTGTATGGAATCTTATTCCAGGATGCTTTATATGGTGCTTGTGGAGAGAAATGAACAATCGTTGTTTTGAAGACCAAACACGGACTACAGAGCAATTTAGAGAATTTTTTTATATTGTTTGGTGTGTGTGGAGGGAAATGAACAATCGATGGTTTGAAGACCAAATACGGACCATAGAGCAATTTATAGAATTTTTTTATCTGACTTTGTATAGTAGGTTTAATGCCGCAACTAGTAATCCTATAGATGGGCTGTCTAACTTCATGTCTTTTCTTTCTTGTTTAAGTTGGTAATACACATCCTGTATATTCTTTTTTGATTAATAAAATTATTTGATTACCAATAAAAAAAAACCAACCCTCTCATGCCTTGATATGTACCTCGTATAAAGATGTAAAAAACTGTGCATTATCATCCAATTTCCAGTCCTGCAAATCCCGACCAAAAATAATGTAGCTGGGACATCATTCACCATGGCAGACGGCTCCAACACAATACGATACAAAGAAGGAATTCTCACCTTAAGCGGTTGATCTCCACACCAACAATCATCTCAAAAGCTGATGGTATTACCATTTCCGACAACAAACGTCAACCTATCCCGAAAGTCATTCCACCCTTGCCGAATATACCATCGTAAACTCACCCCATAAGAATCATGTCTCTCACCTGAGCACCATCCCCCTCCCTAAAACCATATTTTACCCCTATAATATTTCTCCAAAAACTCTCTTCCCACTCCAAATCGCCACAACCACTAACCCAACAATGCCTTGTTAAACAGTACAAGACTTCTCATTCCGAGGCCACCGAATCTAATAGGAGAACAAACTGCACGCCAGTTAACCAAATGTAATTTCCTCTCTCCTAATCCTCCCCAAAGAAACTCTCATTGGATCCTCTCTAATTTTTTTGCCACTGCAACAAGAATAGGAAACAATGATAAGAAATGAGTAGGGAAATTCGACATAGTGGACTTTATGAGAATAAGACGGCCTCTTATTGAAAGGTATACACGCTTCCACCCCGCTGACCTCCTCTATGTGCTTTTAAACCGTGCTCCAAGAAGAAGCCTGAGATATGTCATAGGCAATTGCGCCACCCTGAAATCCAATATCACAGCCAACTTCTCGACGTTATCTACCTCTCCCACTGTGATAGCCTCAGATTTTTCCAAATTTATTTTCGATCCAGAGACGGCTTCAAAGAACATGAGTAAACGACGCAAGTTCTTGAATTGCTCAACATCCGTATAATAGAAAATCAGCGCATCATCGGCAAATAGCAAATGAGAAACCTGCAACTGCTCAACAACAAAACCCCTTAACTTTGCCCCACGGTCTTCTCAAGCATCCTACTAAAAGCTTCCATTACAATGACAAACAACAATGGAGACAGAGGATCCCCTTGTCTCAATCCTCTACTACTACGAAAGTAACCCTCTGGAATGCCATTCACCATAACTGAAAACGAAATCGTAGAGATACAAAACTGAAGCTACGACACCAGTTCTCCCGAAAGCCACATCGCCTGAGCATATACAAAACAAATCCCCAGTTAACATGATCATAAGCCTTCTGAATGTCGAACTTACATAACATTCCTGGAACCCCTAGTTGCAGTCTTGAGTTAATGCATTCATTTGTTATAAGTACGGAATCCAAAATCTAGCGCCCTTTGACGAAGACATTCTGAAATTTAGACACTACATTTCCCAGCACCTCCTTTAATCTATTCGCCAAAATTTTCGCAATAATCTTGTATACCCCACTCACTAAGCTAATAGGACAAAAGTCCTTAATATCCGTCACTCCCGATTTTTTAGAAATTAGCACAATAAATGTAGTATTGGTGCTTCTTAAGAATCTTCCACACTGAAAGAAATAGGTAAGGACATCTGCAATGTTTGATCGCACCACTTCCAACAACCCTTATAGAATGAGAAAGAGAATCCATCGGGTCCTGGGACCTTATCGTCATTCATGCAGAACACCACCTTTCTAATTTCATCCTCCCTAAATGGTCTCTCTAACCAATTAGCATCCTCATTAATAGTAGAAAAATCTAGCCCCTCCAATTCTGACCTCCAACCCAACTGCTCACGATAAAGAATCTGATAAAAGCTTACCATATGGGGCTCGATATCATGTGCGTCCTCATTAGTGACCTCATCTACCTCCAACATAGTGATTAAATTGTTGCGCCTATTAGAATTAGCTACCATATGGAAAAATTAGGTGCATCTGTTTTCCTCTTTCAATCACTTGACTTTAGATTTCTAACAACAAGCAATCTCCTCCATCTCCATCAACCTCTCCAACTCTTCCCTTAATTCTCCACGCCTCGCTCTATCATCTCCTACCAGTCCTTGATTTTCTTCCAACCTATCCAACTCTTCTATGTCTGATGAGCATTAATTTTTGCGAGAGGTAACATCTCCCACCACCTCCTCACTCCACCCCTTAAGATCCTTTTTGAAGGTCTTCAATTTCCGATCAACACATAACTAGGAGACCCCCTGAGGTTTTAGGATGCCTACCAATTCTGTACTCGTTCCCCAGAGCATTCTACTTTTAGCCCTATCCTCTCAAACTTAAAAGGCATTCTTCAACTGCGCCTGACATTCTCGATAACGAAATGGGGAAATGATCTGAATACAACCTCTCAAGTCTCCTCTGCGTGACCTCTGGATACCTAGCCTCCCACTCCGCACATACCAAAAATCGATCTATTCAGGATAGGACAGGTTGGTCTCGGTTAGATGACCAAGTAAATTCTCCCCCAGTCAAAGGCAAGTCCACCAATATGTTCTCCCTGATAAAATTTGAAAAGTCCTCCATAGCCCTTGTTAATCTCCCCCTACTGGACCTCTCATTGGGAAATCGAACAACATTAAAATCTCTTCCAATACACGTTGGGAGGTTCCACCAATTCATCATCCCAGCCAATTCATCCCACAATCCACCTCTACTGTCATCTACATTAGGCACATAAACTCTATAAACATCTAAAGGAAGCTATCTCCAATATTTCTAAACGAAAGCGATAGAGAACATAGCCCTTCACTAACATCCTCCATATCAAAAACTCTAGTATCCCACATTACTAACATTCCTCTTAAAGCCCCCGATGATCCTGCAAACTGATACCCCACATGCTGTCCCCCCCATAGGCTGCACACAACAGCCCTCGAAACGACCTCCAACTTTGTTTCTTGTAGACATACAAGGTCAGCCCTCCATCCACTTAATAGATTCCGAACACCTAATCTTTTCCAAGCTTCATGAAGCCCCCTCACATTCCAACTAATTATTTTCGGAGTCATCTTAACATTTCGTCACCCTTCCCCACGTGACCTCTCCTTGACTCTCCACCTTTGAGATCATATTTAACCGAGCATTCGAGACGCTTAAGCTCACAATCACCTTTTCTTCTTATCTTGCCCCCTGATGTACCCAACCCATGTCCCCTATTAGCTTCCAGTTCCTCGAATAATTGTAAGAGTCTATTTTCGTACCCATCACATGAGACACCACCATCTTGCTGAAATTCAAATTTTTTTGAAGGACCCAACTTGACGGTTGAGGTCTATCGTCAGGTGCACTCTTTCACCATTTCCTTAGTATAAATGGGATCATAATAGCGTCCCTCCTCTTCCTCCACCGGTACATCACTGTCTGTATCCCCATTCTCAGCTCCTCCAACCCACACTACGAAAGCATTATCATTTCCTGGATCCCTTTCCTTCGGAAACTTAGAATATCTCCTACAGTAGGTGTTCACCACCCTAGTTGTTGAGCCTATCGGCCCTTGCTGTTTCGCAATTGCCAAAGCTGATCTATCACCCACTACAGTTCCATTTTCTGGCTCACTATCCAACAATGATCCCTTTACACATGGAATCGCGTCCAACACACCCTCATTTGTAGGACGATTGATCACTTCCAATAACTCCGTAATCAGATTCGTAGTACCCGACTCCCCTACCTCAACCCAAGGTTCCGTCTCTCGATACGCCTCGATCATTGAATCCATTTCATCCCTATCTGTTTCCTCCGTCTCGACCTTATTTCCATCACCGAAAATTCGCCTCTAGGCTTATCCACCACCTGCTTATCTGTAGTTTGGGCCCTTATCGATGGTAATTCCTTAGAATTCAAATTTGCTACATATTTTCGATTAGTTGAAGGCTCATCTACCCCACACTTATGACAATAAGTGTGGGGTTTCTAATCAATTTTCCCAAGTTTATAAGCAAAAACTCTAATTTAATTATGCTCCCTCTTATGTTATTCTAAGATTATGCCTAAGTTTCTCTCTCGAGTGCTGAAACTTAGACATTAAGATCTTTCAATTAGTAATCAAGTAATTGAAAACATTAAGAATAAACAATACAAATAAACATAAGATATAACCATAATAAAATCAAACCACAGTCTTAAGTTTGGTTACATCAAACCCTAGATTAGAAGTTTTGTTCATGAGGGAAGAAAGAAATCTAAACATCATAATTAATAACATAAAGAGAAAAAGGAATAAAAACTCTTTTGAAGTTTTAATCAATCTCCTATTTGATGTTTTTCTTGCCTCCTTGCTTGATTTCTTGTTTCTTTCCTGTTGAATTGTAGTTGAAAATTGGTCTTTAGGGTTGTATTTATATCATCATGAAGTCTTTGGAAGAATTGGAGTCGGATTGGGCCTTAAAAGAATCCAAGAGAAACGCAATTCCTTCTCACCACCAGTAGCGTTCAAGGCAGCGCCGCAATCTGAGTCTTCTGCTTCCGGGGCGCTGCGGCGCGGAGCGCCCATGTTCTGATTTTTCCTCCCGTAATAGGGCGCTGCGGTGCCGCAGCTGCACTTGGATTTGCTAAGGCGCCACTTCTCTTGTTTTCTTCACTGAGAGTCGGCATTAGGGCGCCAAGTGCCGGTTGCATCCTTTTATTTTTGCCGCTTTTTTCTTCGTCAACTTAGCTTATTTCACCGCCTCTTTTGCAAGGTTTCCAACATCACTCTTTTCTTCGACTTTTGCACCTTTGCACCACTTTACCCAACCAATAAAACATCAAAACCCACATCAAATTGTTCTAAAAACTCCTAAGATCTAACAAAACTATTAATTTAAGTAGCATAAATATGATGAGTTAAACATACTCATCATGTACTCTTGGTACTATTAAACTTTCATAACAAGTTTTTGTTGTCGTTGCTCGGATTGAACCCTGGTTGCCGGCTTGACAAGCAGGAATGCTCACCACTATACAATGACATAATTATAATCGAACTCATGTGAAAGATAGAACACGGCATGGATAATAGAAGTCTTGATTGCTACTTTTGATTCATTCTACAATGTTGCGTCTGCCAAGTCCCCGCCCACAATTTTTTTAGTTCGTCTTCCTTGTTATACTGCAGTGGTCACCCCAAATTGTGACCTTGCGCTAGGTTCTTTTTACCTTCTTTTAGTCTTTCTTGTGTTTCCTTTCGTTGCACCTGCCCGCTGCCCTCTCTTTTATTCTCTGCTGTTTGTGTTTTTTATTTCTTTCCTTTTCCACTGTTAGTGCACCATCCCCAGCCTGCTTATAGTTTTCCTTGTGGCGGCCTTTTTGTTTTTATTACTTTGTTTCCTTTTCCTTTCTTGTTTTATTTCTTCAAACCCAACACAATTTCCTTGGATAAGCCGTGCAAGACTCACGGCTGCTAGCTCCCCTTTTCTTGGCAAGACCAAAGTACAAGTAATCAAAATAATACTCTGCAATGAACCTTGGTTGAGCTGGCTGCCCCCATGCTCTTATGATTTTTTCTTTCTCGCCTTTTTGTTTGATCATTTTCCTTTTTTTTTTTTTCTTCACCTGTTTCAGAACATTTCATATTAGTTAATTAACACACTACTATAAAATTAACTCATGAAACTGAAATTAAGAGTCAAATTTCAAGTCACTTGGAATGGGCAGTTGGCCAGTTGTTGGACCAATTGTGCCAAATTAAAGACAGTATTTTGGATCTAAGGTGCAGGCAGCTGAGGCAGGTCCTATTTCGGTTGTCTATGTTCTAGAGGAGACAACTAGCTGACATTCTGACATAAGCACAGACCTATGCAACATTATGTCAAATTTTAAACAAGCCAGGAACGAGAAATTTCTCATCTTTGTTTAGATTTAAGGGTTGGACCACGTAGCCTGAGACAAAACATTTGGGTTTCAAAAACTAGCTCTAAAGCTAAGTTCAATAAAAGAACTAAGAAAAGAAAAGATTTAAGGAAATGCAAGCCTCATAGGCCCTGAGGTTGTGCCTCAGCAAGTCTTTGACAAAGAGCACAAGGTTTGAGGCTCCTAATAAATGGCTTGCCATGAGTCACAACTCAAGAAGTGCTGCTGGGGCGCTTTTGAGCACTTCGATCTTTGTCCTTGGCAACTCAAGAGTAGATTTTTTGTGTGGTGAGTGGAGCACATATAAAAGTGTTTAAGGAACTAGGTTGAATGTTTTTGTTTTTTCAAATATAACTAAAGATTTTATTTATTGAGAAAATGTTACACCAACCAAGAGGTGTCTTATCTCTCTTTACATGGGTGTCCAAAGTGTTTAAGTTATTACCTCAGATTTTACGAACCAAAGCAACCTAAAAATATGGTTTACCTAGTATTCCACCAATAACGCGATGTGTGCTTCTTGACTGAATAAAAATTCACTAGATTCAATGTAACTGACAAATGGATTCTCAAAATTTTGAAGTTTTATTATCTTTTGTTTTTCCAATCTGATTATCTTAATTATCACTTTGTGCTCGAAATAATGGCTTCTACAGAAAGTTCATTCTTTGCAATCTTCTTGTTGATGAGAATTTTTCCTCCTCGTGTTGTCTGCAATATTATGACAACGAGGGGCTGTGTCCTTGTTCTTAGCTATCATACTTGTTATAGGTATGAATGAGTAGATTACATGGTACTTCATTTACACATTTTTGCCTAGATGACCTGCAAATTTCCAATAATGTGAGCAATGAATAGTGGTTAAAACCTCAAAAGGGTGGTAGTATGCTAATTACCCATTCCCTCGGTCAGCTCTGTTAAAAGCTTCCTTGTCTAGTTGTCTGTGTAGTAATAATCTTCGTTTACTTAGTGAGGCTTGAAAGGCTGGACAGTTTACCCTACTTTACAAGTAACTGAACTTTCAAGAGATGCACAAGTACTGATTCTTTTATGGTGACTAGCTTTTAAATTTCATTTACCATGTCTTTATGTACAAGAAATTCTCTTAATCCTTGCTTTCTGATCAAATGCTGTAGAATCTCTTGAGCATTATCTATTTTCAGTCATTAATTTATTCTTTCTAGTGTATGTCATTCATAATTCTTTATGCTTGAATAATTAATTAGTTAGTTATTTGGCTGAAAATAATTTGGATAGGTGGATGCTGGAAATATGCCAGTAACTGGCATGCGACTGTATTTGGAAGGTAGAAGAAGTGATCGCTTGGCAATCCATTTGCAGCACCTTTCCTCGTGGCCACAAAGTTTTCAACTTCATAAGCAATCGGTTGGAAACTGTAACTCCTTTTATGCCCGGCAGTATTATGGGAAGGTCCAGTGGAAGAACTTTTCAAATGTATGCACTGCCCCTGTTGAGTCTGATGATGATCTCTCTATAGTTACTGGAGCACAATTTTACGTTAGAAAATCAGTTATGGGAAACACCCTCTTTTTACGCCTCCATTTCTCCAGAGTTGCTGGTGCAACAGTCATCCAAAAACCTGAGTGGGATGGTCCTCCTAATTTCACGCAAACGTCTGGAATGATTAGTTTCGTTGGCACTCTTTTCTCCAGTGCACAGAAACCTCCTCCAAAGCCATCTGATGTTAACATCAACTCTGCTCTATATCCAGAAGGTCCTCCAATGCCTGTAGCAGCTGGTAAACTCTTGAGGTTTGTTGACACCAGAGAGATGACAAGAGGATCACAGGACCAGCCTGGGTACTGGGTAGCGTCCGGGGCTAGGCTTATGGTCGACAAAGGTAAAATATCTCTTCGTGTCAAGTTCTCTCTTTTAGCTGTGATTTTGCAAAATTAATGATAATGTTGCATGACTGAACTTCTTATAATAGAGTATAATCAGGAGGAATAAGAGGTTTTGTTATATATTTATGCTGAATTGAAGTTTTTTCATTTCAATTTTAATGCCCCTGCAATCTTCTCTTGGGTTTGTATGGCTATGAATTTCTTGTAACATAATTCTTACTGGGGGTGACATTAAGGAATGTATCTATATTTATACTGTCTTTTGTAAAATAAGTACCCAAGTTTGGTTTGTTTTATCATCATTTAGTTTACGGGCTAGCAACTTAATCCATTCAGGTACGACTGCAGCCCTGGTTTGATGACCATTATTTAGAAAAACAAAAATGACGTTTTGAATAGCAATTTTTTGGAGAATGTGATTAAAAATTAATGAATTTTTTTTAATTTACGTGTAAAATATTTTATTGTGAATATGTGGTTGAAAATAAGTGTGAGAATTAAGGAATTTTGTTTTAAAGGGGAGGGGTACAAATGAGGGCTAAATCCTTTTACCCTTTTCCTAGTTCAATGGCCAGGAGGACGTTAGAACATTGCTAATTATAACGATGATCAAGAAAAATAATTAAAAAAAAACAAACGAGTGTTGAAGAACAATGCCATCAAAAGATTTGGTTAAACATGAAACAGTCAAATGCAAATTATATAAACTTTAACTCATGTTGGATAGAACTAGCCCACATCCCATAAGTCATTATCTATCACTAAACTTTGTAAGCCAACGATATCACAAAATAACATGAATTTTCAAAGTTCCATGTAATGTTTCGATTCTTACAATAGCACATAAAAGTTCGAGGTTTAATACGTCAACCACAGACGATTCTTATAACCATCCTATGCTCTCTGCTCTGTCGTTGCAAATGGTTTCTTCCGCATGGTCCAAAATGTAGCAAAATATCGATTCTGCACTCAAAAACAATGGATTTAATTTAGATGCATCATGGAAACACAAGTAATAATCAATGATCATATAACATGACAATAATACAGTAGTGTTCTTGAACGGTACAATTCCAAGATAGCTTCAATTTAACATTAAAGATAACTTTCGAAAACTGATAACGTATAGATCTATACACTTGAAACTGAAGTCGAACAAGTAACAACTATATGTACATTGTGAATTGGCTGATGGAAGTTTATCTCGATTTCACTTCGTAACTCACAAATGTTGGAGAACATTTTTTTTGAACCATAAATCAAATAAACAGATACAAAAGGAGTTGGGACTATTAAGTATATGAATCAAAGAGCAAGTTATCATCAACAGATTGACATGAATTTTATTTATTACATAACCTTACTCTAATATGCTGTAAAGAATTGAAAACGAACAATAAATCCTGTATATAAAAAAAAATTCGGCAAAGTTAACAAATCTGGTACTGGTGGCATGCATAAATAGTCTTGATCATAAAAAAGCTGTCCATCAGCTGTGAAGTTATTGAGGAGATGGCGACTCATACACAACATAAAATTAATTACAAGATCAATATAAAATTCTGATTGCCAACTATTCTTTTATCTCCTTCAAGATAATGGTGTCAGCAATCATTTAAGGATAAAATCTTTTCAAAATAAAATTTGCTCATTGTGTATGACCAAAGGTTCAATATATTTTCCAGTTAAAAGAAAAAGGTCCACAATGCACATTTAAGTCTCTGTTAGAATCATGACAGAATTTATTTCCACAGCTTTGTATGTAAAAATTAATATTTAAAGTTTATCTATTGAGCCCCTGTCTGGTGCACATTTTTTGAAAAAAAATGCATTTTTACTATTGATGTGATGGAGAATATGTGGTTGAAAAGAAAAATTATTGATGTGATGGAAAATATTATTTTATTGAAGAATGTGTGGTTAAAAATGAGTAGAAGAATGAGAATATAAAAAATAATGTGGCTTAAACACGGCCTGAATGTCCAACCAAAATAAAGCAGAAGATATTGAATCCGAAAAATACAACTTAAAAGTAGAAGATAATAAGCTTACCTGCATCATAGATCTTGGATTTGTTGTGTATGTCGTCTCAATTGTTGATTCCTTCTGTTTTCCATACAATTGAGTTTAAGTTTTCATCAAACGTCCAAGAGTAGCACGTCAAACACAACTAAATTTATGATTACCTCTATTTGAAATCCATAATGACTTGCAACCTTCTTCACATCTTCCAAACTCAGCTCAATTGACATATCCTTGAAAGAAAATCAAAGTGAAATCAATATTGTATGCCATTTATCAAGCTTTTTATTATATAGTATAATAAAAACCTTACATCTTCTTGATTATACATATCTGCAAAATGATAAAGGAGGGGTCCCAAGTTTATCCAAACCTGTCAACCACACAAATTATGTATTCATTCCATATAGATGGGAAGGATTCAACAATAAACAGAGGAAGCTACTTACTCCTCCATCTTTGAGAATTCTCGAGATGATTTCAATATATTCCACAACATTATGTGCAGTGTCAATAAAGAAACAAGTCACTACTGCATCCCATACACCTGAAAATAAATCATATATGTCATCATTAGACAAGCCAACACAGGCACGTGACTACATGAGTACCTAGCACGGAGAGATTGCAAGGCAAAGAAACCTATTTATCTTTTTAAATCACCATGTCCAGAATTTTCCGTGACACTATAGGTTCACAATTGGAATGGAAGTGCAAAACAAATGTCAGTAGAAGTGCTCAAATACATGTATATATAAATGGAGATATCGATTTCAACATCAAAATGTTATAATCAACGAAAATAGTGCTACGGCGACGATCAACTATCAGTTGACCAACAGATGAGAGAGTATACAACAATTATGTGTTTGCCTATTTGTTAAAAGAAATACCATGGTCCAACAACCATTTGATAACATTAGTTCTAGTGGGAAGTTTGTGGAAGTTTCAATACGACAAATTCATGCTGAGCGCGAGAAGACCTTTATGTTGTCAGAATTCTTAATTCGAGTTATATAGAGGGGTTCATGACACCATAAACTGAGACTAAAGCATCTGTAAGATTCAACACAGGTATTAAAGGGCACAAATTGACTTACACAACTGAATGAAACTAAAGATACTGATATCTCGACAGTATTCTGAGGAACTCTCAATGTGAGTCAAACTGAAGAAGCAAGGGCTGCGATAGCTGTCGTATCTTCTACTTGTACATTGACTAAAGTGGATCAATGAACTTAACCAGCTTTCATCATTACAAAGATCGAAGGTATTTCATCCCAAATCGTATAGAAATAAACCATCTAATCCTTGTTAATGAGTCGATAAATTATACATACTATGAATCACTTCTCAAAATGTAAATATAATAGAAGAGGAAAATGCATTGCTCTTCTCTTACCAACTTGGCTTGAATCATTGTAGACTTCAACAAAATCACCACCACACATTGAGAAGCCTTCGGTGATCCCTGCACTGTTAGAAGTTCATAATAATTTGGGCATGGAGATGCAATAAATGTGCATGTAAGTTTCCAAAGGGATAGGGTTAGACTGGCCACTAATTTCTACTTTATCAAGGGAATTATTCATCAACACAGATAAGAAAACTTTCAGGTTTATTATGATGTAAAGGCTCGAAGGGAGTGTATTCAATCTAAACTTTTGAGGAATTCGTGAACTTTTTTTTATTTTATAGATTTGTATGGAATTGATGAAAGTCTTTCGTAGACTTATTTAGACCATTTTTGATTGTCTATACCAAATTTAGTGCAGATAATTGGAGACCAATTAACATTAAATTTTACACCAAATTTTATTTTGAATTATTTAATTACAAATTATATTACTAAAAAATCGTTAAATTAGAAATTATATTTAATTAACTAAAATATTGCATTTAGTAATAAATTGAAAAAAAAATTAAAGATAATACCGCAAATTATAAAAATTACATTGAATGCATAAATTACATATAACGAGAAAAGAACTTCCGGCGTACTAAATTATTGTTTTAGTTAAATGTTGTATTGTACTTTAATTTATGTTGTTCTAGTGCTAATTTATTAATAAATTTATAAATTTTGACTTTTTAATGAACAATTTTACACTCTATTTGATCTACATTCTTACAAAAATTTATTTTTTCAAAACTCATTTTCAACCACATTCTTCAATAAAATAATATTATGCGAAAATCCAAAACTTTTCCTTATTTTTTAATAACATATTTTCCATCAAATCACTATTTAAAATGCATTCTCCACTCAATAATGTGTATCAAACAGGGTCTTAATTTCTTGTTGAAATAATTATTTATTATTAACTGATTAAAAATTTAAAAATAAACGTTAAATAAAATTAATCATCACATTAAAATATTTATAAATCAATTAAAATCTATTAATACTAAAATATTCAAAAGGGGCATAAATGGAAGAAACACTTTTTGTAAATTGGTAAGAAGGGCAAAATGGAGACATTGAAAATTCTTATTTTATTTGGTGTAAAAGAATAATGTTACACCAAATTTGGTGTAACACTATTCATTACACTATATTTTGCACTATATTTGACCCCTCATTGGAGAGGGTTTTCATTTAAAGACTTGTGTGAAATTTATTTGACTTTTGAAGACTTTTATCTAAAATAGAATTTACTTTGGTCTAGAGCACGAGCATGAAGTTCCCACATAAGATGTGGCGGTTCAATACCAACCATCTCCTCCGCCTTCCCCATTTAATAAATTTAAAAAATTAAAAGAATATAATAAATTTAAGTCACCTAACTGAGATAATAAATAAACAAAATATAAAAACATAAATAATATTTCAGTACAATATGATAAAAAAAATAAAGAAAAATCTCTAATATTCAGTATTATCAATATGTCAAACCTTTAAATGTAAGCTTGGTTGGCGATGAGGCCAAGAGGCTCATCGACCTGCCCACTTGGCTAGTCTAAGCTCAGCTCATGGCCTCTCAGGCTCGTCTAAGGACAAGGCTGTGGTTGGGGTCGAGTCGAGCCGAGCTCAAAAATTTTGGCCAGTTGATCCAGGGCTCGACTTGCCCCTGAGGCAAGCAGCTTGGAGGCTCAGCCTATGAACGAGTGGCTCGTGAGCTCATCCACGAAAATGTGACAAAATATAGTCATTGTACACAAAATTTTAGGCCAAATATGGCCGCTGATAAGTTGCCAATGGTCATATTTGTTTTAAATTTATTTTTTCAAAAACGACACTCTTTAAATACCTACCTTTCCTTTCATTTTTTCAAAATTTTGTGGTTAAATGAGAGACATTGTGAGATTTTATTTTTGTATTTTTTTTTTTTATGCTTAAACGTTAATACCATTGAGACTTTTATAAAAGTCATTAAAAAAGTTATTGAAATTTTAAGCCCATGCTTGTCATCTATTTTATCAAACATTATTTGCTATAGTAAACAATCTCCACCACATATTCACTCAATAAAATATTCTACACACAAACCAATAAAATTACTTTACTTTTCAACTACACATTCTCCTATTCAAAACTCTATTTCTTCTCCCAAAATGAGAGACAAACAAGCACTAAATACTCCATGACTTCAAAAGACTTTTAAAAGTATCGATTCAATACCTCGGGACTTTAAAGGGCTTCTAAAAAGTCTATATTAAATATCTCTAGACTTTTATGGAGTCTTAAAAAGTGTACATTGAATACATTCAGGTTTTTTAAATCTCTAAAAAAGTGTTTAAAAGTCTAAACCGAATACACCACCCAAGGTTTAAAAAGGCGAAACTAAGTACTGAGGCGATTTTTCTTTATAAGGCGAGGCGTAAGCCTCACAAAAAACAAAAAATTTTGGTAAAAGAATTATAAAATAATACAAAAAAATAAAAGTTGGAGCATATAGTAAATAGGATATATAGCCATTAGCATATTGAAATATAGTCCACCTAAAGAAAGAAAATGTTTAGCAAAATAAAAAGCATTACAAAAGTTAAAATTCACTCCATTTGTAATGGAAAAAAAGAAGCAGCTTAAAACTAAAAAAAAAAACTAATAGTCTGCACTATCATCACTATTACTAGTATCGTTAATGGAATCATCATATCTAATTTTCCCACCATCTTCCTCTTCGTTACTCTCAATTTCTACAAAACCATCTTCATTTAGTTTTAGAGTTTATACAAGCGATTGTATGAAATCATGTGTTAATTATGTAAATAAAAACATTTATAAAATTTATAATTTCCAGATGTGTATATGAAGCAACTAATTGCATGCAAGATTTACTGAACCCTAAGAAGAAAAAGAAAAGAGGAAAACCATACATGTTAAACTGATGACGAAGACGATACTCTTCTTGAATTCTGACTTTTGAATTTCTGTTGAATCTGTTCTCTTTTTGGTCCTAAATTTTTGGCTGCCGTTTATTTTTCTAGGTATTTTATTGTTTTGTTTGGGGCCCAAAATACCTTTATAAATGGGTTTTTTTCTTTTTTAAGAAGGGTCATTTCTGATTTCTTTTCATACAATTGAAAAATCAAATTTTAAATGAGGCGTGCGCCTCAGATTTAGAGGCGTGAGCCTCATATTTTTAGCCTCAAAAATACCGCCTCGAGGCATACTACATGCGCCTCACAGTGAGGCGGGTCTCAAGGCGCGCCTCACTACCGCCTTTTTATACCATGACACCACCTTAAGAATATATCTCGTCTAGAGAATATACCAAAATAACTATCAAGGATGGGGGTCACTAGAACTCTGAAGTCCACATAGAGAAACAGGTGAACACATAAAAGGTTTTACTTCACCCAGCAAAAGGTAAAGGAAACAACTTGGGCTTCATAAAGACAACATATCAATCTCAATGGATGACTCAGATGTTAGTTCAGTATGTCTTCCCAATACCTATGTACTTCGATTTGGAAACTATTGAGTGTAGCTCAGCATCAACAGACAAATAAATAAAGACCTGTAAGCTCCTATTGATTTTTAAATTCTAGAAGAAATAAGGAGAAGTAGGATGAAAATCTGCAACAAAAAGGACATCAAGGTTAACCAATACCTAGCAGGATGAATATCTGGAAATGAAACAGGGCGTAGCTGGTCACTGTCTGAAAGAGAATTGCAGTTACTGTGTATCCATGGATATATTGTCCACTCCTCAGCAGTTTGAGTGCTAATTAATTAAAAAATGGCATTAAATCAAATATAGACTTCTCCATTCATGTAGAACAGAAATAATAATTCACATCAAATAGAATCTTGAATTTCATTGTCTTTGTGTAGCATAGAGATTATAATTCTCTTACTGGTTAAGAATAAAGCTTGAGCAAATCATCATGTAGTAAGAAAATTCATTTCCTTGGCTTATAAAACCTGTTATATAAATAAAATATCAGGCTGTGAAAATAGAATTATCAAGATAAGGTACTGTAGATTCAATTCCAAAACATACCCAGACATGAGATTTCTAATGCTAATCTCCCAAGTCCAGCTCCGGGGACTAAACATGAACAAGGACTGTTCAGAAAGAATACAGTTTCAGCATTTGTCACTTGAGAAAAAAACAATTAAGCATTGAGGCAAAAGTTCAAATGAACCTAAGTCCATGCAACACCAACAATCATGACAAGAGTCTCTGTCACTAAATCCACTCATCAGGAAGAAATAGTTAAATAATAGCATAATAACTGTACCTCCCTTTAGCGCGATCTGGAAAAAGCCGTCCAAGTTCTTCAAGAATTGGCTTGTAGCACTGGTCACGTTCTCTCTGACCCTGTACAATATAAACAAGAAAGTAAGATAAAATATCACCTCTCTATCTAGAACAACTTATGGATAATGAATCAATACCTCAGATGCCCAATCTCGGACAATGTTCCGTACAATGCATCGAACCTGGGAAAAAATATTTAAGTGAAGAAATATAACCTTTTATGGCCAGTTTTGCCACAAGATGCAAAACACACATTGGAATGAGATGTGATGGGGCAATACTTCAGTAACAGCCTATTCATGAGATTATGGAAGAAAGAAATTAACACATTCAATCATGTCTTTAACTGCAAAAACTCCCCAATTATCATAGTATTAATAACACTCAATCAAGACCTCAACTCTAAAAAGAGGTTCAAAGAAAATTCATTCAATCCCATATTCCATTTAGTATAACTAAAAAACTCAATCATCTCACTGACTTGACAAGTAGCATACCTTATCCACATCAACCAATGGGACATGCAACTGTAATGCAGGGTCCAACCAATCAGGAGATGACACGCATACCTACAGAGAGGTACAAAGAACACCTATTAACGTTGAACGAGCTACATTGAAAGGAAAAATAAATAGAGAGAAAGAAAAGGGGAAGGCATTTCTCAGAAAAGGAACATAGCTGTTGAAATAAAGCGAATAAAGAAACAAACCCCAAAGATACATAAATTTATGAGATGCACCCTTTCTTCACACTGAACTCATGTTATTTGTACCATTACTTCTAATTTCAAAGGTTTTCCCAGAAAAGTGATGGTTCAACTGGCATTATATCACGGGAAGCCTCCTAATAGTTACTATCATTATTTGAGGTACAATCATTATTACATAAGAAATTTACTATCAACTACAGAAAATACCACTCTAAAGGGTTAGAACGAAATGGTAATCGATGAACATGAAAAATTATCCTGGATAGTCAATGAATATCTTGTCACTCCAACACAATGCTTAGTTTTTGTCTCATTCATCAACTTTATTTATATACAAATTGTGACAGGTTCAAGCCAATTAGATCCAGACATACTTTTACAGAGAGAATTAAGACAAATTACAATGTAAACCTAAACAAGGACTATGCCCTACTATTTTTTACTGTTGGAAGGAGAATTTGGTAGAAGGATAGTCGTGCATTGGAAGCACGCACAGAGGATAATGCCGAATTATTGTCACCGTTCTTAACATTGTTTGCATCAGAATTTTCTACCTTTTTGTCAAATGCCAAGCCTATAGAGCAGTTCTCAGGATTGGACTCCACCGAAGGTTCGGTTTTCTTCTCCTGTTGTTATCTACAGAGGTCAATTTTCATAATGAAATTGAAATAGACAAAATAAACGAAAGACTGAAATCTGAACCAATTTCTAAAATAAGATAAACTCTGCACCTCACAGACTGGTTCTGCTTTAGGTGACCCGTTTACTGCATTGGCACTTCCCCCAAATCTAAGTTCATCATCTTTCAAAGAAGAGATTTGTCCACTTGATGATTCACACTGACAAGGGAAAGGTTTTCTTTCACCAGAGAAGGGATTGTTATCTGATACATTGTCCACAAATTCTTCTGAAGATATATCAATGTCCTGACTCATATCCAAAGGGGGATCAAATGCCTGCCAAATATCAACAGTAGCGGCAGCCTTAGCACAATTAGATTAGGTGTAAACTAACATCAGGATTCCGGAGGGTATAACCCGTGAATTAATGAGTAAATAAAAACAAAAACAAATTACTGAACAAGTACTAAAGATGGAAACAAACAGAAAGAAGCAGTGAGACAAATTATATCCATCAATCACCTTAAGCATCTCAAATATGAAGTAGGAATTTTGTGAGATACACCTGCAATGGAAAAGAAACTAAGCTATAATCGTCCAATATACTATAGGGTAACGATGACCATTTTTCAGTCCATAATAAATCGTAGCATGTTTTGTCATCTAAGTTGTATTTGCTGCATATCAATTCCTACATAAAATACAAAGTAAAAAAGATTACGTCTCAGTGAGACATGCAACTATTGTAAGGAAATAGACAATCCAGTGAATATTTGAAATTCCATTAGTTACATAAGAAAGAAGAGAAAACATGTGACATTCCGGAATTTTCTAGTAAAAATTTTAATATTTTAGAAATGATTTAAAAATTTTAGGGACTTAATTGAATTGATAAAATAAATTATATAGAAATTATAAGTAACATAATATTATGGGTATGGAAGGTGCAATTTCATTTTAAAAAGGTGTAATTTCATATTTACCTAGGGATTAAAGTGAAATTTTATAAGTAAAAAA
>OU503043.1:12804364-12830384 GCA_912172775.2 Fraxinus pennsylvanica
TTAAAAAAAATTTGTTAATAATAATAATAAATATTAATTACATTAAGGGGGAACGTCACAAAACAACTTCAAGTTCTCGTACACTTCTTCATTTCTTTAATAAGATTTTCCAAATGACTTTTTATAGAAGCCATCTAAGAAATACATTCCAACTATTCTGTATTTTTAATATTTTGGTTTAAGAACAATGGAGCTCACTATTCATCTCTCTTTCAGTGTCAAAATTTCTGGAAGAGAGAGTTTCAGATGCTGTGGAAGAAATGACAATTTAGTGTTAGTTCAACATTCAAAACTATTCTTAATATGCATATAAAGTTTGTCAAGATAGATATACCATCTGAGTTTCTTAAATTTCAAAGGAAGGTGCGATAAAAGTGCCTGCAGAAGCAAAAGACCATAAATTAGAAGATTCAAGGTTCAAAATTACAAAAAACCATATTCATCAAACACTGTGAAATCTCTCAAAATAACACTACTAAATAAATTGTAGATTTAGCACGTGGCATATAGGGTCAAAATTAATAATAACATAGTGCGAGAATCACCATTATAGAAGATCAGGAACGACAGATAATAAATAGTTCGACAAAGTTCCTTTTTCATAAAACTCAAAATTCGATATAGGAAGTTATAAGACGTAGTTTGCAAAATAAGAACTCTTTCAGTATTTGCCAGAATTTATAACCTATCATTTCATCTACAGTTTGTCAAATATGAAATAACATGAGTTCAATAGAGTTCTTCATAGTATTCTCTTCTTTAAATAGGCACATATTGAAATTTCTTCATCTCTGTGATCCTTAGTAAAAATTTAATTTCTTGACAAATTACTGCATCTATATCTCAGGAATTTTATAACCACGACGATTTACAGGAGACTAGAACCTTGTGAGATGGTGGAAGTCTTCTAAAATAGCTTTCATATCTTCTAATATCCTCCTCTGCAGCCTCCGGATAGCTACATTGAGAATCCATGAAGAAAGAATTTAATCAGTAGGCCTTTTACAGAATGTTATTCAATACAATATGTTTTGCCATGAAGAAAGGCAAGAAAAATAACTTTTTTTCAAATGAGATGGAAGATAAGATAATGAATACTGCAAGCTTCTATTAGTAAATGTCAAAGTGACAACAACTAAATTATGATTGGAAATATGATACGAACTAATATGAAAGCTGCTACCGTGTTGTTGCAACATGCAATAGCATCAGAAATAACATGGCATATCTACAGCATTACCATAGTGATATACATCCATTATAATACTAAAAAAGCTATTTTTCTCTATTTGGGTGAATAAGGTACCAATTCAGCCACTTTTGCTGAAACAGCACTCGGTTTAGGAATTCATTTATCTAGGAAATGTGGTAAAACTAAATTGAGGCTCCCATTTCCATTACATCTATTTAAGTTCCATTGACTGACTGAAAACTACTGTGTTCAGAAGGTCTTTTCTTGTACTTCTTTTTTTTCCCTTAAAAGTTATCCATTTCCTATGTTGCTTTGCATGAGAGATTCTTAAACAGAGTACCTCCATCACAATGAATCAATCTAGGTACAGATGCGGAGTCTCAGAATAAAGATGGAGTTCAGATATGCTATTACACCTCAACCTTCATTAAGAAAAGATGGGATTATATTTGAATGTATTCAGGATTTTTGTTTTCAAAACTTATGGTCTGGAAGTAAGCTTTAACATTTTTTACCAATATTTATGTTTCCAAACCATGATTGGTACTCCATCTTCATGTTCACTACTCGGTATTTAAGATTTTTATACGTTCATGTTATTGCATCAATGTTGAATAATTCTTGATTACGATTTATTTTTTTTAAAAAAGGAACTACTTAATATTTGGACTGTCTTACCTTTTCTCTTGCATTCGTGAATCATGATGGAACATTGGTCTTTTCTAAGTATTCTTACAATTGGTGGACTCGTTAACCGAACAAGTTCTTACCAAAGAGAATACTAGGTTCAAAAAAAAAGGAGGCTCTTTATTTTAACCTTGCAATTATTTCCCTCAAGGAATCTAGTTTATCTATTTACAAATCACCTGCTCAAAAAATGTACAATTGTATGATACCCTATTAATGTACTATAACATAAGTTTTTTAGCATTTCATGTTTGATACACATTTTAAAGGGCTCTTTTCTGCTCCCTTAACCATTATTTTCTCTAGTGACACTTCAAAACATACTTGGAGTTATGCCCGTGAATAATATAAAAAAAAGATTCCGTCCGCTTTCCATTTTGGTAGAAGGTTTTTCAATGTATATAATCATTTCTTCGCCATATATCTATTGAATTCCATTCAACATTTGAGTTTATTTCATGCTGCAAATGCCTACTTAAGCCTCACTCACCCCCCCCCCCACCCCCCCCCCACAAATTATCATTGGGGGCCACTTTTTAGCTCATAAATAGGGTCCCTATTCACTAATGACGTTCACTATAATTTATCATATTAAAGTCTGGGTCGAAAGAAAAATACACAATTCAGAAAATATCACTGGCATAAATTTAAATACAAAAAATGAAAAATCAAACAAATATAGATACACACACGCACGTATATACATATATATCATGTATACAATTGATTAAACACGGAATACAGAGTATTTGTGTGTTAGAAAAGAGAGGGGTGGGAAATACTTGAGATAAGCACTGATGATACGACGGAGGGATTTCACTTCGAGGGCTTCTTCCATTTTCCGGCGCCGAAATTCCTCGTCTTCCATTCTCGACATTTTTTTTTTTCTTTTTTCTAACTTTTCGTTTTTCCGTATTCTTGGTTCGCCACTCGCCACAAACAGATTTATGTACTTTTCACTGCTACAACGTTTTTTCGACTTGAAGCAACTTTGACGTCCTTTATCGTATTATTTTTTTTATTCTCATTCTTTTAGTCATTTTCAATCACATATTTTTCAATAAAATAATATTTTTCATCACATTAATAACTTTTCCTTCATTTTTAACCACACATTTTTCATCAATCTACTATTCAATAATACATTCTTTCAAAAGTATGTGTCTCAAACACTTTGAAAGTAACTTTAGCACAGTTCCACGCCTATTTTCAAAACTCTTCAATTTTATGCTCAATTTTTAATCAAATATTTATAAAATAAAATATCTTATACGTAAATTCAAAAAAAAAATCAACTTTATAACTATACATTTTTTTAAAAATCACTGTTCAAATACTCTATTTTTTTTTTTTTCAAAATAATGACACCATCGAATAGGGATTAACATGTTCAGCCACATATTTTTTGTATTAAGTCTATGTTTGATTTAATTAAAAGAATTGATTTGAAATTTAATTAAAATCAATAATTAATATTAATTAAATATTTCATAAATTTATAATTTTTATCAACTTTTTAATCACAGATATTAAATTTTATCAAAATCTATTAAAATTCTATATTTAACAAAATCAGACTAATGCAAAGTATCAAGAGTTGTAACTCATATGCTCTCTTAGTAATTATAAAAAAAAAAAGGTGCTCTCTTCATACTTACAAAAAAACTACTTTTTAATAATTTTTCATTTGTTTTGTTCGCCTAAAATTTTTACTTCTTCAATTCCATAAAAATAGATTTGCTTCCCCTTCTTGTTTCTCAAAAAATATAAACAACTTTCTTATTAAGATTATAATTTAGTTTTTAGTTTTTTAATATGTACTTATTTAAATGTATCTTGTTATGAACAAAATATAAAATACTCATATTTAAATCAATATTTAATGTATTGATACACTAGGAAAAATGAAAATAGAATTTATATTTTTAACTACATTTATTATATTTTCTTAATCTTGTGAAAATGAAAGTAATCATATCTTTATATGACGAAAAAAAATAAAGGTGCGTTTAATTGCAAGTATGGAATTTTTATGAAAAGAAAAATAAATTTTAGGTAATTTTTTACAATGGCCTGTAAAAAATTCAATAGTCATGGACAGAGAGAAAATTAAGGAACATACTACATGTACATAAAGCTTGACACACTGGTTTACACCCACGTGAGTTGGAAGATTTTGGTACATTGATCTCGACAACACCTGTTTCAATCAACTACAAAATTTTTTACATTTAGTGATGTGTCAATCAAGGTGTACACTTTGTATGTACAAATAGTTTAATCCTTAAAATTAAGCTTAGTATATAAGTTTGACACTCCATTATATATCAAAATTTGAGCCATTAGTTGTTTAAAGTGTTATTGAAATCAATGTATAAAAAGCTGTTATCTCATAACAGTGTCAAATTTGATGTCGAACTTAATGCACATTGTGATCATAGATCTTCCTAGTTGAATCGACAATATCCTTTATATTGCAGTCATAGAAGAAAGCTTTAAAAAGAATAAGTCATCTACACCTTATTTGTCCGGGCTTAACAAGTTTAATTATATCGGAATATGTTAAGCTTCAAAAAGTATTTTTCATTCGCTAAAGTTAATTATAATCAATATTTAATGTATTGATACATTAGGAAAAATGAAAATAGAATTTATATTTTTAACTACGTTTATTATATTTTCTTAATCTTGTGAAAATGAAAGTAATCATATCTTTTTATGACGAAAAAAATAAAGGTGCGTTTAATTGTGAGTATAGAATTTGTATGGAAAGAAAAATAAATTTTAGGTAATTCAATTGTCTAGAATTTATTTGTATGAGAATTATTAATTAAGGGCTTGTTTGGGAAGGATTACAATTCAATTAAAATTGAAAACATAATAGTTATTGGGTCTCATTCGTCTAATAAAAGTCAACTCCAACAGTTATATTTTCAATTTTAATCTGATTTTAATCCCTCTCAAACAAGCTCTAAATGTATTTGATTGATTTAGTTTTCAACCTATAAAATATTATATTTGTTCATTTTTATTGGTGAACACATAAGAGACATTTATAGATGAGAGAAAAAACAATAAATAGTAAATTATCTAAAAAATAAAAAATCATATCTCCCTAAAAAAAATATTTTCCTTATTTTCAAGAAAATATGGCCACGTGACTAAAAATAAGAAAATCCTTAAAAAAATTGTCAATCAAACAACAAAAAATTAAGAAATTAAGGTGAAAAACACAAAACACATTTTTCATGAAAATATTGACAATCAAACAAACTCCAATAACTTTTAGAAGGAATTGTATTGAATCTAGCTTGGATAATAAATAGTTAGTAATTATGAATGCATGATTGAAATTAATATTTAATTATTATTAGATAAAAAAAATTACTAACTTCTTAGGAAATATAAAAAGAGACCACGCCCAACATGCTCTAAGCTTCCCTTGAGTTTCAAGCTCTTCTCCTATAATTTTACTTTTCAAAATTAAATATTAATTTTAACTATATATTTTGTAGCACTCACGAGTACTATTCATTTATTAATCACTCTTTTCTTAAAAAGAAAACATTTAGCAAAATAAATTAAAATCCAAACAAAGGCTAAGTAAGTTTCTTCTTTCTAATTAGCTTTAGCGAATAAAAAAATCTTTTTGAAGCTTAACGTATTCTGATATAATTAAACTTGTTATGCCCAGACAAATAAGTTGTAGATGACTTATGCCATGTCTGGCAACAATTTTCCTCCACCAAGACAGTGATTTTTTGCCCGTTAGGTGTGGCAGGCGGGCCCCACCTGTCTCACACATGGTCAACAATTACGGCTTCAACAGTGGCTGAACGACATTATTTCTCCTTCTCAACGGTAGTAATTCTACTGTTTAGCATAAACAAACGGGCCCTTATTCTTTTTAAAGCTTTCTTCCATGACTGCAATATGAAGGATATTGCCTATTCAACTGGGAAGATCTATGATTACAATGGCCTGTAAAAAATTCAATAGTCATGGACAGAGAGAAAATTAAGGATCATATATGTACATAAAGTTTGACATACTGATTTACACCCACGTGAGTTGGAAGATTTTGGTACATTGATCTCGACAACAAATTTTTCAATAAACTACAAAAGTTTTGACATTTAGTGATGTGTCAATCAAGGTGTACACTTTGTATATACAAATAGTTTAATCCTTAAAATTAAGCTTAGTATATAAGTTTGACACTCCATTATATATCAAAATTTGAGCCATTAATTGTTTAAAATGTTATTAAAATCAATGTATAAAAAGTTGTTATCTCATAACAGTGTCAAATTTGATGTCGAACTTAATGCACATCGTGATCATAGATCTTCCTAGTTGAATCGACAATATCCTTTATATTGCAGTCATGGAAGAAAGCTTTAAAAAGAATAAGTCATCTACACCTTGTTTGTCCGGGCTTAACAAGTTTAATTATATCGGAATATGTTAAGCTTCAAAAAGAATTTTTCATTCGCTAAAGTTAATTAGAAAGAAGAAACTTACTTAACCTTTGTTTGGATTTTAGTTTATTTTGCTAAATTTTTTCTTTTTAAGAAAAGAGTGATTAATAAATGAATAGTACTTGTGAGTACTCCAAAATATATAGTTAAAATTAATATTTATTTTTGAAAACTTACGTATTGTCCGCTATTGGAGAGTTTGAGCATATCTTATTCCTTACGAATTTTTGTCCCATCTCCAAGATTCAACTTAAAGCATTCTAAAGCAAAATGTCAATGGTTCAAATTTTGGGAAGCGATAGAAATATGTGAGGGATAAGATGAATTTAGACTCTCCCAGAAAGAATAGTACATAAGTTAATAGTTTGAGTATAGATGTTGAGTCGTTACAAGAAAAAAATGCATGTTTTTTTAATGACCCTACTTCTATGTCAAAGTTGTTGTCCAATTGGTACCATAATTCAATTTTAAGTTACTCTAAAAGGAATGTAAAAATCTATGAGAAATAAGATGAGCTCAGACTCTCTTATAGTGAACATTATGTAAATTAAAGGCTTGAACTTAGAGGTCGGGTTGTTTCAGTATCTGTTTTATGTTCATTTTAAAGTAAAATCAACCTTATTAGGTATGATTATTGCTAATTGTTTATCATATATTCCGTGAATTCTTTAAGCTATTTTCCCATTATTTTGTGAATAAAATTTTTGAAAGGAAAAACAATATGTTGGAATATTCCTTTTGGACCCACTTAAATTTTTATTGAATTTTTCAAATTCAAGATTTTGAAGGACAAGCAAAGTGTGGTGCAAGACAATTTATGCAAGTTGAGCAAGGCCTTCGAAGTGCCGTGAAATATCATTTTCAAAGTCAAGCCCAAGATTATATGGGATAATTACATCAAACTAGCTGTTTTCTTGCAAGTTTATAAAAGTCAGGTTTAAGTTTTATTTAATCAAAAATCAAGTTTTATCATTTTTAATTAATAATGATATTATAAAATTAAAATAACATATATACCCATCCTACTATCTACCCCACCAAAATTTATTTTAAATATAAAACCTATCACAACCCTAACCTAATCCATTTCATTTCTCTCCTCATTTTTCACAACCGGTCGCTGCCTCCACCGTCGCCGCCGCCCGCTCCCTCCTCCATTCTCCTCTCCCTCCCCCTTCCATCTGTTGCGATCGCAGCTGCGACGCTTCCCCCTCCCTGTCCCTATCCATCCATTCTCCTCACCTCCCCCTTTGCAGCAGCGTCACAGCGACGCTGCTGCCCCTTCCTCCCCATCCCCTCCCCTCCCCTCCATCTCCCTCCCTCTGCTCCGTTCAAATTATTTCGGGGCTAGTGATGGTGAGTTATCGACAGCTATGATTATGTGAACTACAGCAGCTCCCAAGATGGTTAGTGATTTGCTTGTTGACAGATTTGTGTTTTTCCAAATTTTTGTATTTCCATTTGATTGTCTTTAACTGGCGATGGTGAGTTATAGACGGTGGAATAAAGTGTTTAATGAGGTGTATTGGTGGTGCAAGGTTGTGTTTGGATGGTGGTTGTTGGCATTATTGTTGGCGGGTGGTTGTGGCGAAATGGATGTGGCAGTTGCGACGGCGGGCGGATGGGACGAAGAGTGTTTGACCAACTACTTGGTTGATTTGTAACCAAGTGTTGGTGGTGTACTGGGATTGTGGGACAGGTATTTGGGTGTATGTGACTAACTATGTGGTCCGTGACCTTAAAATTTGTTAATTTGTGACTCAAAATATAATTTGTGACCATTAAATTCGGAAATATGTCATCCATGTGACCTATAATTTTTTGAACTTGTTACTAATTAAAAATTTGTGACTTATAATTTTTTTAATCAGTGACCAATGAGTCAATTGTGACCTATAAATTTTTGGACCTGTGACCTCGAAATAATCCGTGACCAATTAATTTGATAAATTTTGACTGAAAATTAAATTTTTAACTAATTAATAAGATATATGTGACCAAATTGCATATAACTATGACCTTAACAATTTTCGGAATCGGAGCAGCCGCCGAAATTAAGGGACGACAGATCAGTCGCTGGAGTAGTCGTTGGAATTAAGCGCTGCCGGAGATCAGTTGCAGGAGTAATCGCCGATCACCAGAATAGTCACCGGAGCTATGGGAGTGGTGGGGTGGGGTGGGGTGGGGTGGATTAATTATATTATATTACAATTAAATATTTAATTTAATATAATAATTATGAAAGATAATTAATTAATTTATGAAAACCCCGATTTTTATAATTCTAAATCTTGAGGGCTGATTTTCGATTTTGGGATAAATAAAGTCTGAGTTGTGAATTTTTCTCAGATTGTAAATTAGAAGGCAACCCAATTTTCTACCATTTTTCTCATGTTTATAAAAAAAAATTGAAATAAATTAAATGAAATTTTGGAGATTTATTTTATAGGATAATTATAAAAATTTGAAAAAAGAAAGTCATAGATTTTCTCCTTTTATTTTAGTTTTTATTTAATGTCATAATTGGGTTACATATGTGATTGTATTGATAATTATTTTTTTCTCTTTTCATATATGATGGAAAATATTGTGCACAAAAAGCAAATGGAAGTACAGAAAAATAAAAGATCAAGTGCTTAATGAGAGATATTACATACACAGTGAGTATTGCTAACCCTTCTTTAAGCTTATTTTATGCATGCATTGAGGACTTAGGACAACATGTATTTCTTAGTTAGTTTGCTATATCTGTTTGTTTGTATGATATGTAAAACACGCAAACAAAAAAATTAAAGATTTTATTTATTTATTTTATGCTTGCTTGTTTGAGTCGGATAGCCTTGTCGGCTAATTGATGATTTTTTATTATTATTTATAATGCATAAATTATGACTAAATAATGCGCTAATTTGATATTTATTCATGTTAGATCATATCTTATCGAGCACAATAGTTACAATGATTAATACTAATATTTAAGTTGATTTCATTGATATAATTTATTGAATGAATTTATGTCTTTATAAATCAGTATCATAAATTGAAAACACAACCACTTGAACAATTAAAAGATTAATTTGGTGGTAGTTGATCTTTTGTTGGGAGTTATTGAGATAAATGTTGAATCAGCGTTTATTGAATACATTGTGTGAAGTATTTTGGCAACAGGTGCAACTTGGGTGGTAATCAAACATTAGGGGTTTGATCCCAATTACTTATCTCAAATACAAGTAAACGCACTTATTCAGACTTCTATTCTCATTTAATTTTTTGTAAATTAAACGGATGTCTACTTAATTTGTGTAAATTATTTTAATTGTAGGAAAAAATTCAATTTGGATGCCATTAATGTGAAAATGTCTATTTGGAGCTCAATTGAAGTTGATTCGAAACAATTAAAGATTAATCAAATTGAAAGTGGTTAATTGAAAATATTAATAGAGCATTCGATAAAAAACTCATAAATTTTAGGAGTTAAATTCTACATCTGAAAAGTTTGCGGACTAAATTACGATCTTTCAACACTTGTATTCGGTCAATTATTAATAATTTTTAGACGAAGGTTAGAAGATGAAAGACTAAAATTGTTTGGGAAAATGACTCCAATTGAAAAAGTGAATTATTTCATTTTCTTCTCAAACTTTTGGTGGAAACCAATTGATACAAAGATTTTGACCTAAATTTTATTCTATAAATACGTAACTTAGTCCCACAATTAGAAGGAGGCTCGAAGAATTCATTGTGCACTTATTCTACAAGCCAAATGGGCCTATTGGGACACAAAAGTCATATCATCAATTATAAGAAAAGAGAGCTCATAGGAAGAGAAAAAAAAAAAAAAAATCAAGAAATCAATAAAAAAGATAACGTTTCAAAATTTTTACAAGAAGAAGGTGGATTCCTAGTGCACGATGAATGATTCTTAATGTGGATTCTTAGTGCGGATTCTTAATCAAGAAGATAAGTCGTTCTTATTTTATTCTTCTCCCATGATATGTAATTATATATTTAGTTATGATGAATAACTGTAACTTAGTTTTGAACCTTAAGTTTAATTTTACAGTTTTAATCTCCAATTGAAATTGTGAATTGTTTTTACTTTTAATCTTAATACTTTGGATTAAGCGATAATTACGCCAAAAGATGAATTATTTGTTTTTACCATATAGTAAAAAGTGTAATTCAGAAAAAAGGGTAGAGACACGCTTTTACAGCTGTCACGATTGTTAAATGAATTCTTTCGTGATTGAATGTTCTTATTTAAGGTTCATTCAAAATTACATAGAGATATGGTAGGTTGACTTAACGGGGGTAGAATTGATTTAAGATAGTAAATCAATTAATTTATAAGAATTCAATTGTGTACCTGTGATTAATTGTTATAAAAATTGATAATTGATATTAAGGGAATAGTTTGTTGTAACATAAAATTAAAAGTTTTAAATTTCAAAATTAAAACCCTTTTTATTTTTATTTTTATTTTAATTTCAGTTTAATAATGATTAAAACTCATAATTTCATAATGTAACTCATATATTAATTGGATTAATTTTCATTATTGTAAGTGTTAATTTTACACTATAAAAGGGCGTTGGAATTTTATAGTTTGATACAACTGGAGATACAATTTGAATATATAAAACACTCACTATATTTTCATATTATATATTTCTAGTTTTTGGTAATTCGATAAAGACTCGTTTTTTATTTCCATATGAAAGTGCCCATAGAAAGAGAATCAGCTCTGAGTCACATGAGTTTTATCTTGGAGTCGTGTAGTGCCGAAAAAACTCTCACAAAGGAGAGACAACAAGACTTTAGGACATCGTCCTTGACGTGACCGTCTTCAACAGTGAACCTCCGGTGGACGACGCCGTCATCAACAGTGATTTCCGACCGAAACCTTCCTCCCATTTTATCCGACTTTCTCTACTGACCGTCTTCAACAGTGAACCTCCGGTGGAAGAAGGTTTGGTCGTCTCTGTCTTCAGCAAAGCTCACCCGAAATTGAAGAGAACATGATGGACAACAATGGTATTTCCCGTCATCAATTTATTGTCAACAATGTGCTTTAAAACCCAATGAAATAAAATTCCAGTCAAAGATACTGAAATGAAATGCTTGATTCGGCATTTTGTCCTTAAAATGAAATTAAAGGGTTAGGCAGTGAACTTTCCTTATTATTTCCTTGTGCAACTATTTTGAAGAGTTATGGGAGGTAGCATGTTCAATTGTGTGTAAAAGTATATGGAACTACTTTTTTTTTTCTTTCCAGATTTATTATATATAACAGTAATTTCAGGCACTTAACTATTTGTTTTAATGCAGGAAACGTAAATTCGGAAGAGGTGGATGATCTTATTCTGTTGGAGTTCGAAACTGACATAAATTTGGAGAGTGTCAACTTCGTGGACGGTGTAGGAGTAGACAGTGGGGGTGTAGTAGTAGACGGTGTAGGAGTAGATGGTGAGAATATAGGAGTTGACGGTGTGATTGTACCGGAAGTGGGTATGAAGTTCAACAATGAAAAAGAAATGTATAATTTTTATAAAAGATATGCGTACGGCGTGGGATTTCCAGTTAGGAAAAGAAATTCGCAAAAAGATGATGATGGAATTGTGAGATACGTTGTGTATACATGTAGCCGTGAAGGTGGAAGATGTCGTGCCACAAGCGGTACTCTGAAACCGCAGCCTACCTTTCAGACGGGCTGCAAAGCCAGGATGACTGCATCTTCTGATGCATGTGGAACGTGGCGAATTAACACAGTCAATCTCATTCACAATCATAAAACAAGTCCTTCGAAATCTAGGTTGTATCGTTGCAATCGAGAATTGAGTGCCCATGTTAAACGACGACTTGAAGTGAATGATATGGCTGGGATTCCATTGCACAAAAGTTTTAACTCCGCAGTTGTAGAGGCGGGAGGGTATGAGAATATGACTTGTGTGGAAAAAGACTGTCGAAACTATGTTGAACAAGTGAGGCGGTTACGGCTTGGAGAAGGAGATGCCGCGGTAATACAAGTCTATTTTTCTAACATGCAAACGAGATCCTTAGGTTTTTACTTCAGTATGGATTTAGATGAAGAATTACGTTTGAAGAATGTTTTTTGGGCCGACAATAGGAGTAGGCAAGCATATAAGGAGTTCGGCGATGTTGTAACATTTGATACCACGTACCTAACTAATAAATACGACATGCCATTTGCTCCTTTTGTTGGAGTTAATCATCATGGACAATCTATACTCTTGGGTTGTGGGTTGGTGTCGAATGAAAATACAGAAACATTTGTATGGCTTTTCAAGACTTGGCTTCAGTGTATGCATGGCCAAGCTCCTATTGGGATTATTACCGATCAAGACAGGGCCATGCAGAATGCCATTCAGATCGTGTTCCCTAACACAAGACACAGATGGTGTTTATGGCACATATTGAAGAAGTTGCCAGAGAAGTTTGGATACCACGTCAATAAGGGCGAGATATTTTCTGCTATACACGTACTGGTATATGATTCTCAAACTGTTGACGAGTTTGAAGAGGGTTGGAGAGCAATGATAGACAAATATGAGCTGCATGATAATGACTGGTTGGCAGGAATGTTTGCAAATAGAAATCGATGGGTACCTTGCTATTTAAAAAACAGCTTCTGGGCGGGAATGTCGACAACTCAGCGAAGTGAGAGTATGAATGCGTTCTTCGATGGTTATGTGCACTCGAAGACGTCGCTGAAACAATTTGTTGAACAATATGAGAGAGCATTACGAAGTAAGGTAGAGAAGGAGTTTCAGGCCGACTTTAAATCAGATACACAAATGGTACCTACTGCAACGAGGTACGAGTTGGAGAAGCAGTTCCAGAAAGTTTATACAATTCCAAAATTCCGGGAAGTTCAAGAGGAATTCATTGGAAAGGTTTATTGCGACCTTATATCTTCATCAGAGGGCTATTCGGGGACAACCTACGAGGTATTGGAAGATGTCATACTTGAACATCGAGTGAAGAAACAGAAGTTTCTCGTGACATTTGACAGACAGCGATGTGAAATTGTTTGTAGTTGCCATTTGTTTGAGTTTCGAGGTATAGTTTGCAGGCATGCGATCGCTGTACTAATCCGTAATAATGTCACTGCATTGCCGGACACCTATGTATTACGGAGATGGAGACGAGATGTGTGTAGAGCCCACACCAAGGTAGCAGTGAATTATGATGGTTTGAGTAGCACCCCTGCCCAGTTGAGATATGACAAAATGTGTCAGGCATTTGCTTCACTTGCGGACATGGCTATAGGGAACGACGATCACACCGATGATGTACTAGAGTGGATAGAATTAAAAAAACAATCATTTGTGACGCTTTTTCCTGTTGGTGGAAGTAATGAGGTGTCCCGGCATGTATTTCAGCTTGCATCGGATGGTGGAGTATCGAAACATAACAGTAACGTAAGTATCCAGGATCCTAAATGCACGAAGAGAAAAGGTGCGCCGAAGAAGCTTCGAAACAAAAGCCGGTTGGAAGGAAAGGGAAGAGGACGAAAGACAGGCACGAGCACACCAAGAGAGGTTGCATCGAGCTTCAATGCACATGCTCAAGGTATGTGTTAAAGAATAATTTAGTTATACATATCATTTCATGTGTTGTTGTTCATTGTAATTTATTGTTATTGTAGGATGATGGAGTCCGGTTTACTTCTATCATATGGGGGAGGCGAAGACAGTTTTGGAGAAACATCAGGAAAAAGCAATGGACGGTCAAGTAATGGCTGATCAATAGATAGTCCCAGCATGTATTTTGGCAAGAAAATCTTCTTTACTAGAGTCATTTTTTTGGAGCAAACTGGGTTGTATAACAATGTATTATAATGTATAACAAGTGAACTTCAGTTGATTACTGGGTTGTATGCTAGTGAACTCATCTTGTATAACAATGATTCACCACTTTTGGCATTTATGCACCATTGGCTTCCATCATATATATCAGTTTTCATTTATGAGGTTGTTCATTTATTATTGTTGCACACAGTTGGAAAGAACACAGAGAAATGAAGATGCTACACAGAGTTTTTAAATGCAAACACTATATACATTGGCCTAGTTCAGGCACCCAAGTGAACCCCCCTATTACAGTCATCAAAATGTGACATTCTTAGCAACTACACGACACCAACACCACATGACACCAACTACATAGGACACCAACACCACATGACACCAACTACAAAGGACACCAACATCCTTCCCAACATCCTTAGCAAGATCCTGCTATTACAACCACCCAATTGGAAGACCAACATCACTACACATGACCCACAACACATAACAGAACATGACACACAACAAAACACCAGCTACACATCAGCAGTGGCCGGTCCCTTCCCTTTCACGATCAATTGAATCACCAATTTATCTTCTTCAATTACCAGACAACGAGTTTGGAACAGGCGAGACAAGTTTCTGAACTTCTTCGACCGCGACCTCAGCCTCCTCAACCGCATTCCAGAATTCTTCCCAGGCATACACCACAAGAACATTGGTTTTAATTCAGCAACCTTAGCAATACCCATTTCCTCAATAAAGCCCAAAAAATTTCAGCTTGTGAAAATTTCCAAATTCCCAAGGAATAGCTCCGCCCGTGGGTGATTGAGGCTATCTCAAAAAATTGACGGCTGACGCGGTGTGCCTGGTGTTCCGGCGACTGTGAAAGAAACCCCCTCAAAATAGTTCGAACGGTTTTCGCCTCAAATGGTTCTGCCTGGTTCGAGAAGTTTGGGGGCGAGTCAGATGAAAACTCCGCGATTTTTCTCTGGTTCGACAGGCTTGGGGTGGGTGAAATCAATGGGATGATGTTCCTCTTCGCCTCCAAGGGTTTCGCCGTTTGAGAGCCGTTTGAGAGAGAGTTGAAGAGAAGGGTGAGAGATCTGGGTCGCCTAGGTTTTCGCCATTTGAGAGAGAAGGCCGTGGGTGAGATGAAGTGAGAGGAAAGGAAATGGTTGCGTAATTGGGCCGGGTCAAAAATCTTCATTTTATTTTTAAAATGCATGCCACATAACCGTGTAAAGGAGCGTGTGAACAAGCAAGTACCCATAGCGCGATCGAAAAAGATAACGTTTCAAAATTTTTACAAGAAGAAGGTGGATTCCTAGTGCACGATGAATGATTCTTAATGTGGATTCTTAGTGCGGATTCTTAATCAAGAAGATAAGTCTTTCTTGTTTTATTCTTCTCCCATGATATGTAATTATATATTTAGTTATGATGAATAACTGTAACTTAGTTCTGAACCTTAAGTTTAATTTTACAGTTTTAATCTCTAATTGAAATTGTGAATTGTTTTTACTTCTAATCTTAATACTTTGGATTAAGCGATAATTACGCCGAAAGATGAATTATTTGTTTTTACCATATAGTAAAAAGTGTAATTCAGAAAAAAAGGTAGAGACAGGCTTTTACAGTTGTCACGATTGTTAAATGAATTCTTTCGTGATTGAATGTTCTTATTTAAGGTTCATTCAAAATTACATAGAGATATGGTAGGTTGACTTAACGGGGGGTAGAATTGATTTAAACTCGAGATAGTAAATCAATTAATTTATAAGAATTCAATTGTGTACCTGTAATTAATTGTTATAAAAATTGATAATTGATATTAAGGGAATAGTTTAACATAAAATTAAAAGTTTTAAATTTCAAAATTAAAACCCTTTTTATTTTTATTTTTATTTTTATTTCAGTTTAATAATGATTAAAACTCATAATTTCATAATGTAACTCATATATTAATTGGATTAATTTTCATTATTGTAAGTGTTAATTTTACACTATAAAAGGGCGTTGGAATTTCATAGTTTGATACAACTGGAGATACAATTTGAATATATAAAACACTCACTATATTTTCATATTATATATTCTATAGTTTTTGGTAATTCGATAAAGACTTGTTTTTTATTTCCATATGAACGTGCCCATAGAAAGAGAATTGGCTCTGAGTCACATGAGTTTTATCTTGGAGTCGTGTAGTGCCGAAAAAACTCGCACAAAGGAGAGACAACACGACTTTAGGACATCGTCCTTGACGTGATTCCCTAATAGTTGCATTCTAACTCTCTTCTTATTGTTGAACTATAATGTTTATATTATTATAATCTTCTTATGTTTATGTAATTATTGAACTATGTTATATATTTTATTAGTTGGTATGTTAATCTATAACCAAATCATCCATTTTTTCCAATCCAAATTCGTGTTTGGTGATTTGCTTGTAGATTAAATGTGGTGTGATTAGCAAATTTTGATTCAATATATGTTATTGCATTATATTTTATTAATATCTATTGAAGCATATTTAAATGAATTATGCATATGATTCCTAAGTACTTTGCGGCCGTAGTACGAGTGTTTCTCAATGCTTGAAGGTAAGCTATTGACACTGGTCCATGTTAAATCTTTGCTCTTGTGCAGTTTTCTGCTTGTAAATGCAATGTTTATGTTTATTAATTTTGGAAAAATTATTAGACTTATTATTTGAATAATAATTATTATTATATGTTCTCCAAAGACTTATAAATTACGTTCATTTTGACTTTTGAAAAAGTATTGACAAAATAATATTTATTATATGTTCTCCAAAGACTATTTTTGTCCATAGATAATATTTTCAAGATCTCTTCAGGCACATCTAGGCTTTTACAGTTTCTTGACAAAATTCCTTTTCCTATTTCTTTCTAAAAGCTTAATTAATGTTTTTACATAAAAAAATTCTCTTGATTTCGAAATATATGTCCATGTCTCGTTAAGAATTTAAAGGGCAAGTGACTATACGTGTGTGTATATTATCATGTGTATTAAATTAAATGTTGAAATCTAAGAGTGTTAAAATAAAACTAGTATTTTGTCAATAACATGAATTCATGAATTATATTGATTTTATGGAAATTCCAATATTTTATTTTAAACAAATGGTTAAAAGATTTAGCTCTCAATAATGTGCTTAATTAACATTTTAAAAGAGGTGTAATTTCATGACTAATCTGCATTATTATATTTAAAAATGAAATTTTAATTTTTTTAAAAAATTAAGACCTTCTTAAATTTTCAGTTTTGATTTTAAAATTTTCAGTTTTAATATAAAGTTAAAAATCTCAATTATGGAGTGTAACTTATCATTTAAATGGATTAATTGTGGGTGGTAGGACATCAGCCATCATGTATGAAAATTGAATGCAGGAGGTCACAAAAACTATTTTGTTTCCAATTATGTATTTAGATGATCAAAGTTGCATTGATATTTATCTCTGCCTTCCTTTCCATATTTGATCTTTTCATCAGTCCAGCTCCATCTTTTGAAATTACTGACTTTTGGAAAATAGCGATAACTGTTGCAACAGTTTTGAAAGATTTAAACGTTCAAATTAAACTTGGTTGATTTCTTTTCAGTTTTAGTCATACATATATAGAGGATGAACTGCATCCTTGGCGGCCTCCACCTGCCCTGGACCTTGGTAAAAGAGATAAATCGCAGGTTATATCACTACAAGTCCTGAGAGAAGCCTATATAATAGCATTCAATTGAAATGAAAAATATTTTTTTGCTGATTTTGTATTTTCTTTAGTGATTTAGTTGCATAATTAGAACTAAAATCACCATCATTCTGCTTCGATTAGAGATCTAATTTTAAATTAAGTTCTATTGTCCAATGTGCTGTCATTAGCATAAACCATTAATAAAACAAGGCAAGCATTTTTAGAACCTTAAAAGTTTTGTAGTTTAGATATACTAGCCAAGTGTTTTTCCCAGATTGATTGAGGATCATCTAAATAAGTCTTCAGCCCAGGACTTCTAATTGCTAAAGACTGCTTATGTTTTGTGAGAGTCCTAGTGACTCCTTGAAGAGAAAAGTTTCTTTGTTAAAGAAGAAGAAGAAAAGCTAATGCAAATAGGTTATGAAAATTTACTTTCATAAATGTTGAAGCAATGAACCTGCTAACTTGTGTGTCTTAATTTGGTGAACTGATTGAGCTTGCTCATTAAGATGGATTCATGTTTTCTGTATTTCTTAATTTTTATGGTAAGCAAACGACATGAACAACTAAAAATACCAATAGCTAGCTTACTAGTTATAAATTGTGATAATGTTCATGCCAATTATTGGTGATGGGTTTTATAAATTAATATTATTAAATTTAGTAACAGAAAATTCTATTATGCATATTATTTTGAAATTTGCTGTCATAAAAATTATGATGCCTTTTCTTGTACAATTCATTTATTCTTTGCTNCACCTTAAGATAATCATTTCATGGCTATTGAGAACGAATTAAATCAAATTGTTCTAGTTCTCAGTCTTTCTGACTTGCTCCTACGGAACCAAGGTCGAAAAGATTGAAAAAAAACTAGTCATTCACAACCACCGATAAAAGATTCCTCAAAAAGTTAAGGATTAGTATTCTTTTTTCAGAAATCAAATGGATTCGATCTTATAGATACACGAGAAAAGTAATCAAACAAGAAAGAAAATGAGTTCTTTTCATACTTTGGAACTGTGTGAGATGAAAGTCTCATTCATAGTTTCAAATCAGAGAAAGAAGTGAGGAATCTTCTTTTCGACTCTGACTCTCCCACTTCAGTCGTTGCTTTTCCAATTTGAGGGCTTAGCTTAGGCCCCTTCCTAATCTAATGCCATGCCCAGCCAATTCCCAAAAAATAACTTTGAAAAGTGTTAAAAATGATTTTTGTAGATTTGCAAGTGAATACAAGAGATGAATGATGTTCGAACGTATTACTAAAAATCAATGTTAAAAATTTCATGTGTTTATCTTATTAAACTTAAATATGTGATATTGATATTTTGAAAATTTTAGAAGCGTTTTGCAGATATACAGATTTGCGGGTGAAGAATAAAAGCTTTGTAAATTGATGGTACCAAATTATTGTTCAAGAAGGATATAAATAAATTGCAATCCGAAATGGACATACATAAATCATCGAGGGGATGGACTTAAGCCCATAAGGGAGTCACCTCTAGGAGTAACCTAATCTCTGTCATTGGAGATCATATGAAGAAGGTTCAATGTGATAGAATCAAGCTGCATTGCGTGACTTGTAATAGCACTATATTATTTGTGCTCACTCATATGGTGATAGCGCTAATAATAATGTGATGTCGGGAAGGGTTTAACCCTGAATGAATACCGATGCGAGAATTCTCACAAGGTGCAGGTCACACACACCCTTGGAGGACTTACCTATGTAAGAATTGTCATGAGGACGTGGCTATATGACTGCGCTATTCCCTAAAAACTCTGACTAGAATCAAGATTATAGCACATGGCCATTAACAGCGCTACCCAGTACGAACTGAGTCTAAATCGATATTGTGTGTGAGACAATTGAAGTTTGGCTAAAGGGACCTAATTCAAAGCTTAGTCCAATATGGCTCCCTAAAATGAAAATTGTTATCACTAAGTGATGTTCAAATGCAAAAGACACTTACACCTATTGCATAGTATTATGTTGCCACTATTATATATATAGTTATCTTTTTTGAAAGTTTAAAGTTTTTGGAGGAATGTTGTAACATAAAATTAAAAGTTTTAAATATCAAAATTAAAACCCTTTTTATTTTCAGTTTTATTTTAATTTCAATTTAATAATAATTAAAACTCATAATTTCATAATGTAACTTATACATTAATTGGATTAATTTTCATTATTGTAGGTGTTAATTTTACACTATAAAAGGGAGATGGAATTTCATAGTTTGATACAACTGGATATACAATTTGAATATATAAAATACTCACTCTATTTTCATATTATATATTTCTATAGTTTTTGGAAACTCGATAAAGATTCGTTATTTATCTCCCTATGATCGTGCCCATAAAAGGAGAATTGGTTGTGAGTCGCATGGATTTTATCTTGGAGCTGTGTAGTGCCGAAGAACTCACACGAAAGGGAGGCAACACAACTTTAGGACAGGGTGCTTGACGTGACTCTCTAATGCTTGTATTCTAACTCTCTTCTTATAGTTGAATTATAATGTTTGTATTATTATAACCTTCTAATGTTTATGTAATTATTGAATTACGCTATATATTTTATTAGTTGATATGTTAATCTACACACAAATCACCCATTTTTTCCAACATAGTTATGGTGAACTCATGTATTCTAACACTTTAACCACCTTATAAACTAGTTAATTGTTTAGTATATGTAAAATAAAAAATCACAAAAAGAAGAAAACACCCTATATTTATTTTTAATATAATTGAAGTTGAATAACACTACTTTACCAAGGCAACATTGGCACTGGTACTCTTCCCCTTTCTATCACAAGGGGCACCCCTTGGCACTAACTGGGTCGATGTGGCCTTGTTAGTTTAGCAGCATTGATTGAAGTTATTCTTAATTTAAAGCAGTGTGTCTTTAACAACTATACAAATGAAATAAAAAGTGATACAGAAAGCAGTTTTTAGTGGAACTATTCACTAAGAGTCTTACTACAAGACCTAGTAAGCTAGCTAAAGAGCTTAGGTCTTACTATAGACGAAGTGCTACTAGAAACAAAAGAAGATTAAACCCTTTTTTCCAACGGACTGCACGAATGTACAAACTCATCAAGAGAAGTGCAGCCTGAGCATTACATCTATCGACTGGGGTTACTTGCACCCATTTCCCAAAATACTATTTTGCATGGGCCTACTCTTATCTATAAGTGAAATTCTCTTTTTAGGTCTAAAAGAAGGTCTTTTATGGGGGTTCATGTCCATGTACTGACTATTGCCCTTTTTTTGGGTTTCACACTAAGATTATGAGCTCTAAAATGATACTTGGGGATTGCTTCTGCCCTTCTAGTGCTTCCCAACACCATCCACTACATTAGTAAAGTTTAAAAGCAACAGCTAGCTTTATTGACTCCACCAGAGGTGCGTAGCGAGGTACGTGCCGATTTCCTATTAGCTTGTGTAACTCATGTCACCTTACGAATCAATTAGCTGTTCTGATGAGCGAGTTTGCTATATTTTGTGTGTCTACATGGTTGATTGGCCGGCATCCCCACTACTTGTATTGATTTCGTCCCCCTGTATGCTGTGTACCGCGTGCTGGCTTCACTCCACTTGAAGAGAGTCTCTTAGTCACCAGTGTATTAGAGTTAAGAGAGGGGGCGGGCATATCTTTCTAAAGGACGGGGATTCGTGTACTGATTGCTTGCCTTAGCTTCCTTCTAATGCTCGAACTACACTCTCCTAGCTTCTTGCTTCCTAGTATCAGGCCTATGGTCCATCCAAAGGCAGGAGCTTTACGACACTTCCTTACTCGCCTTTATTATATTATTATTATATTATTAAATAGAAAAGGCATATCTTGAAGACAGAAGTCGCTTAACTGCTTGCTGCGCCTATTACCTCTTTGCTTTCTTGCATCTCGAAACTGATTCAAGGTATACTATCTCCTATCTTATATGAGATAGCTTTCACAGGGATTCTTGCTAAAAATAAATTAACATAGAGAGCGACTAGAGTTCACTTCAGGAATAGGGGTTGATAAAAGGAAATCCCTATGCAGCAGTTTATGATTTTCAACCTAACAGGGACAGACAGAGGCATTGACATATCAAATTTGTCTCGTTTCCCTTTGAGCAGATCAGAGCTGATGACAAGAGAGAGACCAGTTAATTAGGGTGCCCGGGGCATGCGCTCTAACTTGGATAGTTGCACGAAAAAGGGGAAAGGAAAGCCCGACTCAACTTAACGCAAGGGCTCGTTGCAGACCGGGCGTAAAGCATGGAATTCTGCCTAACTAAGTTTGATCGGGCCTTAAAGCCTATCCTTTTATGGATACCTCGCTTCGCCTGTTTAGGAGACAACAAGGCCCCTTTCTTTTTGGAATGGTGTGCTTTCATTCCATTTATGGGGATTTCACTTACTTATAAGTAGGGAGAAGCGCTAACAGTCGAGCCTGACGCTTCTTTTCTTCACTTTGGCATCATACAAGCTACCCGCGGTTCAATCAGGCTTCGAATACGCAGATGTAGGAGTATGCCCCTTGGAGTGGGCCTAAAGATAAAGAGAGTATTGCTATCTAAATAAAACACGACAGGAGATCGAGCCACAAACAGGACAAATCGCAGAAGCAGTTCTAATCTAAGACACTCGACCAGGAGCTTCTACGCGGATTAGACACCCACCTAGCCTANAGTGTTCTACCTACCGTGAGTTTTTCAACACTACGAATAAGCAACTAATTGTCATAATGGTGCGCAAACGTTAAAACAATAAATTCATACATGTTTATGAAATCACTATGCGGGAATTAAACTAAAAACACATGGTATCAAATTAAAAACTAAAAATCAAATAGCTTTATCATCCATCCAATACAAAGGAATTTAGCCTAGCATTTTATCAAGATTAAACACATAGAAGTGGAACGACATCACCTATAAATTTGATGAACGTGATTAATTTCAGTTGAAACTCCCTGCTTCCGTTTCCCAAAAGTCGTCCGCTTAGCGTGTTGTATTTATATACAATCAAAGGCCGTTCCTATGCGTGAGATATATGAGTTTGTAAATCAAAAAGCTACCTCCAATACTTCAACAGTAAGTTGCCGGCTGTGCGTGATTATGTAGAAAAATTGATCCCTCAATTTTTGTGCCCTAATGTGACAGAAACTTCAAAGTTTATGCCTCAAGTTTCTCCTCACCAAGCTGCCGGCCAATGAGAGCATAAATTTAATTTCAGCTCCCTGTTATTCTCCAGAAATCGGCCGGCTCCTTCACTTGATTTTCAGCCCAATTTGCCACCACTATATGCGTGTAAATACTATTATAATGCTGCCAAATTGTGTAAAAATCTGGTGTATAAACCAGCTGGCAAAAGAATGTTTATATGTGTAATTCAGCCCACTATCCCCTCTCCTTCATACTCCAATCTGCCGCCCACTATATGCGCATATAATCCCTTTAAATCAGCCCCTAATCTCCCCCTCAATGTGTGTAAAAATGATGAATATGGCAGCCACCAATTCTGTTTTATTTTTCTTATCCCCGATTGCTCTCCTTCTTTTCTGTTTTCACGTGCATATATATTTAAAACCAACAGGCAACCCTTTTTTTCCTCAACAAGAGGTCCAACCCATTAACTTTATTTTTCTCCAAGTCATTCCTTTTTAGAATTAATGCAATTAAGTCCTTCAACTTCTATAGTGTAGACTTTGATCCCCGTGCTTTGAATTTTTCCATTTTTCGACACATTTTGTTTCTTTTCCCCAATTCTTCCTCAAATATTGAGTTTTTACGAGATGCAATATAACACAATTTATATTGTATTTTGCCAAAAGAACAATAAAATTTTATAATTTCAAGCCCCGAATAAGTGTAGAAAATACACTTATCAAACCCCCAAACTTGAATCTTTGTTTGTCCTCAAACAAAACTAAAACCTAACAAACACACAAACATGCAATACTAATTACCAAATTGATGGTCTATCAATCAAGTAAATAAAAAAAAAAAAAACTTGGTTGGATAATCTACTTTTAGCCTTAGGATTGGACTTCCAGAGTTGAAACTATAAGCTATTTCAAAATCACAATGTTAAATCAATCTCTACCTATTCAATGTAAATTCGACGTGTGAGTGTGAGGATTCATGTAAAGTATCACAAAGTCATAAATTGATTCAATTCCTGACCCTTTATGGCTAAATATTTCATTTCTTCGCTCGTAAGATACACGCCCCCAAACTTTGTTCTTTTCACTCTTTTCCCAAGGTGCGATATAAGGTTGAGTTTGTGATATAATACTAATCCTCACCCCCTCTAGTTTGATTCGATTTTACTAATTGTAGCTCAACACGTCAACAAATGCGGATTCTCCTTATTTTTGATTTCTTCAACCTCTAAGAATCAATTAAGTTAATAATCCCTCATCAAAAGTCCAATTCTCTCAAATGAGTGTTCGAGGCTTACTTAAAACGTGTAGCAATTTTTTTTTTTGGCACTCCTCTCCATTAAGTTTTATAAATGACCCTTGTAACGAGCTTTCAGCCGATGACTCTAAAGTCAGACGACCATAGAACATCAAGTTTTTAAAGACCCTTATAGACTTGATCACTCGAGTCATAAAGGCTACAAAGAGAGGTTTCACAATACAAGCGTTGATTTTTTTAATTTATTTTTTATTATTATTTTTTGATTCATGCAATGCCCCTTTTTGAACATTCATTTTCAAAAATCGACCTCCAACTTAAGATTTTAACCTAATTTTCATCTTATTAGTCTCAGATAATCCACACAAAATTTAACACACATAGAATCCACATTTATTCTCAATGTCTCCCTACAACAGCTCAGTCTCCCTCAAACTATCTAAAAATTGGTTTAAGAATGTATAGTATATTGGTTATTTGGATTTAGCATCTATGGTCCATTATTGTCAACCAACTCTACAATATGAATCANTAACACACATGGAATCCACATTTATTCTCAATGTCTCCCTACAACAGCTCAATCTCCCTCAAACTATCTAAAAATTGGTTTAAGGATGTATGGTATATTGGTTATTTGGATTTAACATTTATGGTCCATTATTGTCAACCAACCCTACAATATGAATCAAATTATTTTCTTCACAATGCAGAACATAAATCTTGAGCTAAAAAATATCAAATTCTACATAAATAAGCACAAACTAACTTAACATATAACTCATCCATAATTTATAGTCCAACTCTACGTTTCAATATACATCATCGTTAGCAGATTATCTGACCCACACAAGCATGCAAAAATACATAAAAAAAAATCATAAAATTGATTTTTTTTTTTTAGTAATAAAAGCACGCATCATCAAATAAAAACAAAGGAAAAACTCATGTTTTCCTCCCCCAAACTTAAGGTAGACATTGTCCTCAATGTTATAAATCATAATTCCGCAAATAAAGGGGTGGGGAAGAAAATGAAGAAAAGACTCCCCTGATATGGCTTGTAATCCAATTGCTAGCTTCCTATTGCTCCCGTTAGCTCCTTATTCTTGGTTGGTTTAAGTGTTGCGCGACATCATGTTCCTGCGTAGTACAGTCAAAGAAAACATTAAAATCAAGTAACTGGAACAAGTGTTACTTAGCTCTAACATCTGATAAACCACTAACATATCGAAAATTTAAGGAGAAACGAGATATGGATGATGAGTCCCTAAAATTGAATAATAATAATAATAAACTAATCTATATTATCCTATGACTAGAAAGCATAATAATAATAAAAAAAAAAGGAAGAAAAATTGGTTTGCCTCCCAATAAGCGCTTTGTTTAAAATCATTACCTTGACTTTGTTGCCGAGGCTAGTCTGCAAGATTAAGTGGCACCGTTGTTTTCTCACTGGAGTAGTCACCTCCCCAATAAGCCTTCAACAGTTGTCCATTCAGTCTGAACCTCCTTTGCTGATCATGGGATACCACTTCCACAACCGCATGCGGAAACACGGCCACTACCGTGAAAGGACCCGACCATCTAGACTTTAGCTTTCCTGGAAAAAGCTTGAGACGTGAATTGAACATCAACACTTGCTGACCAATTACGAACTCCTTTTTCCATATATGCTTATCATGCCATTTTTTGGTTTTCTCTTTATAATTTTTTGCATTTTCATAG
>OU503043.1:12835601-12877019 GCA_912172775.2 Fraxinus pennsylvanica
GGCTCGTCAGAATAAACATATCACGAAGCTAAGAATAAGCATGTAGCAAGATGGAAAATAAACATCTCTCGAATAAATCTCGAACTATAGAAGGCTTATATGCTGGCCTTGGATAGACAATGTCTTATAACTAGGCTCGATGATAGCTATAAGCGAGGAACAAACATCTCGCAAAGCCAAGAATAAACATCTGGCGAGGAGGAGAATAAATATTCCACAAATAGCCTTCGTACTATTAGAGTTTTATAAACTGGCGTTGGATAGATGAGGTCTTATAGCTAGGCTTGACTATAGTGAGAAGTGATGAATAAACATATCGCAAAGCCAGGAACAAACATCTGGCCTAGTGAGGCAAAAAAACATCCCGCGAATAGCTCTCGAACTATTGAAACCTTATAATCTGGACTCGGATAGATGATGTCTTATAGCTAGGTTCGGCAATAGTGAGATGCAAGAAATAAATATCTCACGAAGTCGGGGAAGAGCATCTAGCGAAGCGAGAAATGAACATTCGCGAATAGCTCTCAAACTTTTAGAGTCTTATAAACTGATCTCGAATAAATGAGATCCTATAACTAAGTGAGACATGAAGAATAAACATCTCGCAAAACTAGGAATAAGCATCTGACAAAGTGGGGAATAAATATCCTGCAAATAAAGCATGAAAAGGCTCCATTTGCAAGGGTAAACACGTTTGATGACTTGCCTATTTCTTTTTTCAAAGAACGAGGACTCCAATATATCGCCTCTTCCTTTATTCAAGGAATGAGGACTCATAGAATGCTGCCTCGTCCTTTATTAAATGAATGAAGACTCCAAGATGCTTGAATAACAGAGATAATCGCGGAATAAACATCCGACGAATAGATTTCGAACCATTAAAGTCTTATAAACTGGCATCAGACAGAAAAGGTCTTACAGTTAGGCTCGACGATAATGAGAGGCAAGGAATAAATATATCGCAAAACAAGGAATAAGCATCTGACGAGACGAGAATAAACATCCCGTGAATAGCTCTAGAACTATCGGAATCTTATAAACGAGACGCAAAACTAGGATTAAGCTTCTGATGAGGCGAGAATAAACATCCCGTGAATAGCGCTTGTACTATCGGAATCTTATAAACGAGCCTTAGATAGACGAAATCTTATAGCTAGGCTCGATGATAGTGAGGGCGAGAAATAAACATCTCGCAAAACTAGGAATGAGCACCTGGCGAGACGAGAAATAAACATCCTCGAATAGCTCTCAAACTATCAGAGTCTTATAAACTGACCTCGGGTAAATAAGATCTTATAACTAAGCTGGACGATAGTGAGACACGAGAAATAAATATCTTGCAAAGTTAGGAATAAGCATTTGGCGAAGCGGATGTTTATTCCACGAATAAAGCCTGAAAAGGCTCATTTTGCAAGGATAAACACGTCTGACAATTTGCCTATTTCTTTTTTCAAAGAACAAGAACCATCTTCCTTTATTCAAGGAATGAAGACTTCAAAATATCGCATATTCCTTTATTCAAGGAACGAAAACTCATAGAATACCGTCTCTTCATTCATTCAAGGAATGAAGACTCTAAAATGCTCTAATAATAGAGATAATCACGAGCTATACTGTAAGAATTAATAAGCTCGCCTTCATAATCAAGAATTGGCCAAGCATGATTATGTGGTGTTAGCATCATAAATAATTTCAACTATCTCTTCACAAGTAGAGAAATTTGATGAACCAGTAGCAAGAAATAGTATGACGAACTACTACAACCTATGTCATTATCCAACGAGAAGTGACCCACACTTAAATTTGGAAATTTCGGAGCCAGACTTTTACAACTTCAATGCAAAGAAATCCATTATCCTCTGAGATGGGCAATGCTTTACCAAAGTATTATGGTCAAATTAAGAAGATTGATACCCTCCTAAAATTTAATTTGCATGTAACATGGCTTCTTCACTATCAAGGTAAAATCAGTAGATGAAAAGATGCCAATTGGTTGTGGGATCTTTAGGTTTGATGAGGGTAAAGACTCACAAATTCGTAGTCACTAGTGCCTTTTCTCATCTCTTGACAACAAAACTTGTAGATACGAAGGGTGTGTATTGTGACGGATTGCAAGGTGATGACTTGAGATCTAGCATGGCAAGTGGATGTCATGGCACTAAGTAGGAAAATGAAGTAGACCTATGGTTAATTAAGTCTAAGCTTCAAAAGTACATGGCGATGCCGGTGTCACCTAAATTAGTGGGGAAATGATCGATGTTAATGGTGGCAGGTTTGTGTCCAGGAAATTCGTGTGTATAGGCAAGCACTGCAACACAGGTAGCAACGCAGGATTGCAGGCAACACTCAGAACGCAGCTAGGACATGGCCAAACACAGATTGCAGTCATGGAATGACACGGCAGCACAACAACACACAGATTGCAAGCTGCATGACATGGGCTGACACGGGCATGACATGGGCAGTTTTTCCGGCACACCAAGTAGTTTTCTTACCATGGGCTAGAAGCTGGATATTTTGGGACTTCTAGTACAAATTGGTCACTTATGCCTCTTGGAAGAGAAAATGCCAAGGAGGAAGCAAAAGCCAAGTTTGCCGCTATGAAATGGACATGTCCACTTGCAATATGGGTTGTAGAGACTTGCCACTTGCATGAAACAAATTCCAACTTGGCTTCTTCATGGTCTTAAGAGGTTTAACGTAACTTGCATCCAATGAGGACCATTGGATGAAGTTTGATCTTGGCCATTGATTCCAAGACATTTGCTAGGATTTTGCCTATAAAATAGAGAGTTAGTCTCATTTGTAAAGACATGTAGAATTCATGGAATTAAAGTGATTAGTCTCATTTGTAAAGATATGTAGAATTCATGGGATTAAAGTGATTCTATAAAGAGAGTTTTTCCCCAAATCTTACTTGTTTCCATATTTTCTTTACTTCAAATCCCATACTCAAGGTTGTAGTAATTTAGCCTACTTGGTTAGATTATTCAGGTGTTGAAAGGCTGACTTAAAGTTTTCTCGTGAGGGACGGGAATTGTGAACGTTAAGGCTGTACGGTGTCTAGTTATTCTAGTGTAAGAAAATTAGCCGCGTGACAGGTGGTATCAAAGCCTCGTTGGTAGGCCGTTATCATGTGGGCTTCACAACAAACTTTTGAGGTTGAGGAAAGGGTCCTGGTGTGGCCACAATTGAAACAAAGAAGACAAGGAGCAAGAGTAAGATGCGAGTAGCAATTTCCATGGAGGGCAAACTTGATCCAATCAACGCAAATATGGGTGATAGGCTTGAATCTCTTGAAAACTCTTTGGAGGCGTTGGAGGAGCACTCCACTGGAAAGTTAGAAACTCTCCAATCTAATGTCCAAGAGGTGTTGGACGCACAAGCATCATTGGAGAATGATTTCCAAACGGTGAAAGGTGATGTCCAAGCTGTGGTAGGTCGACAAGCCGCGATGACGGAAGATTTTGGTAGACTCCAAGCCAGACTCTTAGATGCCGTGTCCGCCGTACAAGGTCAAGGAAACCAATCATCCTCGATGATGGAGCGTATGAGCAAGGAGCTTGAGCAATACAAAAATTCTATCGCTAGTTCAAGCGGAGGTACCGCTACTAGTGTTGTTGCACCAAGGATCGAGTATCCAAAACCGAAGAATTATGACGGACGACGCGATGCCTCGGAAGTGGAAAATTTCCTATGGCAAATGGAGGTCTACTTTGAAGGCGTTAATCTTATGGAGGAANCTTTGAAGGCGTTAATCTTATGGATAAATCCATGAAGGTGCGGACCGCTTCAATGCATTTCTCGGATGTTACGGCGTTGTGGTGGCGTTGTAAGCATGGCAAAATTGCAAGGGGAGCTTGCAAGATTGACACATAGGACGAGTTCAAAAGAAAGCTCAAAAGCAAATTCTGCCCGGAGAAAGTCGTCTATGAAGCTCGCAAGAAGTTGAAGATGTTGAAACATACGGGAACGATTCGTGACTATGTCAAAGAGTTTACGACCCTTATGCTTCAAATCCCAAGCATGCCGGAGGATGACTTATTATTTTGTTTCCTAGACGGATGTGCTAGTTGGGTGCGACATGAATTGCGACGTCGCGAAGTCAAAACCATAGACGAATCCATTACGGATGCCGAATCCTTGATGGAGTTCGAGAAAAGTGCCGAGTCTGAACCGAAAACCATTAAACCAGCTAAAGGGAATTTTGGTGAATATGGCGAAGACTCCAGAAAGGCCATGTAAGAGGGTAAGACGGAGTGGTAGCAAAATTCTAAAGCCGATTATCGACCCGTGTGCAACACTCAACCTTCTTGGAGGAAGGAGTATGCTGAAAAGAAAAGGAACAATTTTACACCTCATAATTGCTTTCTTTGTAAAGGACTGCATCTTATGCGGGATTGTCCTAAGCAAGGATCATTGGCATCCATCTCGACGAGTCAACCGAAGGTAGTAAATAGCAAAGATGAGGATGAAGTTTAGATGAATTCATTCCAATTGCTTAATGCTATAAGTACCGAAGACATTTTCATAGGAACAGAAACACGGTGCCTTTCGGGGATGAGGTTAGTTGAAGTCCTTGAGGATGATGAGGACGTAATGCCTACGGAGTTATCGGGAGAACTACCGAAGGAAGAAATTAATGAATCTTTGTCAAAAGATTCAGAAAATGGGAGCATTGATGTTCAAGTATTCGACAAGCGTGGGGACGCTACGACCGAAGGTGTCGTCCATCCGAGAAACCAAAGCAACGTTTCCGAGGGTGAAGGTTGGTGTCAAACGTGGCATGTAAGAGGTTGCAATGGGAAGAGGTGCATGGGGGCACTGTGAACACCTGTCCATCGAGGGGATGGTGCCGCAAGAAGAAAGAACATTCAAGCCCATTGATGGGGAGGACAATGCAAGGTGTGAAGCACAGGGCGAAGTGCCAATGCGTTCCGCTACGAGGATGTTAGCGGATTTAGTGGGGACGAGTGTGACGGATCGCAAGGTGATGACTTGAGATCTAGCATGGTACGGGGATGTCATGATACTAAGTGGGAAAATGAAGTAGACCTATGGTTAATTAGGATCGTTGTGCTTTGGTGGCTGTCATCTTAATTATGTACAAACTGTGTCAGATCGCAAGGTGAGATCTAGCATGTCGCGGGAATGTCATGGCACTAAGTGTGAAAATGAAGTAGACCTATGGTTAATTAGGTTTAAGCTTCAAAGGTACATGCCGATGCCGGTGTCACCTAAATTGGTGGGGAAATGAGTCTAGGAAATTCGGGTGTGTCTGCATCGCAGGCAAATTGTAGGTAGCACCCAGGATGCAGCGAAGACATGACTAGACACAGGCCTGCATGAAATGGGCTGACACGGGCATGACATGGGCAGTTTTTCCAGCACACCAGGTGATTTTCTAGGGAGAAATACCATGGGATAGAAGCTGGATATTTTGGGACTTCTAGTTCAAGTTGGTCACTTATGCCTCTTGGAAGAGAAAAGGCCAAAGAGGAAGCAAAAGCCAAGTTTGCCACTATGAAATGGACATGTCCACTTGTAATATGGGTTGTAGAGACTTGCCACTTGCATGAAGTAAATTCCAACTTGGCTTCTTCATGGTCTTAGGAGGTTTAATGCCACTTGCATCCAATGAGGACCCTTGGATGAAGTTTGATCTTGACCATTGATTCCAAGACACTTGTTAGGATTTTGCCTATAAATAGAGAGTTAGTCTCATTTGTAAAGATATGTAGAACTCATGGGATTAAAGTAATTTCTATAAAGAGAGAGATTTTCCCCAAATCTTACTTGTTTCCATATTTTCTTTACTTCAAATCTCATACTCAAGGTTGTAGTAATTTAGCCTATTTGGTTAGATTATTCGGGTGTTGAAAGGCCGACTTAATGTTTTCTCGTGAGGGACGGGAATTGTGAACGTTAAGGCCGCACGGTGTCTAGTTATTATAGTGTAAGAAAACTAGCCCCATGACAGTATGCTATATTTCCTCGAAAAGGTGAAATCTCGGTAGTAAAGAATGTTTTGAATTGAAAAACTCTGAATACGAGATTGAGGAAGTTCATGAAGTAAAGGATGAGTATAAATTTTGTTCAACTCTTGAGCTGGTTGTAATGGACCGTCTATTTGGCCCCCCGAGTTGCCATAGCTCCCGGAGCAGCCTTTCCTCACACATGCGGCTGGCAAGCTAAGATATAGAATATAAACACAATATAAGGAGGTGGGAAGCTCGCCATCATACCTGTATATGGGATATCGTTAGTGGACTTTCGAGAATTTAGCGTGATACCTGCAATAAGCAATCTTGTCATGCCACATGAGTAGGGGAGTTCTCTGGGCTCGTGACTTAGTGCATGGTTACAAGTCCGCAACAAGGAAAAAAAATAGCACTAAAAGAAATGACCATTAAAGGTAGCTTGTGGTTAGGGCAAAGCTTTACGAGGCAATAGACCTCGGTTCGAGTCACACCAGGGGCAAGGGTTAAAAATGGAAATTATCCAACAGAATTTTAACAAGCAAACTAAACAGACATCATCTGCCCAAAATAATTTTCATATTTCTTGTAAAATTAAAATTATGGTTAGTCAAAAGAACATCACTTGCCTGCAGCATAAACAGGCACATTATGTTTTAAATAGGATTGATAGAAATACATTATTAACAGAAAATGGAAGCTATAAATACTTTTAGAACGACGGAGAGGATTCTTTCTTTCCGAATTGGCATCTGCAGATTGACACCTAATTTATCTGTCTTCATCAAACACAAAGCAAACTCGAAAAATACATCAAAAAAATCATTTTGAGCTACAAATAAAAAAAAATTAGAAGAAGTTACTCAGGCAAGTTGATCAACAAAACCAAACTTCAGGAGAAATTTCTTCTGGTTACAATCCAGCATTTCACTCAAGGTAGAAGTTACATTCTTTTGTTTCAAAAGTCTTTGCCTCAACTCTATTCTTTTCTTCAAACCATGCTTAAAGAAGTCAGGATATTCAGCAGCTTCATCAATTCGTCGTCCCATCACTTGTTCCAAAAACTTAATCCTCGGCCCTATAGAATTAGTTGTACTCTTAATTAAGACAGGGGGATAACCAGCCACTAGAGCTGTTATCTGTCTCGATTCAAATCCACATATCCTTAGGTACGTAACATTAGGACTCAGAATCTTGTTAGCATCTCGACATAGAACTTCTGGGAAATTTAATGCTACATTTTGGAGGTGAATTTCTGTTAGACCTAATGATTTCAGAAAATCTAAAGTTGGTCGTAACCTTTTCTCGATGCTATAACCCATAATGAATGGGTGTTTGATCAAAACTTTACCAATCGTCCCATCTTTGGACAGGCCTAGACTTGCAAGAAAATCCACTATCTTTGAAAGCTTTGTTTCAATGCTGTAACTGATGATTCTCGGGTTTAGAAGTATCATCTTTCCCACTTGCTTTTCGGGTGCACCAAGAGCTTCGAAGAAAGCAAGAAGTGGGCAGAGCTTCTCTTCCACAGCGTGAAAGAGAATGTGAGGAAATTTTTTTATGGCAGATGCAACCTCCTTAGGCTTTGTCCCTAATGTTGCGAGGCACTGAACCATTGGAACAAGTTTATCGTGCAAGTCGAGAGTGAGAATTTTAGGACACTTTCCAACGATGGAAGGAAGTTTCCTCTCTTGGATGCCTATGCTTTTCAAGTAGTCCCAGCTTTCAGAAGCTTTCTCCCTTTCCACGTCCTTGAGCCGCTTGCATTTCTTGAACATTTCATTTATACTTTTATCGTCAAAGCCCCTGTCTCTGAAAAACCACATAATGCCACCATTGTTGCTGTTTGCTTCCATATTCCCTGATAGGATTCCGAAGAAAAATCAAGATAACATCTTTAAGTAAAAATCACTAAAATTAGATACAAGAATTAGATAAATACTCGTAGAGCTACATAAACTCAAATCTTTTATCTACAGGTAACATGAATCCTTAGATCACTAAAATCATTTGTAGTCGGCTACATGAATCCTTCACCATTTCGCACTCTTCATTGCCAAATCTATTGCGAAATTTAGTCAACTACATCTTTAGCAACTACAAGAAACTCTTTTAATTTAGGCATATCCCTCCACCTTCCAACTTGCTCTACTGAATTCGTGTCACTATTACGAACAGGACCCTAGTTCATTTACAATTAGTAGCGACAACAAACTAAGCCAATAATTTTGGAGTTGGCCATATTAATCCATTCATTGCTATTTCTTTTGGGAAATCTAGAACAACTACACCCTTAGAAACCGTAATAGGCTAATTTTATTTTGATCTTGCACGTCCCTCTTCTAACTTGCTCTATCGAAATCGCGTCATTGCTATAAACGTAAGCCTCTTTAGGTTGATGCAAAAATTGACCCGATCACTTAAGTGTTCACCTTCATGGCAAGTATTCTATGTCCATTTTAGTATGATGGCACATCCATTTTTGACACGCAACACACAACTACAAATGTTGCCACATCGATAGTTATAAATGTAATCAGATTTACAGTTCCAGGCATTGGAAATCCAGATTTGAAGTCACCTAATGTTTGATTGATTACTCTGGGTGGTAAAAAGAAATATTAAAATAACTCATGTTCCATCATACTTCTCCACTGTCGTATAAGATTCAAGAGGAGCAAGGTAAGTGATAGATATTAACGTCAAGTTATGAATTCACAGGCCAAGTGCAGCATTAAGGAACAAAATAAAAAATACTAAATTTACTTGTAAAAAATATAATGCTAACCACCAAATTGTACCGCTCTAGATATTATTTACACAAGACGGCATCTACAGAGAATTGCTTTCTACAGTTAAAAAGGGAACCAAGAAAAATGCAGGGCTCATCAACTATAGTGCAGGGGAATCTTCAAATTGACAAAAACAACAAAAAAAAGTTATAAATCGAATTTCATACGGGAAATCGGGGAATTTAATGAATTGTTAATATACGACTATCTTGTATTCAAATCAGAAAGAACCCAAATGTAGAAGGCATAGATAAACTAGAAAACAGGAAAAATATGGTAAAATCTCGAGAAAAAGACTAACTCTTTCAAAGTCTGTTGTGCTTCCGACAGCCTCTTGAGAAGGAAAAAAAACTTACATGCTCTCTCTCTTTCTCAGCGTTGCCTCAGGAACTAGGAGTTTGTTATCACTTATCCGTTATCTTTTTCTTCTCCTTTTTGGGTGTGTTTGATAGAAACTAGGGGAAAAAAGAAAATGTTTCCCAACTTCACTCAATTAATAGTGTTTGATTGCACAAGTTTTCTTGACTTTTGTTTTTTTCACCTTTTTTAGGTACAATCATTTTATGCACATTTTCTTAAATTTGTTTTCTCACCTATTAGGTGGAAAAGCAATTTTCATCTTTTTTTTTTTTAGTAATGGCAATAAATTCTATCAACTATTATAAAAAGAATTTTCATTTTTGTTGATAATTTCTATGCAAAATAAAGTCAAACGAATATAGTAATTTTTTTAATTGTTAAATTTTTTTTTTCCTGAAATTTGGGGTGTAGGGTAAATGTTCATTGTTATAAGGTCAAATTGCAAAAAAAAAAAAAAATTCCCAACATGTGGCCAAATAGCAATCTTATCCCAACCAATATTTCATTGGATTTTTGTCTGTTTTCTACTGTGGATTGCTGAACACAGCTAAAATAGTCTTCTAGATTGTTAATACCTTGTTTTTATTACTAAGGGACTTACCTTTTCGCAATATTCTATAGGTTAGGATTGAAATATGAAAATATTAGAAAGGTTGGAATTGATTTGCATAAAGTTTACAAGAGATAGGGTTGTATTGTGTGCAAAAGATTTCAAATTCATGGTTTTTTACTGACCTTTCTAGATCAAAGAAAGAAAAAGCTAAAAAACACAAAAGATTGATAAATTATCCCATTAGTCACTGAACTTTGCGTAAGATTTTTAAAACGTCGCTAAATTTCAAAAGTTTCCCTATTAACTTTGGGCCACATTTTAGCCTGAAATTGTAAACAAAAAACAAACGTTGGAACAGTATATCCTGACAGCACAATACATTTCCACTGTGCAAACAGTAAAACAGCAGAGGAAGTTGCCGAATTTACCCTTAACCCAAACCAATTGCCAAGATTTCTCCCTTCAAAATCTTTACTCTCTCGCCTCCCCTCACGTAACAGTTGCAATTGGAAGCTAACCCATTTCTACAGACCCAGCTATCGTGTTTCGACGACTTCCTCAGTGTTCCATCGCACCTCGACGAGAGTAGATCTTGAACTGGCTAAAGCTTACTTGTAGATTGAGGGCCCCAATACACGAAGAAGAAGTCCCACACTTCACGATTTGGTACATCCACTGCACAGACGACTGGAAATTAATAAGCTTCCCAACCATAAAATTGGGAAGTCCAACTGCAATAGCACCGCCACCGCCACTTCAACCGCTAAACAGAAGGCATGGACACATTCAATTCTCAGGTGGATTTTCTGAACCTTGGCTGTTACCGCATTTCGTATGTTTTTTTAGCCTTTCCAAACCCATTTATTAAACGTGCAGACCAGTGAAATTCATGGTCTGGGTTCGTCAAACGCTATTGCCGACTGCCTGAACGTTGAATCGTCCATCGACACGACAAGTGTTTCATGAAACACAGGTGGGAACGTGTTATGTCATTGTTCAACTCCATCTCCGACCACAATTACTCCAATTGTGCAACCACTAGGACGCAATGCGTCGGGAACACAACGGAATTGTTGGCTTATACCAAATTAAAATATTATTGATTTAATACCAAATTAATTTCAAGAAATATATCACATTAATTATTCATATTGTGTTTACAGACGTAACAACACTTGTGCCGTTTTCAAAACAGTAACAACACTTGTGCTATTTTTTTCATATTGATTAAATAATGAGCATATCTCTCGAATTTTGTAAACAACATATTTATCCTGCAACTTAAATGAGTTCAACTTATCGATTATTAGGGTTCGGACGGGTCATGGCTTCTTATACTCGTGTTTATAGATAGAACAACACAAGTGTTGTTTAATGGCACTTGTACCGTTCTGTTGATTTCTCCAATATTTTTATTCTTTCCCGACGTAACGTACTCAAGCAGTGGAACCCCTAACTTAAGAAGTCAGAAATATTGATTATGTGACAAATAACAGTAGAATTGGCATAGATTGTATGACATCCAGTGGTGAAATCACAAGTCATGATCTACATTCATTACAAAATATAAGAAATGAGCATATCTCTCGAATATTGTAAATGGCATATCTATTCTACAACTTTAATGAGTTCAGCATATCGATTATCGGGTCTCAAACGGGTCGTGGCTGCTTATATTCGTGTTTATAGACAGAACGATAAAAGTATCGTTTAACGGCACTTGTGCCGTTCTGTTAATTTATCCAATATTTTGCTTCTTTTCCAATACAACAAACTCAAGCATTGGATCCCCTAAGAAAGTTAGAAATGTTGATTATGTGACAAATAACAGTAGAATTGACGTAGATTATATGATATCCAGGGGTGAAATCACAAGTCATGATCTACATTCGTTAGAAAATATAAGTAACAATCGTATCTCTCAAATGTTGTAAATGGCATGTCCATCCTACAACTTTAATGAGTTCAAATTATCAATTATTGGGACTTAAAGGAGTCGTGGCTACTTATACTCATGTTTAAAGACAGAATGACATAAGTATCGTTTAAAGGCCTTGTGCCGTTCTGTTGATTTCTCCAATATTTTACTTCTTTTTCAATGCAACGAACTCAAGCATTGGACCCCCTAACTTAAGAAAGTTAGTAATTTTGATTATGTGACAAATAACTATAGAATTGTTGTAGATTGTATGATATCCAGTGGTAAAATTATAAGTCATGATCTACATTCGTTGGAAAATATAAGTAATGAATATATCTCTCGAATTTTGTAAACGCCATGTCCATCCTACAATTTAAATGAGTTCAACTTATTGATTATCGGGGCTCGTATAGGTCGGGTTGCTTATATTCGTGTTTATAGACAGAACAGTAAACGTGCCGTTTAATGGTACTAGTATCGTTCTGTTGATTTCTCCAATATTTTCCCTCTTTTCCAATGCAACAACCTCAAACATAGGATCCCCTAACTTAAGAAAGTCAAAATGATTGATCATGTAACAAAGAAGGGATGAATTGACATAGATTATATTATATCGAGTTGGTGAAATCATAAGTCATTTTATTAATTCATTGGAAAATATAATTAATGAACACAACTCTCAACTCTTATAAATAGCATGTCCATCTTGCAACTAAAATGAGTTCGACTTATTGGTTATTGGGGCATGGATGGGTCGTGGCTTCTTAGACCTGTGTTTTTTATAGATAGAACAACATAAGTGTTGTTTAACAGCACTAGCGACTTTTGTTGATTTCTTTAATATTTTTGTTCTTTCCAACGTGACAATATCATGCATTAGATTTTCTAATTTAAGAATGTCAGAAGGATTGATCATGTGACAAATAACGGTTGAATTGACATAGATTATATGATATCGAGTTGGTGAAATTACAAGTCATTGTATTGATTCGTTAAAAAGTATATTTAATGAGCACATCTCTCAATTTTTGTAAACGACGTGTTTATCTTCCAACGTAAATGAGTTCAACTAATTGATTATCGGGGCATGAACGGGTTGTGGCTACTTATACTCTTTTTATGTACATTATAGCATAAGTGTCGTTTCATTATCAGTAACGACACTTGTGCCGTTCTACTGATTTCTCCAATATCTTGCTTCTTTTCCAACACAATGCCCTCAAACATTGAACCCCCTAATTTAAGAATGTCAGAAATGTTGATCATGTGACAAAGAACGATTGAATTGATATAAATTATATGATATCGAGTTGGAGAAATCACAAATCATTGTATTGATTCGTTAGAAAATATAATTAAAGCACATCTCATAATATTTGTAAATGGCATGTTCATCTTACAACTGAAATGAGTTCAATTTGTTGGTTCTCGGAGCACGGACGAGTCGTGAATACTTATACTCGTGTTTATAGATAGAATGTAACGATGGTCGTTTTCATTTCAGTAATGGCTCTTTTGTCGTTTTGTTGATTTGGCATGTATTTTGTTTCTTTTCCAACGCAACGACCTCAAATATTGTATCCCCTAACTTAAGAAAATTAGAAAAGTTGATCATATGATAAAAACAGTTGAATTGACAAAAAATATACGATATCAACATTTTCATCTCAGTAATGGCACAAGTGTTGTTCCCATGGACAAGTATATTTACAAACATAACTGTAGTTGTGCCATTCTCATAGACGTTCTTATCTCAGTAACGACATAAGTGCTATTCTCATGGACACTTATATTTGCAAACATAACAACATCTGTGTCGTTCTCATGTTAATAAAAACAAGTCACTCTACTGATTTATAAAATATAAGTAATGAGCATATCTCTCAACTTTTGTAAACGTCATATCCATCTTACAACTTAAATGAGTTCAACTTATGGTTCTCAGGGCACGAATGGGACATGGTAGCTTATAATCATGTTTACAGATAGAATGACACAAAGTTTAGTTTCTTCTTAATAACATCACATGTGCCGTTCTGTTATTTTCTCATATACTTCGAAATGTTTCCAACATAACGACCTCAAGCAATGGACATGTGATAAAGAACGAAAGAAATGATATACAATGTAATGGACTCTTATAAGTCAATAATGACACTTGTGATGTTCTCAAGAGCGTTTTCATCTCAAATGATGACAATTGTATCGTTCTCATTGACGCTTATACACATTTAACTTACATAATCTAGCTTGAATAATATTTGCAATTTTATTTTCTTTGCCCATGTTTGAGCCACATTCTCATTTTTCTACTCATTTTCAACTACACATTTTTCAATAATATAATATTTTCCATCATATCAATAACTTTTCCTTCTTTTTCAACCACATATTTACCATCACATCACAAAAAAATGCATTTTCTTCTAAAAAATGTGCATCAAACACTATTTAACAAAGATAAGAAACAATCCTTTCTTTTTACACTTCTGATTCTATCTCTTCCTATGCCTTGTGCTTACACACTTAACACTAATGAATTGTCTGTAATTTGAGCAACAACAAACTCAAATCCTGAAGACTTTCTAAAAGTTTCATTATGAATGTGCCTTATGACGAGAACCCAACTCCATGACTTTTGCATGGATATGTAATTTCAACTTTTACTGGAAAAATTATCATAACCTAATGTCTTCATCATTACTTTCCCAATCAGTCATGATCAACAACTTGGTCCAAGGACTTCATTAACTTGAATCGTATTTAACAGGCACCTCATATACGAGTTAAAATAAATTATCTTAAATGATAATAATAAAAAGACAATAAATAAAAGAACTAAAAATCTGAAAAGACCAAAGCAAATCAATTGACATCAACCATGAAAAAACAACATCAACTCCAACTTCTCTGGCGAAAGTGTATTTCATGTTTAGGAATCCAAATTTAAATTAGTGAACGTCAAACATGGGATGAAAATGTGTTCAAATGTTAAAATGTGTTCAAAAATAGGCTTGTAGGATGCAATGCTTCCTTTGCAGGAATTCCATTGTCATAGTTGACAAACTACACTCATAAAAGATACCAAAACTTAATCTAAAGATGAGGGAAAATTTAAGACGATTTAAATATAACTTCATTTTCGAACAAAATTTTTGTTTTGTTCATAGTTCACCTCACAATCATAAGAAACGTGATACACTAAATAAGAAGTGCCACATTAGCCCAAATTATATAGTCTAATGTCACTAGAATCACTAGAAGACAAGGCAACATAGTAAAATAACAAGTCCTCATATTCCAATATAATAACATTATTTGCATGACAAAAAGATACAATGTCATCAAAAAATCTTGCAGTTATAACCATTATGCTTACGTTAAGGCAAGTCTGCAAAGTTCAGGATCCCATTTTCATACCAACTCAAATTATACTTATGGGAAGTGCAACAGATAAATCAAAATACACTTAACGATTGAAAGGAATAAGAGGAGGATTATTTGGAGCCAACGTGTTTCTTGATAGGTTAACCTTGCCATCTTCCATGATGTATATCATATGAACAATACTGTACATATTATTGTAGAAAGAATGTAGAAAACTTCCTCCTAGTGCGTTTGCTTCCACCGTCGTAGTAGTAAGGAGAGGAATTCCTGTACTTTCGCAAATTTGCAATCGATTTTAGTGCGTATTGTAGTGAATTTGATGAGATACAAAGGAGGAGAAGAAGAAGAGTTCAATTTCAAATGGAAAAAAAGGATTTTATAGTGTTGAAGGAGAAGTAACGAGAGAAATGAGAGAAAGTTGTGCGATTTTGGAGTTAAAAATCGAAGAGCAATTTTGTTATTTTACCAATTAAAATATTTTGATTTTTTTTTCCTTTTATTATAGGTCAAATGCTATTTGTCTAATATCATTGTGTAACCCGACTGTTTGGCCAAATTTTTTCCTTGAAAAAGGGGTCATATTTGATGAATTAGAAAACCTGAATCAGGCTTTGCACAAATATTTTATATGCTTTCATGGGCCTCATCCCAAAAACATTGGACTTTGCCTCTGCATAAATGTTTTATCTATTTTAAGAGGTTTCAACTTTCAAACACGGGACTTTAGCTTTACGATAAAGATTTTTTCAATTTTAGAGGCCTCATCCTTGCCTATGCATCAACGCCTTCGTCATGCAAGATATCATCTTCTTTGCCTATGCATCAACGTCTCTGTCGTTCATATCTTGATCCATGACCCTTCGTTCTCAAAATACGCGTGACTTCTAAGAATGACAAAAACAATGAAAATTGATACAAAATAAGGAATCAACTCGTAATTATGCAAGTCTACGAGTAAACATAAGTATTGCATTGATCATTTGCGTAAAATTTTTAATTCTAACCAAAACTGGAAGGGAAAAGAAATAACTCGTAATTGATATTTCCGTGACTACCTTACAAGACGAATAAATTTGCTATTTTTCATTTTAGATTTTCGTAATTCCAAATATTTAAAGGAGTTGACATTATTTGGATATACAGAGGATAAACTGCGAAATACGTGGCTAATTTTGAAAACATAAAAAAAAAAAAAAATAATAAATAAAAAAATAAAATAAAAATCTACTGCTGCTGTCCTGAGGCACTTCAAGAAAAAATTTCTCTGAAATTCAACTCTAAAGAAGAAGTGCCCAGCTCATGAATATTTTTGAGTAGTCCTATTAGAAATGAATCAATCGATGAATATACGCATTCAATCCCCTTCTCCATCTCTGTAAGTGGCACTTTTTTATACCCATTTTAGTATATTTTGCATTTTTTTTTTATATTTGTGTACGTGTGAGTTTTATATTCTATAGACGGAAGATCTTGTTTTGAAATAAATTACTGAAATTCACTATGTATAAAATTCATTCCTGTATACATAAAAAAGTTTCAGTGTCATGCTGAATTTTCAGGCTTATTTAGATTGGGCTTTTCCTGGGGAGGTTATTTTTTGGAATTTGTTGTTGTGACAGAAGAAATTGTGGCAGTTTGTGGATATTTTAGGGAAGGGGTAGTTCATCCTCGATCAGTATATTACTGGTCCGTTGGCAGTGAGTTAAGGAAGTTAAGGATAGTTACTCGTAAATGAACGTCGTTATCTTGATTTCAATTGATTTATGGAAGCTTGCCAAGCTTGAGACATATATTATGATTTGAGAGATAAGGGAATGGCTTCCCGTCGGATTGGCTTCATTGACTTAGCTACTTATCCCATACTCCAGGGTTTTCCTTAAGGCATAGGTATCCAAGATAAGTAGATAACCAGTATTGTAGGATGCACCATAATATGGACAGATGAAATTTGTGATTTTGCTAGTTTCTTAAGCAAAAATAAAATAGTTATATGCGTTCATCTGATTTTCTTTTGCAGACTACTGCTACCAGCTAAAAGCTCTTCTCGCTGTACATGTCCTTGCTTAAGAGTGCAACTGGAAAATAGTTCCAGTTCGAATTTGTCAAAAACGTCCCTAATTTCTAGAGGTTCGTCCACATGGTATAAGATACAACCTATGTTCAATGAATCCTTAACGAAAAAGTATTCATCACAAAGTGGAGCTTTTGTGACTTCTAGAGCTCAAGAAGTATCTGACATTCCAGTTGTTGGTGATGATAAGATTGGAGTGTTATTACTGAACCTTGGAGGCCCTGAAACTCTTGAGGATGTTCAACCCTTCTTGTTTAACCTTTTTGCCGATCCAGTTAGTATCTATCAGTTTGGTTATTTTGTTCATTTCTTAATGGTTAATAGTTTTGGAGTTGAAAATTCTTTATTCTTTATTGGTCTGTAAATTGGAAATAGGATATTATACGATTGCCGAGATTGTTTCGGTTTCTGCAAAATCCTTTGGCGAAATTCATATCTGTTGCTAGAGCCCCAAAGAGCAAAGAAGGATATGCTTCAATTGGTGGTGGTTCTCCTCTTCGCCAGATAACTGATGCTCAGGTATGATTTTGATATAATAAATCATTTTTTAGCCCATGTGCAGTAGTTAATTATTTGAACTTGAAAGTACAATTTCTACAGTTTTGTGGATTTTCATATGTGGAATGACTACATGAAATTTCCATCCAATAGTTATATATCAGGTTTTTGATTTGAAGATTTTGTGTGCTGTGTTTTCGTGATTGGGTGTTGTGTGAGCGAGCGAAGTATGAGAGCACATGAATTATCCTGTTTTGAATAATTGAAGCATTCTTTTCCTTTTTTTGATCTTTTGGAAGCCTTGGTCCATTCCAACTTCAGTAAATGATGAATGAAACTCTTGAGAGGTAGGTTCTGGTTGAGATTGGGTTTGTACCTTCTTTTTATTGTACACATCTTATATGCCATCTCTGTTTTTTAGTGAAATTGACTTGTCGATAATGAAAATATGTTTATTCTTTACATTATTTTCCATATTTATGTTTACTCTTTAACTCAGATAATAACTAATATCTCTAGGCTGAAGAGTTGAGAAAAGCACTATCTGAAAAGAATGTCCCTGCAAAGGTTTATGTAGGCATGCGTTATTGGCATCCATTTACTGAAGAAGCTATTGAACAGGTATCTTTACTATGGGTTTCAAATGCGAGTTCCATCTCTCCCCCTTTGATATAGAGAAGAAGAAATAATGTTGGCAGTCATTCAGCATAGATTGTTAGCTTACAGAAGTATGAAAATGTTTAACTTCAAGGTCTCTTTGCCACTACTGTCTCACTTGATTATTCTCTTGAAAATGATGGTTTTAACTTGTTTCGTGGTATAAAATGGAAAATGCAGCATAAATATGTTTTGTGTACTTATCTCTGTGTGGAGAAGTTTGTAGATTCTGAAATTTATGCACTGATCAGAGTTAACACTTGCAGTATTAGAAGAATATATCCAACTCGATTTAGAGATGGTATGGAGGATTGCGTGCATAGAGTAAGCAGAAACCTTTGTACATCACAGAATCTAGGGTACAAGTGCTAAAATATGTTTAGAGAGGTGAATGCAGTTAGGCTATTAAAGTTTCAGATTTTTCTTTGTTTAGTAATGCACATGGATACATATGAATGGTATCTATACCTTCAAATTGAGCGAGTTTTGAGAAATGTTGGAAAATTAGACCAATACATTATTTTTATTTTAACCAATATGGGAAATTTGCTATGTTCATGCAAATTAGCTTGTACTGAAATAAAATACTGACACAATCCATGAAGTATCTAAGTAAATGACAAAAGGAAGCATATATGCTATCAATTTAACTCTAAACAAGGAGATAGCTTCTCTTTCCATTCCTTGAATAAGAGAGAGTGCAACCGAGTTATGGAAATGGTGAAGTTCCTGAAGCCAAACGAAGTGGGGATAGTTCTCCATGACTGGTATGCTAGGCAGAGGCTGTGATTATAGATTCCTTCGATGGTGCGGCCGAGCACCCGTGTGAGTTGATTCATAAGGACTCTTGTAGAAAGTTGTTCAGGAGGTTAGGAATAGAATATTTATTTGGAATTTAGAATCGTGTGTATAGCAGGAAAGTAGGAATAATAGTTAACTAAATATTCTCTCATATTTACTTACCTTAGTTAGACTGGTTCTAGGTTGATTTGTTTCCTAATTTCGAGGATCTAAACTGATCTCATTCCTGTATATATAGTCTCCTAATTGTTCAATAAGAAGATGAATTTTTCCCTCAGAATTATCTACATGGTATCAGAGCTTGTCTCTGAACCCTAATCTTGTCGCCTCCATTCTCCGGTATTCTTTCAGACCTCTCATAGGTGCTCTCGACTGATTCTCTCATGTTTTTCACTGCCTTTCTTTTCTCTCAACCATGGCCGAAACAGACTAGTCCTCAACCGGCATCTCCTCTCCTGCTGGCTCATCATCCTCAATCACCCTTGCTATATCCGAGACCAATCTTGTCCCTGTGACCAGTCACAAATTAAATGGTCAAAATTATTTACAATGGTCTCAATTGGTGATGATGTTCATCAGTGGCAAAGGGCGTGATGATTACCTCACTACAACCCAACAAGTCTGATACTCACTACAAGGCATGGCGATCTGAAAACAACATGGTTATGTCTTGGCTGATTAACTCCATGACCACTGAGATTAGTGAAAATTTCCTCCTTTATTCTACAGCACAGGAAATTTGGGAGGCTGCCCGTGAGACATACTCCAGCAGTGAGAATACTTCTGAATTATTTCAAGTTGAAAGTGTTCTTCAGGATCTCAAACAAGGAGATGGGTCTGTAACAACCTATTTCACTAATCTCACTCGCCATTGGCAACAACTAGATTTATTTGAAACCCATGATTGGAAGTGTCCAGAAGATGGGGTCAAATTCAGGAAAATAGTGGAAACTAAAAGAGTTTTCAAATTTCTCACGGGACTTAACAAATCCCTTGATGAAGTCCGGGGTCGAATCCTTGCAACTAAACCTCTTCCTAATCTACGAGAAGCTTTTTCAGAAGTCCGGAGGGAAGAAAGTTGGAGAAAAGTCATGCTATGATCATCCGGGACATTGCCAACCTCTGAAAGTTCAGCCCTTACAACACATGGGTCCCTGATTTCACAAGATGTTTTTGCTCATGCTGCTCGTGGTTCTTCTCAACATTTGAATGACAACAAGCCTAGGAAAGGGAGGCCGTGGTGTGACCATTGTAGGAGACCAGGGCATGAAAAGGACACCTGCTGGAAACTCCATGGAAAACTCGTGGGTTGGAAGCCTACTAGAGGGTCTGATGAGCGTGACAACCGCGGGTATGTAGCCACTACTGAAGCAACTGCTACTCAAGCTCCTTTCACCAAAGATCAACTAGAGGTTCTTCTAAGGTTGATTAGCCAAGTAAACATCCAGCCAGCCCCTGGTATCATTGGAACTGGAAGTGTTGTTCACAGAGATAATACATCCATCGCTTTTGGTGCAGCCATTGCTTCCTCAAATACTTGGATTGTTGACTCATGGGCATCAGATCATATGATTGGAAACCGATCCCTGTTCTCATCCTATAACCCGTGCTAGGACTTTATCTCAGTCCGAATAGCTGATAGATCATGCTCAAAAGTGGCTGGCATTGGCACTGTCATTCTATCAAAAAATCTTCTCCTGCAATCTGTATTATTTGTGCCAAAACTAGATTGCAATTTACTGTCTGTGAGCAAATTTAACCATGAATTGGGCTGCATAACTAAATTTATTGCAAAATCTTGTGTTTTTCAAGATTCGGGAGCGGGGAGGATGATTGGCAATGCTGAGCTTTGTGCAGGTCTTTATCTCCTCAACCACGATGACTCTCCCAAAGGAAAATCTTGTAGCAACGTTTGTGTCAGTCTAAAGTGTCAGTTCTCTAGTATTTCTTTGTCTTCAAGTCTGTCGAATAAAGATAGTGCAGTTATGATGTGGCACTACCGCCTAGGTCATCCAAATTTTATGTATTTTGAACGACTCTTTCCATTCTTATTTATCAATAAAAGTTCCAAATTTTTTCACTGTGATATATGTCAATTGTCCAAACACAAATGTAGTTCCTATCCATCTCAATCATATAAATCTTCTCACCCTTTTTCCATTATACACAGTGATATTTGGGGTCCCTCGAGAATTGCAAATATTACTGGGGCTCGATGGTTTCTGTTATTTGTTGATGATCACACACGTCTAAGTTGGGTATTTCTAATGAAAGACAAGTCTGAAACTAGCCAAATTTTCAATGCCTTTCACATTATGATACAAAATCAATTCAAAACAAATTTTCAAACTCTCGAGACAGATAATGCCCGAGACTTCTTCAATTCTGTCCTGGGTGATTATTTTCAAACTCACGGGATTGTTCGCCAAAGTTCTTGCGTTGACACACCCCAACAAAATGGTGTGACCGAACGAAAGAGCCGTCACCTTCTCGAGGTTGCCCGTTCATTGTTGTTTACCTCAAATGTTCCCAAGAGATTTTGGGGGGAAGCTATCCTCACAGTCACTTACCTCATTAATAGGATGCCCTCTCGAATTCTGAATTTTAAAACTCCTGGCCAATCCCTTCTTGAAGCCTTTCCCAATTCTCACCTCATTACTCAGATTCCACTTAAGGTCTTTGGTTGTCCGGCATTTGTACACATTCATGCACCACACCGAGGAAAACTGGATCCTAGGGCCACTAGTTGCATATTTTTGGGCTATTCATCAAACAAAAAGGGTTACAAATGTTATTACTCTCTCACAGAGAAGTTATTTCATTCCATGGATGTCACTTTTTTCGAACATCAACCATTCTACTCCAATTCTTCCATTCAGGGGGAGAATAGCATGATGGAATCTCAGAATTGGGATTGGAACTCACTTATTCAGCCACAAATTCTCACTTCTCCACCAATTGAATCAACCCCTGTCATAACCAAGTCATCCCCTGAGTCACCCGAGAATGGTTCTGATCCTGTTTCTATCCAGAGTCTGAGTCCTATCCCGAACCAAATTGCAATTGAATAGGAACTGCAAGTCTATACAAGGAAGAACCGATGCCAGGAACAAGCTCAGGTACAGCCTGTACAAACTCAGCATGATCAAGACACTTCCTCGGTTCCAAAATCCAATGAAAATACGCAAGGTAAGACTGATATTACTCCAGTTCCTTTGTCTGATCAAATTCTAGAGTCTGGTTCAGATCTGGATATTCCAATTACAGTACTGAAAGGTGTTCGACAATGCACACAACACCCTCTTCGTAATCACTTGTCATATGCAAAGTTGTCACCAAAATTTAGAGCTTTTGTGACCAAGCTTGATTAGGTCCAAATTCCCAACTCAATCCATGAAGCATTACAAAGTCCCGAATGGAAGGCAGCCACTCTAGAAGAAATTAGAGCTCTTGAAAAGAATGGAACATGGACTATTACCACACTTCCTCCTGGAAAACGAACTGTTGGGTGTAAGTGGATATTCTTGGTTAAGCACAAAGCAGATGACAGTGTGGAAAGGTTCAAGGCTCGCCTCGTAACAAAAGGGTTTACTCAGTCATATGGCATTGACTACCAAGAAACCTTTGCTCCAGTTGCGAAGCTAAACACCATCCCTGTACTCATATCCTTGGCAGTAAACCAGGATTGGCCTCTGTTTCAGCTGGATATAAAAAATGTCTTCCTAAATGGAGATCTAGAAGAAGATGTGTACATGGCTATGCCTCCAGGTTTTGAAAACATTACCACCTCCAACAAAGTGTGCAAGCTCAGGAAGTCGTTATATGGCCTAAAACAATCTCCTCGGGCATGGTTTAATAGATTCAACAGAGTGCTCAAAAGGGATGGCTATGTTCAATGTCAAGCCGACCACACCTTATTTGTCAAACATGCTACGGATGGGAGACTTACTGCTACGTTGATGACATAGTTCTTACACAAAACCATTGGGAAGAAATAGATTGTCTAAAAGGGTTGCTTTCCAGGGAATTCGAGATTAAGGACCTTGGAAACCTGAAGTATTTCCTTGGGATGGAAGTGGCTAGATCAAGTAAAGGTATTTCGATGTCACAGCGTAAATATGTTCTTGACCTTCTCAAGGAAACATGAATGGTGGGGTGCAAACCAGTTGAAACTCCTATAGATCCCAATACAAAACTAGGGGTTCGAACTGATGGTACAGCAGTAGATAAAGGTAGATATCAATGCCTAGTAGGGAAACTAATCTACCTAGCCCATACACGCTTGGATATTGGTTTCTTAGTCAGCGTGGTTAGTCAGTTCATGAACAACCCTTCCGAGGAACACAGGGAGGCTGTATATCGAATCCTGAGATATCTTAAAAGGGATCCTAGTAAGGGATTGTTGTTCAGAAAAACAATAAACAGGACAGTTGAAGTTTTCACATATGCTGATTGGGCTGGTTCACCTACAGATCGGAAATCGACATTAGGATACTGTTCATTTGTGTGGGGAAACTTAGTAACTTGGCGAAGCAAGAAGCAGCATGTGGTTGCCCGAAGCAGTGCTGAGGCAGAGTTTCGAGCTTTGGCACTTGGAATATGCGAAGGAATTTGGCTAAAGAGGCTATTGCAGGAGCTGAAGGTTAAGTCAGACGGTCCGGTGGACATGAGGAATGATAGTCAATCACCGATAGCTATAGCTAAGGATCTAGTTCATCATGATAGGACTAAACATGTGGAGATTGATCGTAATTTCATCGATGAGAAGATTGAAGACAAAGTAACTGCTCTCAACTATATTCCAACTCGACATCAAACGGCAGACAACTTAACAAAAGCTCTCAATCGCCCTAACTTCCACAAATTGTGTTCCAAGGTCGGCATGACAAGCATATACAGCCCAACTTGAGGGGGAATGTAGAAAGTTGTCCATGAAGTTAGGAATAGAATATTTACTTGGAATTTAGAATCGTGTGTATAGCAGGAAAGTAGGAATAATAGTTAACTAAATATTCTCTCATATTTACTTACCTTAGTTAGACTGGTTCTAGGCTGATTTGTTTCCTAATTTCGAGGATCTAAACTGACCTCATTCCTGTATATATAGTCTCCTAATTGTTCAATAAGAAGATGAATTTTTCCCTCAGAATTATCTACAACTCTAAAGAACCTGGTCAAGTCTCACGTGAAGTGCTTCATCAAGGTGTTACTTCAACCATATTATTGCTGACGTGCTCCCCCTGAACATGAACCTAGATGACTTGGTGACCCTTGACTGTCTCCAGTCTAGGGACAAGAAAGTCACTGCTGCCAAAGAGTTGAGGCCTGGTTCGAGGGAAGGCTAAACTGGAAAAACTCATCTGTTCTTTTCCAAGATGAGGTTTTGAGAGGAGCATTTGGTAGTTTTCGAGCTGATTTTGTCAGTAGTGGTTTACAAAGAGGGATTCAGTTATGTATGAGATGAATCGACTGTCATATTTGAACTTGACTTTTGTTTAATATTTTTTTTATTTCTGTTTATGCTGAAATATGGATCTGTGGTGCTCGATTTTAAAATAAATGTTGGCATGATTTTAATTAAAGATTAGAAAAAGGTAATAACTTCTCTTGTTGTACTGTTTTGTCTTTTGTTCTTTTTTTTCCTTTTTCTTTTTTTTCTTCCTTCATCAGAATCCATTTGGCTGATATTATAGTTGATTTAGGATTCATCTGTGTACTTCATTTCTACTTCTTGCTTATCCAATTTGTGGGCTGATTACTTCATGGAATTAGAAAATCCTTCAATAGACAGCTCAATTAGTTTGACTTATTTTCTTACATGTAAACCAAGAACATGAGGTTTATCACAATTCTGAAGTATGACATATGTGATATTTGTTATTCTGCATGGTGAGTTTTGTGCTAGTTTCTAAATTTTTCCATAATATTTACTTTTGCTCAGCAAAAACACTTAAATATTAAAGTTAGCTCTCCCTCCTTTAACTGCCATTATTGCTTTCTATATTTTGAAATTTCCTAAGCTTGATAGATATCGGTTTGACAATAATTTCAAATTTGTTTACTTTTTCATTAAGATTAAGCGAGATAGTATTACAAAACTTGTGGTGCTTCCTCTGTACCCTCAATTCTCAATATCGACAAGCGGTTCAAGCCTTCGGCTACTGGAGAGTATATTCAGGTAACATTTTTTACACATTGGGATTTTAGATATTGCATTTTATCATTTCTGTCAAAATTGTGATGCATGTGGCAACATGTTAAATTTAGGGAGGATGAATATCTTGTCAATATGCAGCACACTGTAATTCCTTCCTGGTACCAACGTGAAGGATATATCAAAGCCATGGCAGATTTGATTGAAAAGGAGTTGACAAATTTTGACCGCCTTGAGGAGGTAATCCTTATTGTGCATATGCATAAGATTTCATAAAATGGGCTTTTATTCTGTTGTATAAAGATAAACTTGTTTTGGTGTTTCTTTATGAATTCGCACAGGTAGTGGATTAAGATGCTGCTAAAATGCAGGATAATTTTTAGTTTATTGTTCTTACCTTCTCCTTCATTTTGGTCAACCATATTTGTAAAAGTTGTACTATTTTTTGAGTGAATGATGTCTATACCAATTATTTGGTAAGACTGAATCAAAATTTAAGCTTGTGCCAAATTTCAATAACTACCAAAGTGGACCAGTTTTCTTATTTGAGTGTGGCGGTACTATCTAGTGATTAATTCCTTAACTACCTCTCAAAAAAAAAAAAAAAAAAAATTCCTTAACTAATGAAATGGGCTTAATTAATCTTCAGGTAAGATGATAATGGCTTGAACAAGTCTATGACTTAATAGTCAAAAATTATGAGCCAACTTCCCGGGGATTTGATATATTTTTATTTTACTGGAATCAGAAGAGACTCTCATGGATTTATTTCTGTATTACAGATAATTTTATACATTGTACAGTCCCAAATCAAGACTTTTACTGAGACTTCTTTTGTGTACTATTTGTTTATTACAGGTGATGATTTTTTTTAGTGCTCATGGGGTACCACTAGCTTATGTGGAGGAAGCTGGTGATCCATATAAAGCTGAGATGGAGGAATGTGTGGATTTGATCATGGAAGAACTGGAAAAGAGAAGGATAAACAATGCATATACTCTTGCATATCAGGTAAATACTCAACTGGTAATATATAAATTAATTCCAATTGGTGTATTCTTATTGAAGTATCTCTATAAAGTTCAAAGGGCACCTGAAACTTGACAAAATCTTGAAGTAAAATTTATATGTATTGATGATCAAATTTATATATTTCTATTTCTACGTATGTGAATTTAGCATTTCGGAAAGTTATTGATTACGTATTCAATATAAAGTCCTCCTAGTCTCCAGGTCATGTAACGTATCGGGGAATCAGGTTGGCTAATGATAATTGTCATTGTTCTTTGTCAGGGCTAGATACAACAGGAAACAAAGAACTATCCTTAACCTAATCTGATCAGTTCATTTCTGCCACTGTTGGAAGACTCATAGCACCTATATCCTTTATAACCACTAGTCATATTAGTTTTGTCTAGCCCTCCTAGCCTGTTCTTATGTATGGGAGCCTTTACAGCCCAGGCAAAACATGTCCCAACCACTTACGTTGTCTTTCCTTTAATTTTTCTGAATCGGCACTACTTTTATGTGTTGGCATTTATGTGAATCTTATATCATCCTAATATGACTACATATTCATCTTAAAAGGCTCATTTCCATGACATTCATCTAAGGGACATTTTGTACTTTATAGTTTGATGCTCAATACAATAAAGCATTGCAGGTCTAATAACTGTTTTGTAAAGCTTTTTGCAATGTAGAGATCTTCCCGTAGCACAAAAATTCCTGTTACATTTCTCTGTTGCAACCAAGTTTTTTTAATCTAATGCATTATTTTATCCATTCTTCCCTTCTTGTTAATATTTGACTCCAAATACCTAAAACAATATGTATTTCAGGGACGACATGATTCTCTAAAGTAACTTCATGATTATTATTAATGTGAAATGTGAAGGTCCAACATGGGTATTTCATGCAGTTAGTGAGAGTTGAAGTTACACAAGGTGTGCATGAGATTGTGAATATCAAAGCCTTGTGATCTTAGAACCCATGTTGCATGTTCGTCAGAAGTTTTAGCTATATTCTAGAAAGCATTCATTCTTCACCCCATGCTTACATTTGTCAAAAGACTTAAATTGGTATGTGCAAAAAATAGGACAATTCGGCGGCTTTTTGTTCAATTTGTTTATGATGAGTTTAATATGAAAACTTGAGTCGACAACTATGTTGCTCGGACTCTCCATTTCGGTCGGAATACCTGTGTCGACACGACACGACACGGGTACCAGTACGGAATACGGGTCCGATTCTTCAACTTTCAATCGGACCCGGCAAGAAATTTTTGGAAAATTTGTAGATTTACCTTAGCGACGGTCTTGTTGGAGATGGAAGGTGTCTGTAAAGAAATGGCAAGTTGGCGTCGGCGGTCCTTGGTGAAGAAACAGCAGATCGGCACCCACCGGCGTTCCCAAAATCGTGAAGAACAGAAGAAGAAGAAGATGACGATTGGGAAGGAGAGAAGAGATTTGGGTTTAATTGGAGGTGGGCCATTTTTATTGGGCTGGATATGGGTGGACTTCATAATATTAATATGGATGAGTTTAATTGGAGCTTGGGCTATTTTTAATATGAATATGAATGGACTAATAATGAAATTGTTTTTACACCACACATTTTTTAGTTTAATAAAATATTCAAATAATACATTTAATCATTTTTTTTAATATTTTTTTTCAATTCATCATTTTTAATTCGAAAAATACTGTAATATCAAAGTAAAAATAAAATTGAAATTTGAAAGACTTACCCACGTACCCGTGTCCGAAATTTGGACTCTTATTAGCCATGTCCCCGTATCCCACATTTTACAAAATAAAGGATCCGACACTTAGATACGTACCCGTATTCGATACCCGTATCCGAGTCCGAGCAACATAGGTCGACAAGATAAAGTACGGTTTGTCTAAGCACGACAAAGATACTAAGAGACCTAGGCTTCGCATTTTGAATATTTAGTCAAACTTCATTTTTAACCACACATTTCATAGGAGTTACCAGCATATATTTTTGCTTTGTCAAACAGGGGCAAAATATGCACCAGTATCTCACAAATACATCATGAATGGTCCATATAATAATAGGCTGCTTTATCAAATAAAAAGATCACAACACTTTACTAACATCAACTGAACATATTATGAAATGGTAAGCTTGTAATTAGTTACCATCGTCATATAAGAATGAATTTCATCATTCAAATCTTCGTATTATTTCTCAACACAATTATGAAGGGAATTTTCGTATTCAAATGAATTGTATAGTATTATCTATTTATACTTAATGAGGTTTAGAGAAATCAGAATACGGATTTCCTATATAGTAATAAGATACTGCAAGTAATCAATCCACGCTCAAGTTAAAGACTTGTCGAAATTCCTAAATCTCTATGTGATGCTCTAAATTATTGTCATATGGCTGCGAAGTATGAACATGAAACAGCACAACATGACACAGAAACATTGATATGTAATTCTTCGGAGAACATGCCACTGACACATCAGTTAAAATGATCTAAACTTTTACATTTATGTATTATATCTTTAGTTTTGCCAGTTTTTAATTTTCTAATGTGTTTGTTGCTTTTCTTTTGATGCAGAGTAGGGTAGGACCAGTGGAATGGTTGAAGCCCTATACAGACGAGACAATTATTGAGCTTGGACGAAAAGGAGTTAAGAGTCTTCTAGCTGTTCCAATTAGGTAGCTGTGAATGTTCACTTAACCAGTTTGGATTTGATGTTTGAAATTGTCATTATTCTGAACATTTTTGTTGTCTGTGTAATTTTTTTTTTTTTTTTGGGTTGGGGTGGTGGCAGGGTGCGAACTTCGCAGGCATCTGCATTTTGTTTGTAAATTGTGAACTTACATTCTTTATCTTGTTTTTCATCACAGTTTTGTAAGTGAACATATTGAAACGTTGGAGGAAATAGATGTTGAATACAAGGAGTTGGCTCTAAAATCTGGTATAGAGAAATGGGGTCGTGTTCCAGCACTTGGTTGTGAACCCACTTTCATTTCAGATTTGGCTGATGCAGTGATTGAAAGTCTTCCGTATGTTGGAGCAATGGCTGTCTCAAATCTCGAAGCTCGACAGGTGAACCATTAATTTCAACCTTTTAATTTGAAACTGGGTATTTAAATTATCAAATTGTGAGATGACATATACAGGTATTATCATATGAGTGAATGAAGCGAACTCATAGACACTAGTTTGTATGTGAATGTAAGGACTTAACTGGCATTTAGTTAAATAAAACCGGAATTGATCATTAATTAAGTTGTCATTGTAATTTGAAAAAACTATAATTTGAAATATCATGTGTTTATAAGATAAATATGCAAGTAGAAGAAGATTCATGTGGCAAGCCCATGTAAATATGGGATAATGCTAAGTTGAGTTGAGTGTGAACTATACAAGTTCTTTCTCAATGTTTGACGAAGAAATGACTTAACACTTTGGTTTGTCAAACTGATTGTGCAGTCACACAAATTTATTGAGGTTTAGGTCTTTAGCGTTCCTTTGTGCCATTTTCCTGATAAATTTTGTACTTATACAACAAAAATAGTATATCGTTAAGATGGTTTTTATAACACCAGTCTTGCCTTCTGGTTCTGCCAAATTAAATAATGTGCTTAAGAAGACTAGCAATTTGGTTATGATATAAGCAGCCAAGAATCCAGAGCATTGGTGGACTACCACTACTTTTCTAGATTAACTACACAAGCTATGAATCACATGTTCTTATTACTTGGCATACTTCTAATAATGCTGATCCTTGCATTTTTAAGTATTTTCTTTTTGCTTCTTCTCACTTTGTTTAAGCATTTAATTAGATAACATGAATGAAACTTATTAATTATATGGTAAAACAGTAGGAGCAAGAAAAAGTTGTCGGGTGAAGTTCTATTTCAGTTGGGGAAGAAAATAGCAACCTCGCAAAACTAGACATAAAGCATTCATCTATGTTCAGTTAGTAATACTTTTGATGTATTTCCTTTTCCATCCTCTCTTTTTTGCTAGGGGGAGGGTTTTTTACAGAAAGTTATGCTGTAGTTCTTGACAGCAAACCAGTGAAGGGCTACAATTTCACAATGATTATCAGTGTGTTGGCTAGCACAAATACAGAAATTCCCATGCGTTCATTTTTCACATTATAATTACTGAACTACCTCTTAAGAGAGAGAGTTTACTTTTGTTTTAAGTTCTCCATTGTATAATCTCCAAATATAATTGACTGTTTGCTTGTTCTCTGCAGTCTTTAGTTCCACTTGGCAGCGTTGAAGAGCTACTAGCAGCATATGATTCACAGCGTAGAGAGCTACCACCTCCTGTGACAGTTTGGGAATGGGGTTGGACAAAAAGTGCTGAAACTTGGAATGGAAGAGCAGCTATGTTGGCCGTCCTTGTTCTGCTGGTGCTGGAAGTGACCACTGGAGAAGGTTTTCTGCATCAGTGGGGTTTATTGCCCTTATTTCGATGACAATACCTTTTCAATTCGCTCCCTCCCTCTTGTACACTAGCTCAGCATTCACCGAGAAACTGGGGGAAGATCAAAGATAATGGAATTTTATTATAGATATGGACTAATCAGATTCTGAGAACAAGACCTTTACATCAACTAATACTTCTCCATTATGAATTCATCCAAAGCTTCAGCTGCATTCTTCCTGTGGCTCTTAAGAGCTTCTAATACTGCTCAGCCCATTATACTTGGTTTGAATTGTGTGGAAACGGAAAAAAGAGGGGTGGAAGAAGAGAAGGAAATGGAAATATTCGAGGTTACATGAATCTGCTATGAGAAAAAGAAACACATGGTCTCTTAATCTGCATTTTTATTGTCATTTTGATATTCCTCGAATGACTTGTATTTTGCTGAAAAAACTTATATAAGATATAGACCTGGCCACTGTTGTCTTTGAGGTGCAAGATATAGACACCATTTTTCGCTTTATTGTCATTTTAACTATTTTGGATTTTTTTTTGGTTTAGCTGTACATTGATACTCTGTGATCATGGATTACCGATAATATCCATATTATGATGCAAATACTACTGATGGGAATTCTAGAAGATTATTATATGATTATTTTCCATTTTTAGATTCTTATTTGGGGAAGATATTAGAGTTAATTTACTAGATTTCCTAGGATTTTATTATGTTATTTACCAGATTCTCTAGGATTTGATTAAATGTTTCCTACTTAAAATAGATTTTTTGAAACTCAAGTATGTGTGTGTGTGTGTGTGTATATATATATATATATATATTCACACTCATGTAATCTAGCTATTCTAAAATCAATTCAAGTTGAAGTGATAATAGAATCACATATATTTCCTTCACTACTCTTTCGTGAGTTTGAGTGTTGAGTGAACTTATGCTCTCCAATTTCTAACAATCCTTTGTCTCCTACTGTTCTTTCCCCTGCTGGTCCGCCAAAAACCCCAGGTGATTTTGGCAGCAATAGTATAAATTCTCGGGTAGGTTATTTTGGTTCTTTAGCTTCGGTAGAGTTCAGTAACTTGTCTATTACTGAGATGGAGCTTTTAGAGGACTATATTTGTGTAATGTCGTATGGGCCAAATCCGAGGACTACCCATGTTTTTTATGATTGCACTATTAAGATCTACTGTAAAATGGGATAATTATCTACATAAAGAAAAGAAAATGGGATATCCTCCAATCGATCAATGAATTATCTCTCTTGAGTATTTTCTTAATTTTTGTTACAATTGCAAGAAGAATCTTGGACAAGGGAATGAAATTTACATCTACAGGTTAGATCAAATTGATTGCAACGTTTCAAGTTAAATGCAAAATGATGGTGCTTTCATATGTAAATGGATTAGAAATAATCTTTGTAAAGAATTACTGCTGATCGATTAGTACTCTAGATCTGCCTAACTTTTATTTGGAATTTTATCATGATTATGGGATGTTAGTTACATAGTGTTTTTCATGTCGAATTTATAAACAATTTTGATCTTGTATGTTGTCATTCTGTTTTTACAAGCTATAAGCATTCCAACAATGGACCTAAATTTTTTTGGACAAGGATGACGTCTTCATTGTTTTTCCATCATCGTATCATTTTCACTAAAATAATCCAAGCACTTACTCGTCAAATTTTTGTAGCATCACTAAAACTAGCTTGACTTCTTCACGAAAATTATCAATAAATTAATCTCTCTAAAATAATATTTTTTTCTCGATCCCAACATTGCATACTTACATATGAAAAATGGATTCCAAAAATTTATACATGCACAAGGCATATATTTTAGAATATAATATTCCATGAAATTAGTTGCGTATAAGAATTTTGATCTAATTTGCAATATAAGACCATATACATGTTCATGGAATGTTGTATTGCATTCTGTTTGCACATTTGAATTTGCAAACTGATATCATGCATGTTATATATATAAATAAAAGGAAAATGCGTAGAACCATTCGTTCCATTTGGTCTTTGGAAGATGAAGATAATGAGTTCTAGTTCATGACTGTTTTAACTTGTTGGTACAACCGCCATGCCAACAAGTGTGTTTTTCACGTATTAACTGCTCCAAGTAGAAATGCCATTATTAATGTGTGCATATATTCATAGAAAACTTTCATATACAATTGGGTTTATGCGGAAGAAAGTATGAACTTTCCNCATAGTTCAAAGGACTATGCGGTCGTATAGTCCCATATAGGGACGTAATGTCCTGATTTTGAGAAACCTATGTGGTCGTATAGGTTTAGCCTATGCGACCACATATGTCATAATTTTGATAGTTTTTTGTCCGTTTATAGCCGCTGTCATTTTAAATTTGGTGACTTTTCATCCTATTTTGGCACCATTCCGTGGACAACTCTTGAGGGCTATAAATAGGTGATCCCTACTCTTTTGAGAATAATGAAAAAATCATTAATGCAACCTTATTTATTCCTTGTATTCAAAACCCTTGTATGTTCTTCAAGTTTGGGTGGAAAATATTTGTGCTTTGATATTTTCTGCAACAAGGCTTGATCAATCCTTCAAACCATTTGCCGAAAATCTTTAAGCATCTCAAATAATTGGAGCGAGGGCAAATATAGTTTGAGGACAGCGATTACGCGTTTGGGCCTTTTATTTTGATTCCGGTTGGTTTTTATTGTTGCTGCACACTTTGGTGAGTTTCTTCTCCAACTCCGGTAGTATTTCCAACATTTATTCCCTTCCATTTTAACACCACGTTGTCCATCACAACTTCGGCCATGTTTGTCTCCATCACCGCCAGTAGAAACAGGGAGATTCGTGAAGGACCACAAGCAGTAATTATAGTCTCCAACATCATAAATAACAAATTTTAGATCACGAGTTGCTCATTTTGAATCTCGTAAGGTATATCGTTTTTGTTTTTTTGAAAGCTTTCTATTTCAGTGCTTGTGGGCTCGTCAAACTTAAAAAAAATAAAAATCAATATTGTGCTTAATTAATGTGCATTTAGTAAAATACAATAAAACAAAAAGTATAATACCATATACAATTCATATAACTTTATTACCTATAACACGTCCTCAGATTAGTACCACAATACATGTAGGGGCGGACGCAAAGCATTAAAGTTAGGAGGCACAATCGAACTTGTAAAGTTGGAAGAAATTTTTAATCGAAAATTTACGTCCAAAAAAATCATACCCCGTATAATTTTGCATTTGAAAATTTACATGGGATATAACTTTTTGGGATGTAAAATTTCGAAAATTTTTGAAATTTATATAAATTTTACAATCGAAAATTCACTTCAAAAAAAAAAAAATCATACCCCATGTAATTTTGTATCTGAAAATTTACATGAGATATGACTTTTTCGGATGTAAAATTTCGAAAATTTTTGATGTTATATTTCATATAAAATTTTCTAATAAAATGATGAAAATTATATTGAGAAAAATTTGTATCCTAAAAATAATAAATGTTCATGAAATAATTGAATTTTTTTAAAAAAAATGCGAGTTAGACGTCTTTTTTTAAGACTCACGTTTAACGTATTTTTAACTATTTTCGATATATGTTTGGACTATTTGATATGCCAATAATGTAGTTCTTGAAATAAACTTTGAGATGACATGAGCAATTTGTAGATTCGATTAGCGTACGATCGTCGAAATTTTTTTTTAAATTAGCATGTTATCGAAATTCAAATTTATTGTGATTTTGCCCCTATTTGGTGGAGATTAAAATCAAATTTTTAGTAAATTTTGATAAAAGATAAACAGTTATGGATTTCATGAAATATGTTATTAAAATTAATTGTTAACTTTGATTTAGATTTAAATTTAGATTTCAATCGATACTAAACGTGACTCTAAAAAAAAAATTTCTCAAAAGTTGGGGGGGTGGGGGGGGCATGGAGGCACATGCCCTCCCAAGACCCGCCCATGGGTCCGCCAGTGCAATCATGTACCTTCCACTTACACTCATCAATACAATTATCCTACATCGACAAAACTTTGCTAGGGACATGCATTCTCGTTCTATATATATAGCATACTAGCAATGGAACTTTGATGGTCTCACTGTATCGAATTAATTTTTTAATTGACTCGATACTTTTGAACTTTTTTTTTGACTTTGACAACTGGGTGACCCCAGTTGCCTTTTTCACGCTAATATGTCACTCGTCGAATTTGCTATATGTTATTAAAAGTCCTTTTGCATGACATTGATCTCATAGTTCAGGGTCTTGTCATTTTGTGGGATGAGGTCAAACGAGTATTAAGTAAAAAATACGTCCATGTTTCCTATTAGACTTAACTACTAGATCAATTCTTCTTACAATGTAGACAATAGACATCCACTTTTAAGGATTATTTAGTCTACTTCGAAGAGTTATTGTACAATTCTGATATTTATAAAGCTCCCCATGTCACATCGTCTAAGTTTTTCAATTGTTTGAGTACTAAAATTACGCATCATGGTACTTTCACTCCCCAATCTTTAGATGAAGTTTATCGGCAGGACAACATGTGGTACATATCCTACCATATTCACCAAGTATGCTATACACTAGGTCTCCCACCCCAGTCCCAACAACTACTTCCCAAGTCTAGTTGTATTATTCTTCATCATGCGAAAGAAAATGATGTTTTTATTGTTGAGCCTATTGAATAATGGAGATTACCAATATAATTTCAATATCTTTTATCTGCCTTCTATTAATATGTTTTGAGTTTGAGCAAACTCTCGGAGAAATAATCTTATATTCAAATGAGGAATCAACAGATGATAATATATGTTTTGAGTTTGAGCAAACTTTTGGAGAAATAATATTATATTCAAATGAGGAATCAACAGATGATAATTTGAGATCAAAATAATAACTTGATTGTTAGAGTTCCAGTGACAATAAGTCAGATGTTCTTGTTGAACATTCAAAGTGGAGAAGATAAATGCTTGAAGACGTATAAAAGATTAAACTGGCTATGACATTTGAGGATTGGACATCAAAATATTGATAGTTTGAATCTCTTGGCAGTACAAAAACATAGTGAATGGGCTGTCATGTATTCATAATCCAAATCAAAGGGTTTTAGATCGAAGCTTTTCAACGTGTTATGTATTCGTTGAATCACTATCTAACGAAAAGTATACGGAACGTGACTCCACAAGAAACTTGGAGTACATGTATTCAATCCAAATGTCTTGCTTCAACAAATTCTTGAAAGTATTTCATATTGTTAGCTTCTTTCACCTGCACAATAACTTCAAGAACAGAGGAAAAAACAACAATGGACTTTGAAGAACAAAGAAAACTGCAAAAATAGAACAGAGAGATAAAAAATAGCTACAGAGAAAAGAGAGAGTCTCAATTCATTTTCATCTTCCCAAAATACGCACTACATAGACCTTTTTTTACATACAAATGGAAAAGTACACAAAAGTCTGAACCTAGAGTAGAGTAGCTATCAATTCAACATGGCTATTGCATGCTACTTTACTTTCTACTGTAGATTAAAAGATAGATAGCCTAAGCTAGGAGTTTTAAATAAAAGCTTCACTTCCTTCATTCTCCTCCTTGAAGCTTTTATGTAACACTCCAACTTTATGCTTCAACTCATCAAAATGACATTTTGCTAGAGGCTTGGTGAGCAAATCAACCAATTGAACTTGTGAAGGACAATATTGCAACTTTACTTCTCCTTCTTTCTCAGTTTGTCTAATGGCATGAAACTTCACTTTTATATGCTTTGTTCTCCAATGATTTACTGATTTTTTGGCCACAACAATTGCAGATTGATTGTCAACCATAATTGTAGTAGGACTGACTTGAACTTGATGCAAATCAAGATTTTCCTCAACCAAATAGCCTGATTTACTGCTACTAATGTTGCAATGTATTCTACCTCTGCTGTCGCTTCTTTGAATTCCAACAAAATGCTCCAGACCCAAGTGTGAATAAATGACCAGAAGTGCTCTTCACGTCATCTACAGAACCAACCCAATCACTATCTGAATATCCCAATAAATCTGAGTCAACTCCTTCAAAATTAATCCCATGATTGATAGTACCTCTGATGTATTTAAGGACTCTTTTAGCAACACCAAAATGCATTTGAGAAGAATTTTTCATGAATCTGGAGAGTAGACTTGCTGCAAACATCAAATCTGGCCTTGTTGCAGTCAAATATAACAAACTTCCTACAAGACTTTTGTATTCCTTCTCATTTGTTGCCCGATCTTCATCTTCTTTTGATAGCTTAGTGTTCATGGCAAGTGGAGTGTCTATTGGTTTTCAATTTTGCATATTAAACTTCTTCAAAATATCAAAAGCATACTTTTGTTGTGAGACGAAAATTCTATCAGTCTTTTGCTCAATTTCAATACCAAGAAAATACATCATTTCTCCCAGATTTGTCATTTCAAATTCTTTCTCTAGTTCATGAGTAAATGAGTCAATTTGCTCCAAATTACTTCCAGTAATGAGCAAATCATCAACATATAATGAGATGATCAAAATATGGGAGCAGTTATCTGTTCTAACATAGAGTGTATGTTCACTCTCACTCCTTTTAAATCAATTTCCATATAGGTATCCATCAATTCTACTGTACCAAGCTTTTGAGGCATGTTTCAAGCCATACAAGGCCTTTTTTAACTTGCACACATAATCTAGATCTGAACTTGAGTGAAAACCTTCAAGTTGTTCAATAAATACATCTTCTTCCAATTCTCCATTGAGAAAAGCTGATTTTATATCCAACTGATGTATTTTCCATCTTTTTTGAGCAGTCAATGCAATCAACAACCTGATTGTGTTATGTCTTGCAACCTGAGCAAATGTTTCAAAGTAATCAACACCACTTTCTTGAGCAAACGCTTTAGCTACAAGTCTTGTTTTATATTTGTAGATTGAACCATCAGGATTTACTTTGGTCTTGTAAATCCATTTCACTCCAATCACTTTCTTATCTGTAGGCCTTGGCACCAACATCCAAGTCTGATTTTTATGAATCATTTTCATTTCCTCTTCCATAGCTTCAATCCATTCAGGATGTTTAGCTTCTTCATCATAGCTATTTGGTTCAACAATTGCCATATAACATCTTTCATAAACTTCATCCAAAGGTCTAGATCCTCTAGGAGGTGGACTAGAGCTATAAGAAGATTCAGATAAACCATCATTCAAAGAGCTTGACTCTACCATAGGTGGCTGAATTTCAGGAGCTGTAATATTAGTGTTCTGCTGCATAATTTGAAAATGAACAGATTGTTGTTGTGGCTTGGCTTCCTTCTAATTCCATTTAGCATTTTCATCAACTTTAACATCTCTAGAAACTGAAAATTTTCCATTTTCTAAATTGTACACTCTATAGCCCTTTGATTGAGAATAATAGCCAAGAAAGATTCATTTTACTGCTTTGTTGTCCAGCTTACTCGTCTTTTGATCAGGAACATGAATAGCACAATGATCCAAATGCTTTGAGATGTTTTGCCATAGGTTTCACTCCAATTCATGCTTCAATTGGAGTCATGTATTTCACAGCCTTAGTTGACAGTCTATTTTGCAGATAAACTAAAGTATAGACTGCTTCAGCCCAAAACCTTTTTGGTAGTTCTTTCTCAGCTAGAATGCACCTAGCCATCTCCTTGATTGACCTATTTTTCCTCTCAGCCACTCCNTACCATCAGTTGGAAATGATTCTCTGTGCATTTTCCCAAAATTACAACTTTCACAGACTCCTCCTGGCTCTTGAGTTTGAGGCAAATCCTTTACCATACCATGTGAATGTAGGTAGGCTAAAGATTTAAAATTGATATGACCATATCTCTTATGTCATAAATTTGACTCATCAAACATAACTTCAGTAGACCATTTGACCCATACTTAACAAATTAAACTTAAACCAGGTACAAGTAAAACATTATCAATGTACCTTGTTCCTTTCTTTGTTTGAACAACAATGGTTCCCATTCCTTTAGCCGAAATAGATTCTCCATTTCCCATTCTGATTGTGGCTTTGCAATTTAGATTGAAATTGCAAAAAATCTCCTCCTTGCTTGTCATATGTTTTGTACAAGCACTATCAATAAACCAAGAATCTTTTTTTACCATATCTGAAACATGAAATGCAAGAAACAAGTGACATCTTCTTTCTTTTCATGAGCAAGTGAAGCTTGCTGATTTTGAGATCTTGACTGATGTTCTGTTAAGGTTTGATTTTGTAGTTTAGCTCTACAAAACTTCTCCACATGACCAAATTTGTTGCACTGTCTACACTACTTGGATTTTCAACAATTCTTTTCCAAATGGTTTGTTTTGTTATAAACACCACAAGGATGATATGTATCTTTACTTTCTTTGCTCATTTTTTGTTTGCTACTACTGCATTCTCACAGCTTCTTTTCACCACTTCCCCTTGAGTATTGTTACTTATATTTTGTAGTGAAATTTCATTCAATTGAATTTTCTGCCCTCACTGCTTTTCTTTGCTCATAAGCTAATAAAGCACCTGTAAGTTCTGTTAATGAAAGACTTGACAGGTCTTTTGTGTGCTCTACGGCTGTTGTTACAGCATCAAACCTTTCAAGCAAAGTGATTGACACCTTTTGAACTACTCTTTTGTCAGAAACTTTCTCCCCATTTAGCTTGAGTTGATTAACAATATCTGCAACTCTTGACGTGTAGTTTTTAACCTTTTCAATTTCTTTCATTCTGAGATTTTCAAAATCTCTACTCAAGGCTTGTAACCTTACAGCCCTTACCTTTTCAGAGCATTTGAGCTCTTCTTCAAGCTTATCATATAAGAAAGAAAGTGCTTTCATATTTTTCATAGATTGATCCTTCTGTTGCTTCAATTGTGCTACTGTGTAGTTCGCATCAGATTTAGGTGGTTTATACCCTTGCTCAATCACTTCCCACAGATCATGTGCCATCAAGAAAGCCTTCATTTTGATAGACCAAAAGTCATAGTTTTCTCCAGTAAACACTGCTGGTACTAGAAGTGAAAAAAGACTTGTTCCTGCCATTTTTATCTTTTCTTACAGGCCTTAAGATCAATGGTAGATCTGATACCAAATGTTAGCTTCTTTCACCTGCACAATAACTTCAAGAACAGAGAAAAAAACAGTAATAGACTTTGAAGAACAAAGGAAAGTGCAAAAAAAACAGAGAGATAAAAAACAGCTGTAGAGAAAAGAATGAGTCTCAGTTCATTTTCATCTTCCCAAAATACGTACTATATAGACTTCTTTTTACATACAATAGTAGCTATCAATTCAACATGGCTATTGCAGGCCACTTTACTTTCTACTGTAGATTAAAAGATAGATAGCCTAAACTAGGAGTTTTAAATAAAAGCTTCACTTCCTTCACATACTCTCACATTCTGAAATAAAAAGATGACCAAATTGGATGACAAAAGTAAAAGATAGTATATCTTCATTGGTTATGACTCAAGATCGAAAAACAACTTTACAACCCAACGTATAGTAAGGTAATCACTAGTAGAGATGCCAAATTCAATGAATAAGCTATTTAGGATTAACAGGCTCAACAAGATGAAAAATATAAGTAATCACTAGTAGAGATGCCAAATTCAAAGAATAAGCTATTTAGGATTAACAGGCTCAACAAGATGAAAAATATAAGTAATCACTAGTAGAGAGGCCAAATTCAAAGAATAAGCTATTTAGGATTAACAGGCTCAACAAGATGAAAAATATAATTTCTTTCCTTTTGATGTTGATGAAGAACAAGTTGGAGTTCTTCCACATCAACTAACACCACCATCTACTCCACAACCAAGTCATGTTCTTTAAATACTTCATCAATGTCATCCTCAAAAGGAAAGGCCGCAACATTTTAGTAGTCTTTGAGCTTTATGATGATACTGAAGAATATATTACATTGAAGAATTACCTATTTTTTTGTTTTTACTTAACATTATAGGTTTTGATGATACCATTAAGATGACGAATGAAAGAAAGTAATGGATAAGGAAATTGAAGCCATCAAAGAGAATGATACTTGGAAGCTAACCATACTTATTGACCTTTAAAAGTAGGCCTTACGTGAAAATGAGCTAATATCACCCCTGAAGTAGTAGCGACAATTGAGCATGCAACCTTTTGAATTCATAAATCAAAGAACACAAACTGCACTGAATGAAGAGTAAAAACTAGTCTTTCTACTAAGAGGATCTGCAACTACATTAGTTTTCTCCTGATGGTAGTCAATTTTGTAATCATAATCCTTTATCAACTCTAACCATCTTTTTTTTTAAATCTCAAATTCAATTCCTTCGGATCAAAGATATACTTCAAACTTTTATGATCGGTAAATATTTGACATTTCTCATCGTAAAGATAATGTCTTCAAATCTTCAGTGTCAACACCACCGCAGCTGACTCCAAATCATGTGTTAGATAGTTTAACTCATGCTTCTTCAATTGTCTTGAAGTATAAGCTATAACTTTTTCATTCTACATTAAAATACAGCCTAATCTTTACTGTGAAGCATTACTATATGAGGAGAAAGTACCCAGTTCATATAGCCAAAGCCTATATGTGGTCAGATTGGACATATGAGGAGAGAGTGTCGAGTTCGCCTTCAACATGGTAGTTTATCACTAGGAACATCTTCACAGCCAGGCGTTGGTATTTCTAGATAGAATCAAAATCGGGACACGTTGGTAGGTAAAGTAGGTGTTACTAGTGCTATTCAATCTGATATTGCTGGCCATAGTGGTACTAGACAAAAAGGCAAGATAGGGC
>OU503043.1:12917581-12936951 GCA_912172775.2 Fraxinus pennsylvanica
TATTCATCTAAACATTGATCAAATCATTCAAATTAGCATTAAAAATATGTTACTAATTAATCAACCTCATATATTAAAAGAAGTCTTGAATTAAAATAGAAAACTAATGATTTACGTCATCATCCCAACACTAATCATTTACATCATCATTATCATCATTCAATCAATCAACACTAGCATGTTTGTTACACAAAAACACAAAAAGATTTGAATATTAATCAACCAAAAATTATTATTGCAAAGAATTCTCAAAAGATAAGAGTGAGAAGAATAACCCTATGACTTCTGGTAAGAAATCCTGTCTGTTAGATGTCATGAGTGTCAGGGTTTTGGTCACTATATGTACTAATTTGAAAAAGAATTTCAATAAAGGAAGGGGTAAGGTATTAGCAGTGACTCTGAGTGATGATGAATCAGATTCGAGTGTTCAAAATGATACCTCTGGTGGTGGGGATAAACAAAAATTTATGGTGTTTACGTTTATAGCTAATATTGAATCTGATAAGGAAAGTGAAATGTTGAGAATGAAGAACGTAGTGAAAAATTTAAGGAAGATTCTAAGGATGAGATCGATATTCATGAGTCCTATCGAGAGTTATTTGATGAGAGTCATAAAATTAAGAAGGTCAATAAAACTGTACTAAAAAAGGTTAATGAACTTGAAAAAGAGATAGAGAGAAACTCATAAGTAACCTTCAGGATTTTACCAAAAAATTGAGTGAGTTGAAGTTTGTTAATGAGAACTTAGAAGTCAAAGTTAAATCCTTAACAAGTGATCTTGAAAAATCTAATACTCAACTTCATTCCTTCATAAGTGGTACTCGAAAACTAGATAATCTGTTAGGTGATGAACGAGCCTGCTAGAAATAGGCATGGTCTAGGATATGTTCAAAATTGTAATATTGCTGCTAGTACTTCCAAGACCACATTCGTCCAAGTCACTAAGAAGATTAGGAATACTTCCAATTCTAAACCCAAGGGCAAGAATGTCTTATGATCGAGACTTACTAGACAACGTAAGGTCAATAATCCTATAAATCGGAAATAGCTTCCGAGTAGGTTTGAACCTATGTTTATTCATGTTAGCATTGTGGCGCATTGGGACACATAAGACTTAGGTGTCGTAAACTTGCAACTAGAAGTAAGAGTCAGGATTTCTCGAGTAAGGTTAACTTCTTCACCAATCAAGTTAGCCATTTGACTGAAATGATGACTCAGTTGGCTAGAATCACTTCTACTACTAAGAATGTTTGTATTAAGAAAATTGATCTTCCTAGGTCTAATGATCAGTTGAATTGTCATGTTGCCCCCATAAAGTAAAGTAGTAAAGCCTTGTTCTCCACTTTCACTGATTGGAATGGCGGTATGATTACTTTTGGGAACGGGGCTACCGAACCTATTCTAGTCAAAGGTACCGTTAATATATTTGGACTACTAGATATCTCAGGTGTGCTTTATGTGAAAGGTTTAAAGTCAAACATGTTAAGCAGTAGTCAAATATGTGATGTTTTTTTAGGTTAGTTTTGCCCAAAAAAGGTGTAATGTGTATGATTCTACTAATAATATTGTTCTAGAAGGTGTAAGAACTTCTGACAATTGTTATGGGGTCCTTCCTAATTCAAAATATGTGTGTAGCATTGCCAAAATTGATGTGACGGAGTTGTGACATCCACGCCTTGGTTATATGAATTACAAAAATTTGTCTAAACTTGCTAAGAATGAACTTGTTAATAGCTTACCTAAGCTTGAAAATAATTATTCCACCTTATGTGGACCGTATCAATAAGGTAAGCAGATTAAAGTAAATCATAAACAAATTTCTAAAATTTTGACAAACAAAGCTGCTAGAATTACTCCATATAGACTTAATGAGACCATTTAGAACAGAGAGTCTTTGTGGTAAGTGATATATTTTGGTTGTAGTTGATGATTTCTCTCGATACACATGGATTGAGCTATTAAAAGAAAAATCTAAGGCTATTAGTCTTGTCATATCTTTGTGCAAAAGACTTAGAAATGAGAAAGACGTCAAATATCTAGAATTCAGAGTGATCATGAGAAAGAGTTTGAGAACTAATACCCAAAGGAGGAAATCCATCATGAGTTCTCCTTACCGATCACTTCACAACAAAATGGAGTTATTGAAAAGAAAAATCGTGTGCTTCAAGAAATGGCTAGAGACATGCTTTATGGTAAGAGACTAGCTATGCATTTCTGGGGTGAAGCCATAAACACTGCGTGTTGCATAGTGAATAGGGTTTACCTTAGACCTAAAATTGATAAACCACCTATGAGATCTGGAATGGTAAAAGACCTACTGTCAAGTACTTTCGTGTGTTTGGCAGCAAATGCTACATTCTTAGAGATAGGGAGAACTTGGGCAAGTTTGATTCCAAGAGTGATGAAGAAATTTTCCTAGGATATTCCAGAAATAGTCGAGCCTATCGTGTGTACAATTCTCGTGCACGTGTTTTGATGTAGTCTATCAATGTTATGGTAGATGATGCTTGTAGTGAGAAAGAGTTTGGAGGAAATATGGAAGAAGCTCCAATTTATGTCGATGACGTAATATTTGGTTCTCCTATAGATTCTTTTGCTCATGAATTCGCTAAATGTATGAAGCATGAATTTGAGATGAGTATGGTTGGAGAATTAAATTACTTTCTAGGTCTATAAGTATGGTTGGAGAATTATAGATGCAGGAAGTTGCTGCACTCAACTACTTTTGATGAATCAGATGTTGAGTGATTATAGGATTGACCAGGGAACTATGACTGTGTTTTGTGATAACACTAGTGCCATCAATATTTCTGAAAATCCTATTCAACACTCTCGAACCAAACATATTGATAGACGACTTCATTTTATTCGAGAGCTTGAAGAGACCCGTGTTGTAACTTTTGAGCATATCTTTACAGAAAACCAATTACCTGATTTATTTACCAAACTATTAGATGGTCTGTGATTTAAATTCCTTAGGACGGCTATTGGAAACATGTACCTCGTTGATTAGGTACGTTGGTGCATGCTCGTGTTTTAACATTGTGTGATATTGATTTATGCATGAATCATATTTATTTATTTATTTTCTAGGTAGAAAATTCATGTTTTTTTTACTCTTATTTTTTGTTGTTGCTTTGTGTACTTGGTACATTCATGCTTTAAAAATAAAAAAAATAAAAATGCAGGAAAATATTTTTTTTACAACATAATATACAATATACTTGATTTTGTTTGTTGTGATCAAACATGAGTTTAATTGATGAGCTGTAACATAGTTTTCATTGCTGACTTAGGTTATTTATGGAGTACTTTGTATAGGCATATTCATGTATCATCTGCATTGCACACACTATGATATTGTTAGTGGGACTCTATCGCGTGTATGAGATTTGGGATGTCAATCACATGTTAGTAAGGTGACTTCGAACATGAATTGACATTATTTCTTAGACCTAAGCTTATGTTTATCCCCGGTTGTAAAACGTTCAATATCTTATGTTCTTTTTCGGAGCCTATTTGATTCAAGCAACTAAACCTGCAGAGTTTCTCATAACTTGGTGCTTATGGTCAATTGACTTGAGTTAACCAACCTAAAGTTCGTTACATGGATCATTTTAGTCGTAAAATGAAGAAAAGCCTCCACTTAAGATGAAAAAATAATAATGAGCCTCAAATATTAAAAGATATGAGAAAAAAATTGTTGAGATTCAGGGGAGAAAAAAGAAAATTTTCATACAAAATGAGCTTTTCTCTATAAGTTCTAATGTGCTTTACTTGGCTTGACTTTCGTAAGTAAATGAATACTCTTATTGGCAGTGGTGTTTAACATGTCATTTTTCACAAAATTAAGGTTTGGAGTCCTACTTCCAAAGGATTAGTGACACTTTACACATATGGGTTACTTTTACAATTTACTCCATGTTAACTTGACTACGTATGTGGGGAGGGTTATTGTCCATTGCTCATATTTATGCATGCTAACAACTGCATTTTTGGGTTATTGTATGTTAATTATCGGTCCCTTGTCATTTGTGACAAAAAGGAGGAATAGTTAGTACTTTAAAGTTTGATATTTTGATGTACCTCAAAAAGTTTTGATCAAAAAGTATATAATTTTTGTTTCAACTAGATTAAGTTTTGATATTTAATAATGTCAATGTTTCTTTGGTATGTTGGTTTACATTGATATTACATCTTAATTTCGTTGTTTGGTTGGTATGACTAATGATTAACTGTTTGAGTTATGTTTATTTGTATTACTGTTTCACGTACTTTTACATTGGGTATTGAATTATTTTTTTTAGGAAACAGATTTACGAAGAAAAAGCACAGTAAAATCAAGACAGTTGATTTGATAGTAGTAGGTGTTTTGAGTCTATTTTGTTTTACTACCTTTACTTTAGATTTGTAGTTTTGTCACAGAATACTAATGGGGGAGCTTGTTAGGTTTTTGATGTAATTGGCAAGCCTGTGAATAAAATGGATTATAGTTAATATGTTGTAAAAATCCAGGAGTAAGTTATAAATAGTGGAAATTGAGTTGTATTAGGTTTATGGTTCGAAATTGGAAAAGAAGGAAAAATGGAATCACAATTTCGCTAGACTATCACCATGACTTGGCTTGAGCGATAGAAACAGTAACATTGTCGCTAGCCTGTCGCTAGAACTTTGCTCGAGCGATAACCCGTCACTCTCTTGTCACCCAACTTTCGTTCGAGCGACAGGGTTATCTGAAGAAGTTTAATTCTCGTTTTTAAGGCTTTTTTCTAGCTCATTCATTTCTTAACCTACAGTATAAATACCACAACACATTTGAACGATTTTTTCAAGGTTGAACATTGAGAAAACACACTCTTCATATCCTTTTCATCAAATAAGCTTTTAACCTTCATGCTATAATTTGTTTTTGGTGCTGAAAACATCAAATCCATAATCCAAATATCAAATTGTTACTTCCTATACATCTGTCAGAGTGTTGAAGATCAAGGGAAGGTGACTAGAGTTCCAGTTGTTGAAGAACGGGGAGTTCTTTGTTGATCCAAAAAAGATAGACGAATTCATAAAGTCAGGGGAGTTGGTGCAGGAGCACGAAATTTAGGAGAACTGTGGAAATTGCAGTCAGTAGGTTAGAAAGTACTAGTGGTAGCCGAGTCTGGCGGATTGTAAGTTCTAATTCGTTTATAATGGATTGTTAACTGGCAAAATGCCCGAAGTTTTTACCTAATTGGGGTTTCTCCGTGATCGTTCCTTGTGTTTGTTTATTGCTTTCATATAACTGCGGTATTTAAAGATATAAAAATTGGATTGTTTGATTAACCATCTAGAGATAATTAATAGCGACTTGTTGCTAATTAATTATTAATTTTTAATTCCGTATAATCACATATTCANTATTCTGAAGCCCTAGTTTAATTTCCTTACTCGACACACATGTAATCATTATTGCAGATTTTTTTTTTTTTTTCCCCATTGCGACTACCCAAAATTTCAAAAATTGGTATAACCTGTTTGGTTAATTCCTCCAAGCTTACGAGATTGTTGGTAAGTAATAGTGTAAAATGGATATGACGATCGTTCCCACGAGGATTTAGATCTTATTTTCAATTCTATTAATTTTGCAATCAAAACGAATGAGACACACACAATTGATGTTTTGATGATTTGTAATAACAACCACTAATTACTTTACTAAAGACTATCTAAATGCAAATGCAAATGAAAATGAGTTTGGAAGAGTTTTATGTGAGAAAACGTGTTCGAAATCCGACTCCACCATTAGTCTTCATTATAATTTTCAACTTCTATCGTTTAACCTAATTTGTGCATGGATTGATGATAATCTTAAAATTTAACATGTCCCAAACAAAGTCAAACTTATTTCTATGTATGATCCTAAATATCATAAACTTATTTCTTCACCATCTCAACTTCTCCCTATCCAAAACTAAAATATCAACATATGACACACACAAATTTGTACCGTCTTCTTTTAATTTCTCTCGCTTAAAATTTATCTCCCTACACATGGACAATCTCTTAGAACTCTCTGTCATGTGGGAACATATTTCTACAGAAATTAGCTAATAGAGTTAATGCCTGTGCCCGAGCAGACCTACACTCACATTCGCGCGTGGCCCTCCTTTTTCTTTCGCTTTTGCTCTTTCTTAGCGGCCTCTCTCTATCTAATCCTTTTTCTGCCCATGTCATTGATGTTCAAGATCATGTGAAATTTATCACACATTCTATGCAATTATTTTTGTATTTTTTATTCTGAAGCCCTAGTTGAATTTCCTTTCTCGACACACACCCCAAACATATATAGAGGACGCCGCACATACCCCTTAGCCGCATCCATCTATGGCTTCATTTTCCGGTAACTTTCGGCCCCCAAAACCACCGGATATTGATACCGGTGGAAAGCCCTTAATGCCCTCTTCAATGAGGATAAAGATAATGACTTATATGCCTAATTCAGTTTTGGATAAGGATAATGGTAAGGTGAAGGAGGTTATGACTACACCTCGCCAGAGATGCACATCTATTAAGAGAAATCAAAGGAGACAAGACAGTACATTAGATGTGATTTCTCATTCTACTTCCAGACTGTTACCGCTATTTCTCCTATTATCCGTATAGCTAAGTTACTACATCACAAACAGCTGCTAATCATATGGCTCCTAGTCTTTATACTGCTTCACCTGTTATTAGCAATATTGCTCCACATATTACTACCTCTCTACCATCAGATCATTCTATAGTTGCTCCTATTATGGTGGATATTCAGAGTTTTCCTATTATTATAGCAGCTCATCATTTAGCATTTCAGTCTCCAGACCCCAACAACTGTACTCCTATGATGGTTAGTTCTACATATTTTGATCATCTCTTGGTGGATATGTTAGAGAGGCCACAGGGTTATACGGAGCCGGATGTTCCTATTATCTTTGCACCTCGCCGGTAAAATATGGAGGCTTTTTTATCTACAGATCAATCGGATTTTGATATTTTTTCTTATTTTAAAGTTCATCAATAGGGTTGATATCGTCGATGTTCCGCTGATGACTTGGCAGGTATGGCTGGTAGGACAAATGACGATGGTTTTGACCTAAGATGGTGACTAGGAGTCGGTCACAGGATACCTCCTCACGTACATTCAAATGAGTACCATTATATGGAATGCGATGTAGCTAGTGTAACTACTCACTTGCACCTGAAGAGACTTATACAGCTTAATTAGGTTTATCTCTTGCTTACACTGATGTCTTTTATTCTTCAGCACATATTTGCATATCTTTGAGGATATCTGGACTTTGACATGGGAGTTCAGAATGTGTCGAACAAGATCCGATTTTTTGGAAGACGGGGACTACTGTTACTGTTATTGTTGATTATCTCCAATTTCTTCACGTTAGAGTTGAGGATCCCAAACTAGTGCGTCCCATCTATCTGACTTCTGTCTATACTTCATGTGACATAGCTATCAGAAGGGACTTGTGGGAGGGCCTTCACCTCATTTCTCTCGATATGGATAACTCTTAGTTAGTTGGGAGAGACTTTAACGTCATTACGCATGATGGTAACCACACTGGCCATAATACTCGTGATCAAGGCACTACTGTTTTTTCTAATATGATGTTAGATTGTGGTTTAGAGGCTGCCGATTTCATAGAGAATCGGTATACTTGGTCCAACAATCGGGTNTGTTAGATTGTGGTTTAGAGGATGCTAGTTTCTTTTGGAATTGGTATACTTGGACCAACTGTCAAGTTAGAAAGAGATTGGATAGGGTACTCATTAATTCTACAACTGCAGAATTCTGCCAACAGCTTACAGTAAGGCACTTGAATCGGACTTCATCGAATCATTCGCCTTTATTACTTCAGTGGGTTTCTGATGATGACTTGGGGCCTAGACCTTTCAAATTTTTCAACGTTTGGACCAAACATCATATTTTTTTTTATCTTTTGTTGCTTAGAAGTGGCCACTCCCCACTCATCTTACGGTGATGGCTGTACTTTAGGAGAAGTTCTTTAGGCTAAAACAGGGATTGCATTGGTGGAATCGACATGTGTTTGGAGACGTTTTCCAAGAGGTGTGAGATGTTGAGCCTTGGGTGGATGAAGTAAAGATAGTAGATGATAGAGACCCTATACCAAAACATCATGCCTAAGCAATTTTGAACCGGACCTTATCTATTGACGAGGGTTTTTGGAAGCAAATGATCAGTTCACTTTAGTTATGTGAAGGAGATCACAATACTCATTATTTCATTGCAGTGGTTCAGAGAAGTCTTAACTACTCCCGCTGACATTCATACTTCAGTTATTGCATTCTATCAAGATCTTGTATTAGCTCTTATACAGCCGTTGGACCCTATTCGTTCAGATATCATCCCCAGGCTTTTGACAGAAGATGATAATTTAGCACTAAACCTCATCCCTTTGATTCATGAGGTACGTGAAGCGTTGTTTAGTATAGATGCTGACAGTGCTGCTGGACCGGATGGATTCTCATCCCTATTCTTCCAGCAATGCTGGGACATTATTTAAGACGATAAATACATTAAAGTCTAGGACTTCTTTAATGGGGCCATCGTCCACGAGATTTTGCTGCTACTACCATAGTATTGCTCCCTAAGAGAAATGGTGCTTGTAGATGAACAAACTTGAGACCCATCAATTTATGTACAGTGTTCAATAAGCTTATTATTGAGCTTTTGAACACTAGATTGAGTACATTGTTACCGTACATTATCTCTCCTGAACAGAGTGGGTTCCTACATGGTCACCTAATTGGGGACAATGTTCTATTAGTTCAGGAGCTTCTCCATGCTTTGGATGATAGAATGAGAGAGGGTAACACTATGCTGAAGCTAGATATGGATAAAGTATAAGATTTCATGGATTGGGGCTTCATTTATTCAGTATTAGAGATATTTGGATTTGATCAGATCTGGATTAATAGGATCAGGCGGTGCATCTTAGAATGTCATTTTTATATACTCCTAAATGGCTGCCCATGTGCTTTTTTCTCTCTTCACGAGGGCTCAGACAAGGAGATCCTATCTTGCCATCCTTGTTCATCATAACTGCAGATTACTTCTCACGTCTGCTCACTCAGAGGTTTCAGGAGTATCCCAATATGTGCTATCGACGTGGAGGTAGTACTCTTGTCTCACACCTTTCATTTGCTGATGATATGATCATATTCACCGATGGTCATAAACAGTTCATCAGGAGGATTCTTAGTTATCTGGAGCATTATGAGTGGATTTCTGGTCAGTTGGTAAACAGTAACTAGAGCGGACTTATACTACCCAGACGGGCATCAATATGAGATTTTGACTAGTTTTCGACACCGCAAGAACCTTTCACTTTTTTGGACTTTTTTGGGACGGAGAGCAACTTCATTTATATGACCTTATCCAGAAGATCAGGGACAGGATCTCAGGTTGGGCTTCACGAATTTTATCATATGGGGGCCATATTACTTTGCTGAGGTCAGTGCTTTCCTCTATACCATTACATCTTCTCCAGATTATGCAACCACCTAAGGCTATCTTAAAGAAACTTAAGAGCATCTTTACGCGATTCTTGTGGGATTCCAAAGAACAAGCACGGTGTTTACATTAGCGGAGCTGGAAGGAGATTTACCTTCCTATTGATGAGGGTGATCTAGGCTTTAGGAGATTATAGGATATGGTGGACACCTTTTCCATGAAGTTCTGGTGGTTATTCCGTTCTCAGATATTTCTTTGGGACTAGTTCTAACGGGGTAAGTTTTATATGGGAACACATCCTTTACTTGCAGCAGTTCCCTATCAGCTTCTCATATTTGGAAGACAAAGGTACGCATTGCATGGCACCTTGGTGCATGTTAGATTTTCTTTTGGTATGCTTTCTAGATAGGTGAGACCACATTGACATCCGTATTCCTATACAGACAGCACACATCTGCGAGGGTGCATGATTTCTATGATGATACTAGGTGGGATATAGGACGTTTATTATAGGTTCTCCCTCCTTTTATGGTGGAATACATCGGATGGTAGCTTCGTTACCAAGTTATCATGGCAGGTCGTACGTTCAGGATGTTAGTATCAGGATTCGTACTGATTACTATAGAACTCCATTTTGCCCGTCACCGTCTCATTTTTCTATTGCAGACTATGGTAGGGCCTCATTTCAGTAGATGTGGTATTCAGGGAAGGATTGGATGCCAATTGGCTTCTCGAATGAGACTATCAGTTATATTTTCACTGATAGTAGCATCTTCAGTCATGTTTGGCAGTATTTTGAGGATGCTTTTCAAATACCTATGAGTTCAAAAGAGGGAGTTAGACAGAAATTTCAGAAATGGAGGTATTCTGGACAACATGGTCGTTGTGGATACATTCGCATTATCATTCCTTTACTGATATTTTGGTATCTATGGACCGTGAGAAATGATGTGAAGCATAGAGGGATTCACATGGTAGCCAAACATATCATTTGGAGGGTCTATCACATGATCTCTTTTCTTTATATGAGAGTACTATTTCAAGCAGTGCATTGGAGAGGGAATTTGACTCTTGCACCCATTTTTGGTATTTTTATGGATCCCCTTCCCCATCTCCCCCTATTATAGTTTGGTGGTGTATTCCATCAGTCGGACCTGTCAAGATCAATATTGATGAATGCGTCAATAATGGTTATGTGAGTGGGGGATGCACCATCAGAGATCACATAATACACTGTATCAGGGCTTTCTCAACTTCGTATGGACCATGCATGATATTAGAGGAAGAGCTCCGGGCTATTCTTGATGAGATTTTACTAGCTCAAGGACTAGGTTATTCAACGATTTGGGTTGAGTCAGATTCTACAGTGGCTATTCACTAATCACTAGAGGAGGATAGCCATGGGGCTATTCAGGGCATACTTAAACGTATCACTGACATTATATCCTTTGAGAGAGATACAATCTCCCACATTTACAAAGAATAAAACTAGGTTGTAGATGCTCTTACTGCTGAGGGTTGGAATCATTGACGATATCAGGTATATGGATCACTTGACCTACCACGACATATTAGGGCACTAGTACAAATTTACAGACATGGATTTCCCATTATCAAAGTTTGAATTTTATTTTTAAATTTCAATACTTATTTTTACTCTCTTTTTTACATTAGTTTTTATTATAAAGGAAGTAGTACTTCCTTATTTACTAATTTATTCATCATTATTTACTTTCATTGTAAGGAAAGTAGTACTTCCCCATTTACTACTTTCATATAACCACCGTATTCCTCCACTACAGGTGATGGCATATTAATAAAATCTAGGAGATACTACCCTCCTTTAACTAAAAAAAACACATGTAATCTTTATTGCATATTCTTATTTTTCCCAATTGTAGCTACCCAAAATTTCAAAAATTGGTATAACCTGTTTGGTTAAATCCTCCAAGTTTACGAGATTGTTGATAAGTAATAGTGTAAAATGAATATGAGTATCTTTCCCACTAGGATTTAGATATTATTTTCAATTCTATCAATTTTGCAATCAAAAGAAATGAGACACACACAATTGATGTTTTGATGGTTTGTAATAACAATTGCTAATCACTCTAGTAAAGATGATCTTAATGCAAATGAGTTTAGAAGAGTTTTATTGGAGAAAACATGTTCGAAATCCGACTCCACTATTAGTCTTCATTATAATTTTCAACTTCTATTGTTTAACCTAATTTGTACATAGATTGATAATCTTAAAAAAATTGACAACCTGTCCCGAGCAAAGTCAAACTTACTTCTACGTATGATCCAAAATATCCATATCCCGAATTTAAACAATTATCACTAACATCTATAAGATCTTATGTTGATTACCACGATGAGCTAAACCTATTTCAAGTCTCCTGAAAACAAAACAAGTCACTTATTCATCTAAACATTGATCAAATCATTCAAATTAGCATTAAAAATATGTTACTAATTAATCAACCTCATATATTAAAAGAAGTCTTGAATTAAAATAGAAAACTAATGATTTACGTCATCATCCCAACACTAATCAATCAATCAACACTAGCATGTTTGTTACACAAAAACACAAAAAGATTTGAATATTAATCACCCAAAAATTATTATTACAAAGAATTCTCGAAAGATAAGCGTGAGAATAATAACCCTAGGACTTCTAGTAAGAAAATCCAGTCTGTTAGATGTCATGAGTGTCAAGGTTTTGGTCACTATAGAAATAAATGTACTAATTTGAAAAAGAATTCGAATAAAGGAAGGGGTAAGGCATTAGCAGTGACTCTGAGTGATGATGAATCAGATTCGAGTGTTCAAAGAAATACCTCTGGTGGTGATGATGAACAAAAATTTATGGCCTTTACGTTTATAGCTAAGATTGAATCTGATAAAGAAAGTGAAAATGTTGAGAATGAAGAAAGTAGCGAAAAATTTAAGGAAGATTCTGAGGATGAGATCGATATTCATGAGTCCTATCGAGAGTTATTTGATGAGAGTCATAAAATCAAGATGGTCAATAAAGTTGTACTAAAAAAGGTTAATGAACTTTAAAAAGAGAGAGAGAGAGAAACTCATAGGTGGCCTTCAGGATTTTACCAAAAATTTGAGTGAGTTGAAACTTGTTAATGAGAACTTAGAAGCCAAAGTTAAATCCTTAACAAGTGATCTTGAAAAATCTAATACTCAACTTCATTCCTTCATAAGTGGTACTCAAAAACTAGATAATCTGTTAGGTGATGAATAAGCCTGCTGGAAATAGGCATGGTCTAGGATATGTTCAAAATTGTAATACTGCTGCTAGTACTTCCAAGACCACATTCGTCCCAATCACTAACAAGATTAGGAATATTGCCAATCCTAAACCCAAGGGCAAGAATGTCTTATGATCGAGATTCGAGACCTACTAGACAACGTAAGGTCAATAATCCTATAAATCGGAAATAGCTTCCGAGTAGGTTTGAACCTATGTTTATTCATGTTTCCATTGTGGCGCATTGGGACATATAAGACTTAGGTGTCGTAAACTTGCAACTAGAAGTAAGAGTCAGGATTTCTCGAGCAAGGTTAATTTCCTCGCCAATCAGGTTAGCCATTTGACTGAAATGATGATTCAGTTGGCTATAATCACTTCTACTACTAAGAATGTTTGTGTTAAGAAAATTGATCTTCCTAGGTCTAATGATCAGTTGAATTGTTATGTTGCCCACATAAAGTAAAGTAGTAAAGCCTTGTTCTCCACTTTCACTGATTGGAATGGCGGTATGATTACTTTTGGAGACGGGGCTATCGCACCTATTCTAGTCAAAGGTACCGTTAATATATTTGGACTACCAGCTATCTCATGTGTACTTTATATGAAAGGTTTAAAGTCAAACATGTTAAGCAGTAGTCAAATATGTGATGCTAAATTTGAGGTTAGTTTTGTCCAAAAAAGGTGTACTGTGTATGATTCTACTAGTAACATTGTTCTAGAATGTGTAAAAACTTCTGACAATTGTTATAGGGTCCTTCCTAATTCAAAATATGTGTGTAACAGTGCCAAGATTGATGTTGTGACATCAACGCCTTAGTTATATGAATTACAAAAAATTGTGTAAACTTGCTAAGAAGGAACTTATTAATAACTTACCTAAGCTTGAAAATAATAATTCCAGCTTGTGTGGACCATATCAACAAGGTAAACAGATTAAAGTAAATCATAAACAAATTTCTAAAATTTTGACAAACAAAGGTCCTAGAATTACTCCATATGGACTAAATGAGACCATTTAGAATAGAGAGTCTTGGTGGTAAGTGATATATTTTGGTTGTAGTTGATGATTTCTCTCGATACACATGGATTGAGCTGTTAAAAGAAAAATCTGAGGCTATTAGTCTTGTCATATCTTTGTGCAAAAGACTTAGAAATGAGAAAGACGTCAAAATATCTAGAATTCAGAGTGATCATGAAAAAGAGTTTGAGAACTCTAATTTTGAGAACTAATACCTGGAGGAGGGAATCCATCATAAGTTCTCCTTACCGATCACTTCACAACAAAATGGAGTTGTTGAAAGGAAAAATCGTGTGCTTTAAGAAATGGCTAGAGTCATGCTTCATGGTAAGATACTAGCTATGCATTTCTGGGGTGAAGCCATAAACACTACGTGTCGTATAGTGAATAGAGCTTACAATAGACCTAAAATTGATAAAATACCCTATGAGATCAGGAATGGTAAAAGACCTATTGTCAAGTACTTTCGTGTGTTTGGCAGCAAGTGCTATATTCTTAGAAATAGGGAGAACTTGGGAAAGATTGATTCCAAGAGTGATGAAGAAATTTTCCTAGGATACTCCAGAAATAGTCGAGCCTATCGAGTGTACAATTCTCATACACGTGTTGTGATGTAGTCTATCAATGTTATGGTAGATGATGCTTGTAGTGAGGAAGAGTTTGGAGGAAATATGGAAGAAGCTCCAATTTATGTTGATGACATAATATTTGGTTCTCCTATAGATTCTTTTGCTCATGAATTCGCTGAATGTATGAAGCATGAATTTGAGATGAGTATGGTTGGAGAATTAAATTACTTTCTAGGTCTCCAAGTATGGTTGGAGAATTATTGCTGCAGGAAGTTGCTGCATTCAACTGCTTTGGATGAAGCAGATGTTGAGTGATTATGGGATTGACCAGGGAACTATGACTGTGTTTTGTGATAACACTAGTGCCATCAATATTTCTAAAAATCCTGTTCAAAACTCTCGAACCAAATATATTGATATACGACTTCATTTTATTTGAGAGCTTGTAGAGACCCGTGTTGTAACTCTTGAGCATATCTTTACAAAAAACCAATTAGCTGATCTATTTACCAAACTATTAGATGGTCTATGATTTAAATTTCTTAGGACGGCTATTGGAAACATGTACCTCTTTGATCAGGTACATTGGTGCATGCTCGTGCTTTAAAATTGTATGACATTGATTTATGCATGAATCATATTTATTTACTTATTTTCTGGGTAGAAAATTCATGTTTTTTTTTTACTCTTATTTGTTTGTTGTTGCTTTGTGTGCTTGGTGCACTCATACTTTAAAAATGAAAATTTGAAAATAAAAATACAGGAAAATGTTTTTTCAGCATAATATACAATATACTTGATTTTGTTTGTTGTGATCAAGCATACGTTTAATCGATGAGCTGTAACGTAGTTTCCATTGTTGACTTAGGTTATTTATGGAGTACTTTGTAGAGGCGTATTTATGTACCATCTGCATTGCACAAAACTATGATATTTTTAGTGGGACTATCGTGTCTATGAGATTTGGGATGGCAATCACTTGTTAGTAAGTGATTTCGAACATGAATTGACCTTATTTCTTAGACCTAAGCTTAAGTTTATCCCCGGTTGTAAAAAGTTCAATATCTTATGTTCTTCTTCGGAGCCTATTTGATTCAAGCAACTAAACCTGCAGGGTTTCTCATAACTTGGTTCTTATGGTCAACTGACTTGAGTTAACCGACCTAAAGTTCGTTACATGGATCATTTTAGTTGCTTAATGAAGAAAATCCTCCACTTAAGATGAGAAATAATATCGAGCTTCAAATATTAAAAGATATGAGAAAAAAATTGCTGAAATTCAGGAGGGAGAAAAGACAATTTTCATACAAAATGAGCTTTTCTCTATAAGTTCTAATGTGCTTTACTTGGTTTGACTTTCGTAAGTAAAGGAATACTCTTATTGACAATGGTGTTTAACATGTCATTTTTCACAAAATTAAGGTTTGGAGTCATACTTCCAAAGGATTAGTGACACTTTATACATATGGGTCATTTATACAATTTACTTCATGTTAACTTGAACTACGTATGTGGGGAGGGTTATTGTCCATTGCTCATACTTATGCATGCTAACAACTGCATTTTTGGGTTATTTTTTATGTTAATTATCGGTCCCTTGTCATTTGTGACAAAAATGGGGAGTAATTGGTATTTTAAAGTTTGATATTTTGATGTACTTAAAAAGTTTTGATCAAAAAGTATATAATTTTTGTTTCAGCTAGATTAAGTTTTGATATTTAGTAATGTCGATGCTTCTTTGGTATGTTGGTTTATATTGATATTACATCTTAATTTCGCTGTTTGGCTGGTATGACTAATGATTAACTGTTTGAATTATGTTTATTTGTATTACTGTTTCATGTACTTTTACATTGTGCATTAAATTTTTTTTTTCAGAAACGGATTTACAAAGAAAGCACAGTAAAATCAAGACAGTTGATTTGATAGTAGTAGATGTTTTGAGTCTATTTTGTTTTACTATCTTGACTTTAGATTTGTAGTTTTGTTATAGAATGTCAAATGGGGAGCTTGTTAGGTTTTTGATGTAATTGGCAAGTTTGTGAACAAAATGGACTATATTTAATATGTTGTAAAAATCAAGGAGTAAGTTACAAATAGTGAAAATTGAGTTATATTAGGTTTGGGGTTCGAAATTGGAAAAGAAGGAAAAATGGCATCACAATTTCACTAGACTATTACCATGACTTAGCTTGAGCGACAGAAATAGTAACATTGTCCCTAGCTCGTCGCTAGGACTTTGCTCGAGCAATAATCCGTCACTCGCTTGTCACCCAACTTTCACTCGAGCGACAGGGTCATCTGAAGAAGTTTAATTTACGTTTTTAAGGCTTTTTTTCCAGCTCATTCATTCCTTAACCTACAGTATAAATGCCAGAACACCTTTGAATGATTTTTTCAAGGTTGAACATTTAGAAAACACACTCTTCACATCTTTTTCATCAAATAAGCTTTCAACCTTCATGATATGATTTGTTATTGGCGGTGAAAACATCAAATCCATAATCCAAATACCAAATTATTACTTTTTACACATCTGTCAGAGTGCTGAAAATCAAGGGAAAGTAACTAGAGTTCCAATTGTTGAAGAACGTGAAGTTCTTTGTTGATCCACAAAAGATAGACAAATTCATAAAGTCGGGGGAGTTGGTGCAGGAGCACGAAATTCAGGAGAGCTGTGAAAATTGCAGTCAGTAGGTTAGAAAGTACTAGTGGTAGCCGAGTTTGGCGGATTGTAAGTTCTAATTCGTTTATAGTGGCAAAATGCTCGGAGTTTTTACCTAGTTGGGGTTTCTCCGTGATCATTCATTGTGCTTGTTTATTGCTTTCATGTAACTGCGGTATTTAAAGATATGAAAATTGGACTGTTTGATAAATCATCTAGAGATAATTAATAGCGACTTGTTGCTAATTAATTATTAAGTTTTAATTCCGCATAATCACATATTCACTCCATAAACATTCATATGAATCAACTCCAATAATGTACCCTTTGGCTCCCTTCTGATTTTAGAGAAGCTAACACTTTTCTACTTGTTGAAAATATAGTCTTCATATGACTTTGTTCAACAAATTTAAATTTTGATAACTTTCTTTTAGACTGAAGCACTTTCATTCCCTTGTTGATATGTGCCTCAACCTACAATGCCATAAATTAGAATTAACAGATGAATCAGCACCTATAACCATTTATGAAGAGTTCTAGTTTTACTTCTCGAACAACAACCATGACTCCCTTAGTGACTTTTCAAGCACCAGCATCGAAAGTCACATCATGACCTTCATCTTCAAGTTTCCCAACTGAGATTTATGCATCGATTTAGATAGATATTTTACCTTATCAATTTTTCACACAACCCCGTTTGATATCATCAACTGACGTCATCAATATCGATAATAGCCGTAGGTTCTCTATTAGCAAGATACAGCGCTACTGATTCTATGTAGTGGCAATAATTATGCTCCAACTTTAAGATTTTATGGGTGTGCGCAATGTATTATTCACGGTGATTGTTGTTCACGAGTTTGTCATGTGAAAATTAATTGCAACTAAAATTTTGATCTTAAAAATAAAACAGAATTTAAAATATACTTTGATTTCTGTTTCAAGACTTGATAAAATTTTCACGTCAGTTTAGTTTTATTTGGCTTTGGACATTTAAGCTCATGTTTGATGGTCATTATTGAGAAAAAAAATGATATTTTGAATATGAATATATATATATATATATATATAATGGGTGGTTAAAAAGCAAAGAAAATTTTTAGATTTAATTGTGAAATATTTTATTGTGTGAATGTAGTTGGAAATGACTATGAAAAGAATAAAAAAAATTATTTTAAAAGGAGACAAATAGGGGCTTGTGAAGTAGTTACAACCTTCTAGTAGTTATTTGTTATTAATCTACTGTTTGGTGGAGATTGAAATCGGATTTTTAATAGATTTTGATAAAAAGTTGATTAGTTGTGTGGTTGAAAATTTGTTTAAAATTAATCACTGACTTTGATTTAAATTAAAATCTTGATTTAAATTTTCATCGACAAGTACTAAGAATATTGGATGTAGCTTTAAAAAAAAAAAGAATGTTTATATGTTTTAATATTTTAATTAATAATATTTAGTAGAATCTTACTATTCCTCATATGATTTACGAGATCCCTTCACAAATGAGTCAAAATTACTATCCTCAAAAGTAAATATACTAATTGAATATTTGACTTTTGATCGTTGAATATTGACCAAGTGTTAGAGATATTTTTGAAACGGAAGAAGGTATTTATAAACTATCGAATAGTTATATAAACTAGTGGATTTGTTCACCAAGGATTTTATAAACTATCCAATAGTCGTATAGACTAGTGGATTTGTTCACTATGTCTCCATGGACATGCAATATGAAACAATAATACTTTACTATTTCTAAAATTTAAACAACATTATTACTTTTTTATTGTGCTATTATAAATTTTGAGATATGTTGTTTAGTTAGTTACGTTCTACATACTTTTGTACAATTCTCGATATTAAGAAGTGTTTGGTGAGGATTAAAATTAGATTTTTTTGTGAATTGTGATAAAAAATTTTGAAATGTGTGGTTGAAAAGATGTGAAACTCATGAAAGATGTAGTTAATATTGATTGTTTAACTTTGATTTAGATTAAAATCAGATTTTAATCCGACCCAAACAGGTCCTAAGTAATGATTCAATTTTATGGACCTAAAATTAAGCTAAATGTCTTATTTAAACCTTATATTATATAAAAAAAGTCATATCTAGGTTTTGGAATACAATTGAACGAAGTGATATTTCAGTTGAACAAATTGATACTAAAAGATGATAGGATGGACTATGCAGTTATATAATATCGTAGGGGAAATGTTCTCTGATTTCAGTCAACATTTATTATTAAACAAAGAAAAATAATGGGTCTTTGGATAGACATCATGTTGGAATTTTGTATTGGAAATTGGTTGTGACAATTTGAAATGATTTAAGTGGAAATTCC
>OU503043.1:13052330-13062852 GCA_912172775.2 Fraxinus pennsylvanica
AAAAATGACTACGAAAATCGAGACACAAGTACAAATCAAGCAATGCACGTCAAGTTATTCAAACTAAGTACTTAGATGTTTCATGATCATATGTAAAGGTAAAACTCTCTTTATGTGGTAATGCGTCGTGACAAGCTTAAAGTTTTGATTTTATGACAAAAACATTTTTAACTTTACAAATGTGTTTTTCAAATAGTAAAAATCGTAACAAATATTTTAAATATGACAAATACCTTGAAAAACATTTTAAAACGTTCCACCAATACCAGCATTTGTTAAATATTAAAAAGAGGACGTTCCGGGCCAAAATTGGTCGTACCGGACGTCCTGTAAAACTGATTTTTGGCCAACGGTCAAATTTCTCGATAAAAAATAACGGTGAGTTGACCATCTGGTATTTTACTAGACGTCCGGTAAAGTGCATCCGGTACGACAGAGTTTTTGACCTTTTAAGTGTTATAAATACCTCACTATTCCTTCACTGGCATTAACAATTCTTGAGCATTAAAGTGGGGCTATTATTGATTACAACTACCTTATTTTTCATCTTAAAAAAGATCAAAAGCATCAAAACCCTTGAAAAACTTTTGAGTGATTTATCTTTGTGAAAATCTTTTGTTCTTCAAGAAATTTTTCATTTCAACACTTTGGGCTAAACTCATTACCATCTATTGAAGTGTTTTGCTTCTTCTCTTCTTGTTGTCAATCTTGATTCTATCATTCTATAAAAAAAGAAGATTTCACTTATAAATTCATTTTGAATTGTAGGTTGCGTTGAGATCCCAGAAAGCTCAACATTGTAAAAGATCGATGTTCCTTGATTGTAAGTCACCAGAAGCGTTATAAAGGATTAGATTGCACCACAAGCCAATCAACATAGTGAAAAAAGCCTTACTCGTGACGGAAAGCTTGGTAACGGGGGACATAGATCGTTGATTTGGATGTTTGCACTCTCTAACTCCCTACTTAACTCTCTATTTTGTGCAAGCATATATCATACCATCCACGTGGTTACTTTCGTTTAGTTTATTTCTGTATCATTTGTGTTATCATTTAGTAGTAATTAACGAAAAAATTTTAAAAATCAATTCACACCCTCTTAGGTAGTTTATCTTGGGTTTACATTTAGTTGGTTTAGGATTTAAGAATTATGCAGCAACATGTAATTCAGATATTAATCCTATTTTTTATTAGTTTAATATTAATCCTACTTCCATTTATTTGAGACTAGATCTACTGCTGCAACTCTTTCTTATCTAATTAATTCAGTGGTGCACGGCTCTTCCATTATTATTGCACCAAACAGGGGCTTAGTAGTTTAGTTTAGTATAAGTGTTTTTTTTTTTTTTCAAACCATAGTTATGATTAGGCTAAATTTTGGTGACTTAAATCCTAATGTAATTGTATAAACGATTCGAGGTTATCACTAGTAAGCCAATTCCTTTCTTTCCACAGCAGTGAACGTGTATGTGTTTAACTAGGAAATCATTATTTTCACAAAATCCAAATCCCACTAATTAAACTCAGAGCTTGTTTGGGAGGGATTTTAATCCAATTAAAATTAAAAAATATAGCCGTTATTGGGTCTCACTCGTCTAATAAAAGTCAACAATAACGGCTAGTTTTTCAATTTTAATCCGCTTTTAATCCCTCTCAAACAAACTCTCAATCTTATCCAAAACAACTTGTGGTACACGGCTTCTCTACTCCAATTGAACCAAAACTCAGCCCCTGTCTGGTCTGAAGTAAAATCACATTGAACCAAAACTCAGCCCCTCTTTAAGTCAAAGTCAAACAATCAATATGAATCACATCTTTCATGAATTCCATAACTTTTCCACCACACATTTCAAAATCTTCTATCATAATTTAATCCACAACAAACACCCTCTGAATATTGATTTCAACTATAAATATTACAGTCCCATTATTTCATCACAAAAATATATATACACATACGGTAGAAAGAAGTTTTTTAAAAATCAACAGCCAAGTTAGAAAAAGATTTGGACGTGCAATCATATTATTTTGTTTCAAAAATTCATTTGATCTATCGAGGTAAGATACGGTTTGTGCAAGTGGTATGTTTCCGTATACTTTTATGTTCAATAATTTATGCATGAATTGCCAATGGACCTTAGGGTTCGACCTAACGGAATGTGAACTCTTTTGAGTTTTTTATAATGAAATGTGAAATCTTTCGAGAATTCAAAATGAAAAATGATGGGTATCTCGCTTGGTCACCGGTATACTCCATAAAGAGAGATTGTCGTATGAATTGTCTATGTTATTGATAATTGCACATGGAAATTGCGAGATCTTACTAGATGTTTTTTTTTTTAAATACTAACTTTTACAAAATTTTACGGGCTAGTTCGAGTCGATTGGAACTGTGGTGGGAGAGTGCAGCGAACTGCCATGGGATGTCGTCATACGAAAATAATAAATTTTAATGCCTTTAAATTCATTAGTTTGTTTTGTTTAATAACGTTATTATCGAGTTTATTAGTTGAGAATGTTTAAGTTTTTTAAAAGACACTATTTATTAATTCAAATTTAAATTTATGGATGTTCTAATATTTTGTTATTAAAGAATTTTATCGTTATGCGAAAATTAGATTTTTGGTAACGCTCCATTGTTTGTGAAATTTTTGGAGTGTTACATTTTTAGTGGATTGCGATAGAAGTTTTTGAAATGTATGGTTGAAAAGATGTGAGACACATGAAAGATGTGATTAATATTGATTATTTGACTTTGACTCAAATTAAAATCAGATTTTAATCTGGCCAAAACTGAGCCTAAATAAAAGTTAATAATTTATTTTAACCACATATTTGATGAGATTCACAACTTTTCAACCATACATTTCATGAACGTTTATCAAAATTTATAAAAATCAAAATTTTAATCCCTACCTAACAAACAAAGCTTGGTTTCCTAATTAGATGATTGCATCATATGTCAATAACTTTTTTCAACTTTAAATCACAAATTCTCCACAAAATAATAATAATAATAATAAAATTCAATTTGCAGGAAGTCTAATTTTAAAAATCTACGTCAAACATACTGTTAAAATCAATGGACAAGCACAGATTGTACTGATAAAATAAATAGCACAGGAAGTGTGAAAATAAAATCAACCTGTACAACAATGGTTGAAGAATGGGAGAGACATCAAGAACACAGCTGTCGGAATGACCTAAAACTTTATGCCACTGCATTTTATTTATGAAATTGTATAACATTGCCAATAAAAAAGCAGGACTTTATTCTTCACATTTCATTGAACTAGTCAATAGCTAGAAAGAACTCCAGAATGAGACATTAGGCAGCAACACAACCACAATTATCACTTTCAAAGATTCTTTAAACTTTTATTTTTCGGAAAGAACTTCATTGCTACGCTTGTTCAACACAGTTTAGCTAGAAAAAAAGTTGGCTACTAGATAACATGTTCCACAACCAGACATTCTACAGATAGAAATATACCAAAAGCACACTGATCTCAACCTGTGTTTATTTGTTGATGTTTCCGAGATGTAGTAAACTTCAGGCACAATTGGGCATCCATTACAGCAGATGCCAGCCCACCAGATGCATTTGTAGGAAGCGAGCTAGCCAGGAAAGTACAATCTTCATATGCCGACTGGGCTAATCATCTCTAGCCTCATTGTTGACTGCTTCACTGAACGAGGCAGCCAGGTATTCAGCAAGGCTTGGCTCAGAAGTTGATTTATTCGAAACTTCTGATGAAACTCTAGGTTTTTTAATGCTAACAGATTTCGGAAGGGGTGATATCTCAGAATTTGGATTAACATATTGACCCTTCCAGATAACAGGGTTCAACTCCTTCCAAGGGTCTTCAACCATTTCATGGTTGTAATACATATCAGGTCTTAGCTCTGCTGAGACAGGACTATGCGAACTCACTCCTCTCCTTCCTCTCTGTCCTGAACCAGGACTCATGCTGTTATTACCTGCTGATCTACCCCTGCTTCTTCCTGAATCAGGATATGGACTCACTCCACATCCTGAACCATACAAGGGACTGCTGTTGTATCTTTGACCTCTGCCCCGACCATAACCAAACTTAGGAGTACCTCCTTGTCCAAAGCCAGGTCTCGTAAAGTTACTGCCTCTTGGTAAATTAGATGAATTGCTATAATTAAAATCACCAATTGGTGCACCCCATGTGCTCTGAGGATTTCTACCTGAAGGACTGGATGATATGCTCCCAACAGGACCATAGTTGTAATAAGCTGCGGGTGCTTGGAATATTTTCTGACCAGGAGAGTTTATAGATTGATCTTGATAAGCTGGAGAGTGAGACATATCTGGATGCCCTGGTCCTGTTAAAATGCGAAAATTTCAGGTCTTCATAAAATATAATATGCCCAAATAGGTTTTGGAAGAACAATAGTTGAGCTGTAAGCTTTCTAGAAGAAAAAATGTTAATCATTTCAGAGATTAATGTGCATGTGTTGCAGGCAGAGTCATGGTAACATTCTAAGTGAAAGTTTTATTAGTGAACCAGACATTACGAAGTTTTATGTAAAATATCTTCTCAAAGGACAAAGAGAATTAATGGCCTTGGCAATTGCTTGCATTTTCTCTGTTGTACGAGTGTTAGCCACTCAGAATCTATGTTCTGTGAATCAAATAGTCATTGTGAAATTTTGCCTAGCACATATTGAAGCAGGCTACATTTTAATGACAGGAAAAGACATTGATTACAATACAAACAACAGAAATACAAGAGAAGAATAATAAATTGGTTACTTGGAGGGGTATTGTAATATTGTTGTGGAACCTGATGAGAGACCTGGCTACCCTTCTTGTTTGAAGAGAATGCTGCCATAGGATTCGTGTAATAATCGAATCTCGAAGAAGCATAATTAGCTGGGCTTTCCGTTTCGCCTTCAATCAAAGGATTGGAAAGGTCATGACTGACCATTCCCGAACTCTCAGGAATGCCATCGTTCCCTCCTCGATTCGCTTCCATTCGCATTGCTTTCAGCCTTTCCCTTCTTTTCTCAGATTCCTCCATTTTTCTTAATTATTTATAAAAGAAAAATCATTTAGATTCTTTCTGCAAGATGCAGGTCATATATAAATGGAAGGGGAAGGGAAACCAACTTTTTTATTAATTAATATGGGCACAAGAACAACTTGTGAATAATACTCAGAAAATTGATACGCATAAACATACCTACATACATGAAATAGAGCAAATAAGGGTTAGAAAAAAAGGACAAATTACTGCTAAAATTTGAGGAGTTAGCAGTATCTATTCTCCGGAATATTAAAAGACAAACTTATTCAGTGCTACAACTAGTGTACAATTAGATAAATCCTACATGTGATTAATAAAATAGCTCAAAAATATTTATTTTTATTAAATAATTGTGTACAAATAGCATTAATTTGATAATTTTTCTTATTCATATTCTAAATGGAAAATAAATTTGGCCCAAATTGTCCCTAATCTATGGGATTGTTATGCAAATAATCCCTCAAATGTTAGCACAAATGTTCTTAACATTTTACTTAGCCCCTGTTTTGTTCCAATAAAAAAAGTGGATTAAAATCCAATTCAAAGTCAATACATAATTTTAGCCACACATTTTATAGGACTCACAACTTTTCAACCATACATTCCATCAACTTTTATCAAAATCCATTAAAAATCTTATTTTTCTCTAAACCAAACATGAGCTCAATGTGTGTAATTGGTCATTTTGGATAGTTTATCTCCAACTGACTATTAAAAAAGACGATTATATACCGCCACAATTTTTATTTGATAATTAAGCTCATCAATCTTCACTAATTGTAGTAATTATTTCCTTAACTTTTTTTCATCAACAGTGGCGGGCGCAGACATTTAGAGTTAGGTAGACACAATCAAACTTGCAAAAAAGTAGTAAAAAACTTTAAGCATTCGATATATTATTACAATTATTCTCTACACATTCTCATACTTTGATAACGTTCTATAACTACATCATTTTTTTCAAATACAAAATTGCAGAGCAACCTGAAAAATGAATTAGAAGAGCAGCTGAAAAGCAAAACCGAGGACTTTGTTCAGTTGCAACTGGAAACAGAAAGTCCGCAACTTAAAACTTCAGAGATGGAGAGAGAATTAAAGGAGAAAGAGGATGAACTCTCTACTGTACGAAAGCAATCCAAAGATAGAAAGAGTGAAGCATCTGCTCAAATCATGGCTTTGACTGCAAAAATAAGAAATTTCCAAGGGCAATTGGGTCTTTTGAAAGCAAGCAAAAGTGAAGGAGATTCCATTCTGGGAGATCTATGTATTTGGCCTGGTCAATTATGTTTTTTAAGCTATCTATCAAAAAGTCTAAGTTACTCTTAATGAAATGAATCCTTATAAGTTGCAAAAGATATCTTCACGTTTTAAAATGGTTCTAAAACTAGTTTTATCTTATATTTCTTCTACTTTGAATTTCAATATATAAATCCATTCTATGATCTAATAAATTAGAATAGTCTGTAGCATATTGTTCATATTTTTCTTTGAGTCTATTATATTCTTCAGATAATATATTTATATTTTCCAGTTGAGAAGTAATATTTCTTATTTCTTCTAACAATCTTTCTAATAGATTATCTAATCCTTTAATCGTATATCCTAACATATTAAGAGTCTGCGTTGTACTGATTTCTTCCTCCAAAAAATTGCTTTTTGGACCTTTTTTCAACCACGTGGGTTCCATTGTGAGACAAATTCAAATTTTGCGGCTTGACTCTCTCATAACGGCTGGAAAATTGCTTTTAATCAGGTGGAAAATCAATACCAGGCAGGCTCTAAATATCAAAGTATTAATAATGATGCAAATATCATGATAAATAATCCTTGCGATTCTCTAAGATCTTAGGAGAATACTTTCTAGATTTAGCAAAAATTAATAGTTTTACCTTAGTTTTGATCTAGATCTTTATTCTTAGAACCGAGTGACCTTCGAGCTTTGAATATGCAAACCACTCCCTTCAACGGCCTCTTGCCTACACGGGATCTTTACTGTTTCAGCTTCTTGCTCTCACTGTATCTTTTCTAAAAAATATATCTCTAAACTTTGATTAAAGAAAAACTTTCTTTATTGCTAAAGTAAGAAATAAATTTCATATTAGATCTTTTAAGAATCTATGGGAAAAGGAATTTAGAAATTCATATTTTTATAAAAGAATTGGAATATTATTGATCTATTGAAGATTGATACAAGATTGAAAAACAGAAGAGTTTGGCTATCTCCCAAACTGAGTGCTCAATTCATTCTTTTTTTTCTTCTAGCCCGAATGCCTCTATTTATACATCTACTTGAGGCTCAATTATTAAGCCTCTTTCATTCTTTCATCCCAGTGAAAGGGTCAATAATTAACCCTTTTTATGTCACTGCTTACATCACAGATCTATTATTATAGACAGCTATCTTCTTTATATCACATCTTCTTTTATGTCATTACTTAAATCATAGCTCTATTATTGTAGACGGTCATCTTCTTTATCTCCACATCTTCTTCTTTATTATTGTCGACGAGTAGGGCATTCCCTTAGTCGACAAGCTTCCCATATTGTGGATGGACTTCCATTGATTTGATGAGTATCAAATTTTTCAATGTATTCTTTTAAAATTGTTGATTTTTCTCTTCCATTATAGGTCAAGAGGGTCCATCCTTCATATTGGCACAAGCATTTGAACTTTTTATCATATAAGTTTTTGGCAATATTATACAAAACTTTCATTCCCAAAACTCTTTGGGATTTTACCCATGACTTTGTAATTCTTGGTAATGTTTTATTGTTACGACCGACTTCAATCTGGAAATCTCTTCCAACATATTCTATGGTGATCATATGTTCTGCAGGATATAACATCCTTCCATCAACTTCTGGATTGATTGAGTAAAATTTTATATATATTGACCTTCCTTGGGCAAATTTGGAAACTTCAGATTTAAATATATCATCAAAATTTTCAATTTATTTTAGATCTTTTCCTAGATATATAAGATCTAAAAATCCATAATCTGCTACCATTTTAACCATCAAGGGGTCTGCATTTTTTGCAGTAACATAAAAGAAGATGTGATATAAAGAAGATGGATGTCTACAATAATAGAGTTGTGATGTAAGCAGCGACATAAAAATGGTTAATTATTGACCATTTCACTGAGATGAAAGAATGAAAGAGATTTAATAATTGAGCATCAGATAGATGTATAAATAGAGACATTCGGGCTAGAAGAAAAAACAGAATGCATTGAGCACTCAGTTTGTGAGATAGCCAAACTCTTCTATTTTTCAATCTTGTATTAATCTTCAATAGATCAATAATATTCCAATTCTTTTATAAAAACATGAATTTCTAAATTCCTTTTCCCATAGATTCTTAAAAGATCTAATATGAAATTGTTTTCTTACTTTAGCAATAAAGAGAGTTTTTCTTTAATCAAAGTCTAGAGATTTATTCTTTAGAAAAGATACAGTGAGAGCAAGAAGATGAAACAGCAAAGATCCAGTGTAGGCAAGAGGCCGCTGAAGGGAGTGGTTTGCATATTCAGAACTCAAAGGTCACTCGATTCTAAGAATAAAGATTCAGATCGAAAATAAGGTAAAACTATTAATTTTTGCTAAATCTAAAAAGTATTCTCCTAAGATCTTAGAGAATCGCAGGGATTCTTTATCATGATATTTGCATCATTATTAATACTTTGATATTTAATATGTCAAGATATACGATTAAAGGATTAGATAATCTATTAGAAAGACTGTTAGAAGAAATAAGAAATATTACTTCTCAACTAGAAAATATAAATATATTATCTGAAGAATATAATAGACTCAAAGAAAAATATGAACAATATGTTATAGACTATTCTAATTTATTAGATCATAGAATGGATTTATAAATTGAAATTCAAAGTAGAAGAAATATAAGATAAAACTAGTTTTAGAACCATTTTAAAAAGTGAAGATATCTTTTGCAATTTATAAGGATTCATTTCATTAAAGGTAACATAGACTTTTTGATGGATAACTTAAAAAGCATAATTGACCAGGCCAAATACATAAATCTCCCCCTATTCAGATAGAAAGGCTAAAAGAGGAATTATCAAGCAAAACTATTGATGGACAGAGAATGCTGGAAGAAAAGAAGGGCCTGGAAAGAAATATTTCTGAATTGGAGAAAACGCTGAAAGAGAGAGTCGATGAAGTAATTTCTGTCAGAAAAAAATGGAGGATCTGCGAAATGAAGCGTCCACTGAAATTACTGCATTCACAAAACAGGCTAACCATTTGCATCAGCAAATAGACTCACTACAGTCAGATAAAAGCCAGTTGGATGAGCTAACAGAAAGAGGTAAACAAGAGTCTATGGAAGTGCTCCAAATTTTTTTTTTTTTATAACCGTGGATGTCCGGGCAGCTTGCGCGCACCTCGACTAATTCCACGGCCCTGAAATTTACGGTCGGTGCTCACCTCAGTGGCCCGAGGGATTCGAACCGGTTACCATTAGGGAACAAATCCAGAACCTGACCAATTGAGCAGATTAGAAGTGCTACAAAATTAAGCATAAAGATTTCACAATTGCCTAATAATGCTACACCTATTTTGGATTTTGGATGAAGTTCTAAAATATGGTTCACAAATCACAATTCATCCATACCACTCACAAATCAGAAATAAGTATAACAAATATATTTCGAAATTGAAATTCCAGAATCAGATATTGATTGAACTTTAGGCAAAGCAAAGTAAAGCAAAACAGACCTCTGGCTTTGTACGGACTGGTCTGGCGGTGGCCGCGCGGCGGACTGGCGGCAGGAGCGGACCCGGCTGAATCGAACAAGGTTGAATCGCAGGCAGCGGAAACGCAGGCTGGAGGGCTTTTTGCAGAATGGTTTTTCAAATTCCAAAGGTTCTTCAAATGGAGGACTTTGCAGAAGGCCTAAGGGGAAAACGGGAGTCCTTCCTGTACAATCAAGCCCACGATAAAAATCAAGCTAAAAAGTTAAAATAGAGACCTAATTGGATAGATGAAAAAGCAAAATTTACGAGAACAAGAGGAATTGCAACGCGCTGGATTGGAGTGGGCTTTTCCTTTTCTACGGATTTTTTTTTTGTGCAGTAATGGCACAATGACGATTCCCAATCTGCTGACTGGTTTATTATTTGGAGGCTTTGATAAGGTGCGTGTTGACTGTTCTGTTTGATTTGCTTTAGTTTTCTTGAAACTTGGAATTTCAATTTCTTTACCAGCCAAATGAGGCGTTCGATGTGTAAAATTCTACTAAATGAGGTGTTTGATGTGTAAAATTTTGCTGGCAAAACATTTTGGGAATGTTTGTTTTTTATTCTCAAATTTTACAGTAAATCAATTCTCATTTTCAACCACACATTCTTCAATAAAATAATATTTTCCATCACATCAATAATTTTTTCTTCTTTTTCAACCACACATTTCCCATCATATCACTATTCAAAAATCAATT
>OU503043.1:13076466-13087267 GCA_912172775.2 Fraxinus pennsylvanica
AAAAAAAAATTTAATTTGAAATATATAATTTTTGAACAAATATATAAAAGTAAATAATTGAAATGAGGATATACAAATATTAAAATATATAATTTTTGAACAACTAAATTATAGTTAAGACTTAAGTAAGTGCCAACTCAGTTGGGATGTACTTAAATTATAAATTATAAAAAAACTAAGTGTCAACCTAGTTGTGATGTACATATGCTATAAATATTTGATAATAGTAATTAGAAATGTATTTAATTGTTATTTGTTTAAGTTAAATTTAATTTTTCAAAGTTATAAATAATTCATGTAATATTAAATTTGAATTCTATGTAAATATTTCTTGGTATAAATATGAATTTATCATTTTGTTTAATTCTTAATTTACATTTAACAAAAAAAATATTTTTTGTTATAAATATGAAAAATTCTATATTTTTATAATTTTATTTATACAATAATACGGGTCAAATCGAAACAAATCGTGACCCGTGCGACCCTTGACCAGCATGGGCTCGACCCGGATGGGTCAGCGGGCGGACCTGTGTTGTAGTCCAAAATTTGTGGGCCGATTCGGAACCTGCCGGAACCCGTAGCAGGTTGACTTTTTTTCACACAGGCCGTTACCGGGCTCATATGGAGGCAGGCCGACCCGATCTGAACCACCCGGATTGACACCTCTAATCTAGGCACAAATTTTCAATTTGACTTTATCCCAGAAAGGAGCATAAATGGACTACTTCGGTTGTTTCAGAGAGCCAATGAAGAGAGACTTGGATAATATTGAGCAGAGTAGTTAATAGAAATTGGACATAAAAGGTAAAGTTTAGGCAGAAAGGTACGAAACAGGGGAAATGTGAAAAATTAGAAGTGGGAAGGCTTAGAGTCAATCTGATATGACTTTTACTTTTGCTTTTTGCACAAGAACTTTTGGAAGAAGTTAACTTAATTTATATCTGAAAAATAATTTTCATAAACACTTCCGGAAGTACTTTTTAAGGAAACCACATTAGACTAGTTTCATCTGAAAGCTCTTCTAACTACCACAAGCACTTTCATAAAATTAATCAAACGAGTCTAAAAACAGCTTGTGGGTCCAAAAAGCTCATTTTGACATTTCAAAAGTCATGCTGAGCGGCCGTTAGATCTTTTGAAATTATGCAACAAACATTGTTTGTGGATTGAAATCAAAGCATAAACTGAAATGAAACATGAGGGTTAAACTTGAGTCTACTACTACAACAAATGACATATCAATGTTGCATTCTTATTAAGTGCTCCTTTGTCCTATTATGTACTCATAAAAGTTCAGAAAATACATTTTTGAACTTCCTTAAACTTTCAAATATCTCCTACGCTGTTGATGAAGTTCAAATGAGGAATTAATTTTAATATATGAAGTAGTAAAGATTACATGGATTTTACTCCTGCCAGTAAATTCCATCTTAATGTTCATTTGACATGACTTTGAAAAAGTCAAAATGAACTTTTGGGATCCAGAAATTACTTTTAAACAGTTAGAATAATTCCATGAAAGTGTTTCTTTTAGTTAGATGAATTTTTAGTGTCCTCTAAAAATACTTTCTGAATATGAAGTTTTTTAGAAATTAATTTTCAAACAAAAATTAAGGTAACTTTCTCAGAAAACTATTTTACGGTAAGTAAAAACAAAAGTAAAAGCCATGACAAACGAGTCGTTAGTAAACTTAATTTTTCGTTCTTTTGAATAAATTAAAACTTTCTTTTAAAATAATTACAGTGAACGTTAGATCATCATTATAATCATTATTCAATTTAATAACAATAAACATGCATAACAATGAATTCTTTTGTTTACTTAACACTCCTACGTTGATTTTGAAACTTTTTAACAATTCTAGAATAAAAATATATAGGGCCTGTTTGGTACAGATTTTTATTTTTTACAGTAAATCAATTTTCATTTTCAACCACACATTCTTCAATAAAATAATATTTTCTATTACATCAATATTTTTTTCTTCTTTTTCAACCACACATTCCCATCATATCACTATTCAAAAATCAATTTTTTCCCTAAAAATCCCTACCAAACACACTCATAGAATACTTGACTTGAGAAGTCTTCTTTTAACTCATTACTTCTTCAAGTATAGTTATAGCTGATTGCATTACAATCTACCGTAAGGGTGTGATTGAGCCATATTATTTTGAAAGAATGTATTTTGGAATAGTAGATTGATGGAGAATGTGTGGTTGGAAAAAAAAGTTATTAATGTGATGAAAAATATTATTTTATTAAAGAATGTGTGGTTGAAAATGAGTTTTGAAAAAATGAAAATGAAAATGAAAATTTTAATTTGGCTCAAATATGGGCTAAATATAAAATTAAATATCGATAAGACAATGAGTTGGAATGAGAAGAATCATGTTCGAGCAGGGGCAGACCTACATGGGGGCCCATGGGGGCCGTCGCCCCGCTCAATTTTCAGATTTTTCTTCAAATTTTCAGATTTTTTTAGTTTTTTTAGTTTTTTTTTAGATTTTTTTCAAAGTTTGTTGGTTTTGCCTACACTGAACTTCATTCCTGAGCCCGTCCCTATGTTCGAGGGAGGCCCTTCTTGTCCTCGACGTGGATTTTCAAGAAGCGAGCCATGGCAGAATGGGAATTAAAATATCTTTATTTTCCACTGACTTATATATTTATATATTTTAAAATATAATTTTAATTTAAAAACACCAAAATAAAATAGTTTACTTTTCCCATTACCGGCATGCACATATATGGTTGTACGCTTTTAAATATTCCCAAACCGAAACAGCCTCACTCAATTCTTCAGGCCTATCAAATCGCTGCGCGCCCCAGTTTGGCTTCTCAGAGCACACCAGAAACTGCGCGAAGAGGTAAAAATTGCTCATATTCTGTGCAAAACCTATACTAATTTCTTAATCAATATATGTAACATATGTACGAGTGGATCTTATCTCGGAATTGTAAATTTCTCATTTAATATCAAAAAAAGCGAGTCAGTTTTTAATCATTGTTCGATTTTCTAAGACTATTTTTGATGTTCTTAGTGACAATTCTAACCGTGTCTTTGGTGCCCATTCATCTAACTGAAGGCTATTTTTTGTTCTTCCCTAATTATACTTCTATAGAACCTGTATTTTTAATTTAATCTGCCCGTAGGTATATATGTTTAGGTCAAAAACTGGTATGAGATGTAAAGCTTTATACTTTATTTTGTTACTTCTGCACGTCAGTTTTCCTCAGTGGGTTATTAAAATAATTTTTTATTTTTTTTGTTAATCAAATTCTTGTCGCTCATAATTCAGTGGTTTTCTTTTTTGATTTTAATTATTTTAATGAAATTGTATTTTGTGGGTTTCGACCCGGATCAATTTGTGGTTAAGACAACGAAAATGTGATAGCATCACCAACAACTAAAGTGGCAAGTATATGAATTTATATCGTGGTAGGGTAATGAGTTACTGAGTTAGTGCAAGTCAATTTCTTACCTTGATCAGTTTGGGTTTATGGCCGAGTTTTCGTGAAAAGAAGTGTTGCTCTTTTTATCAAATTAGAGTCACTTTTGATTGTACAATATTTTCTTCATTAATCACTCCAAAACCTTTCATTTCCGTGGGAACATTATTTTCACTACGGGTAGGTTCACCCACTCTTGATCAAACATACGAAGTGGGTTTGATTAGCTTCTCACAACAATAAGATTTTCGGAGAGCCATAATTAAAGGTTTTTATACGTTCTCAAAGGCATAATTAAAGGTTTTTATGCCTTCTCAAAGGCATTAAAAGTTATTTGGGAATTGTTTCAAGAACATGTGTATTCCCCTCGTTTTTTTGGATAGAATACAAAAATTTCCTTTTTCTCTTTTGATATCTCTGGACGGATAAAATTAGTTTCTTTAATCTCAAGAAACATTTTAAATTTTTTTTATGCCCGTGTTCATTTTTCCTTTTTATATAATGTAGGATCCACTAATTGGTGTTTTTGACTCTATGTCCTAAGAGGAGATTAAATTATTTAATCTGCAAGAATATGAATACTACTCCTAACAGAAGGTCACACGAGGATGGTGGCAATGGTAGTGGCAATGTGGGCGGTAGCGGCAGTCATAGTCACTCCTCTGCTTTGAAATACCAACATGAAGACCATGGCACATTCTCTAGTGTTGGGGGGAAGGTGGCAGCATCAGCTAGGCAGGAGTACCATGCTCCGTATGATATGGGTCAGGATGCTCGAATGCCTAAGATTATGCCACGAAATGAGTCGCGTGATGTGGACAGGAGATTGCCTTTGCCTCCAAATATGTTGTTCAGGGTATCATCGTCATCAAATGAATCACTTTCTGATCATGTTGTTGGTTCAGAAAGCAGGCTGGAATGGAGGGATTCCAAAGACTGTGACAAGGATATCAAGGTTGAGAACCGTGATGTTATAGCTGAACCAAGGGATTTGAACCAGAGTGGTAAAGGTGATAACAATGTGAAACATGAAAGCCGAGTTGATGACAGTAAAGATGCAAAGCATGAAAGGGGGGATGCTTTTCCGGAACACAAAGGTGACATTAATCTGGATAAGGAGGGTTTGAATGGATCTAATAGTCGCTTGAATTGGAAAGATTCTAAAGAACACCATGGAAAACAGTATCCTGATGCCCCTGGAGGAAGTGTGGACCCCTGGCATTCCTCTCGTACAAATGTGCATGGCCCAATTGAAGCTAGGAAGGAAGTCTCAAATGTTGAGGACAGGGACTTTGCTGAAGCTCATGAAGCTGTTGGAGAGAACAAGGTTGATTTGAAAGGGGATGATAAGATCAAAGACAAAGATAGAAAGAGGAAAGAAGTGAAACACCGGGACTGGGTGGAAAGGGAAAGAGAAAGAGGCGATCGTCGGAACAACTTGCAACTGGAAAATAGCAGTAGCGAGAGCAAAGAGGTAGTAAGGGAAGATAGAGAGTCTGAGAGGTGGGGGAATGAAAAGAAAGATCCTGTGAAAGACAAAGAAAAACTGAATGACAGGGCAAAGGATTATGTGAAGAGGGAAGTATGGAATGGAGGCGAGAAAGAGGCTTCCCACAATGAGAAAGAACCGATGGACATTTCTGGAAGATCAACGGAGCAGGAAAATTTGACACTGGAACAGAAGAAACAGAAAGATCATGATAGCTGGAAGAACATTGACAGGGGCACAAGAGACAGGAAGAAGGAAAGGGATGTCGACATAGAAGCCGAGAGACCTGATAAACGCAGTAGGTATCATGAAAAAGAATCAGAGGAAGGAGGTATTGATGATGAAGGGAGTACAGAAAGGGAAATAGAGGCTTTTAATAGTGGTATCCAGCAGCGAAAGAGGATGCTTCGGCCAAGGGGCAGCCCTCAAATGGGAAATCGTGAACCTCGTTTTAGGTCCCGCACTCAAGATATTGAAGGGTATGACTTTCCATTTATTGAATGAAGAATTGAGTTTGAAGGGGTTTAGTTATTATGATAAGATCTTTTCATGATTTCTTCATATGCTTTTATATTTAATTGGGTTTATGCATTTACTATCTTGCCAATTAGGCCCATATTGTTTCCGAATTTCGTATCTAAGTAGCTGTTAGTGATATGTAAGTGTACTTTAAATTTGAAGTTTTGCTTTGTCCAAAATAAGTGATGCTCGGTTATAGCAAAAGTATGTTGAAACTCTTTCAGATTTTATTGGTTTAAGCTTACTCTTGGGGTCATTTTTTGTTTTTTGTATTTCGTGATTTGGGAAAGCATGATCATGTGCACTTTTTTGCATTTTTTTGACATGCCCATTTCATTGCGCAATGCGAAGGGGGAACATAGCATATAAGATGTACATAAAACAGATGAGATCTATCAACCTGTGATTTTAATACAAATTTTCCATATGCCATTTAAAGTTAAAATTAGGAACTTTTATCTTGCCTCCAATTTCTTTCCAAAAATCTCAAAAAATAATGAATGGCTGTTTAACTGATTTCTGTACTTCATATTTCTTTGATCTTTGACTGATGATGTTTGAGTCTTAAGATAGGGATTCCATTTATTCATGTGTCAAATGTACTATATTTCATTGGTACACTGGTAAATATGTCATCAAGCAGTAAATAGGGCATGAATCACTGTTTTGTTTATACACCATAACCTTCCAAAAAAATCTAAGATCTCATGCACATTGGAGTTTATCTCCATTGGAATTCCTATTTTTGATGTCAGAATATGGTAACTTGATAAGTTTCTCCAGTGACTATAAGGAAGTTTTGGACCATTGGCCTGAATGACTGCAGTAGTAACCCCTTTACATTCTTTTTATACTATATGCAGTTAAAACATTATAAAATGTATTTGTTACTTTTTGTTATGTACATGACAAGATACACTTACGAAACCAGTGCTACTTCTTATTCACTGCCTCTGTTTCACATGTTTTTACAGTAGGGAAAGTGACTTACTTTTTTTTGGTGGGAATCAAACTTGAGACCTTTTGTTTTAGCTTCATTCCTTTTACTATTGAACAAAGACCTCAGGTACTTGTTGTTGAGGCCCAAAAACAATGCCTTTTGGAAACTAAACTATGCCATACTAAATGAAGCCGTTAAATAGTTAGAGATATAAGCCAAGGTGTTGAGATGATCTGAACTTACCTTAACTTTTGAAGTAAAACTTGCACAAACTCAGTATTTACTTAATCTCATACTACACAAGGCACTTCACAGAAACATAGATTTGATTCCTAAAGTTGAGGTGTTTCATGCTATGAAATTGGATGTAGTCATAATGTTCTCTCTCTAGGACTTTGCTTGAACTTTTTTGGCACTCATCAAAAGCTTGAAGAAATTGTAGATGTTGAAAATAAAAGAGCGAAAATCATTATAAGAGCACTAAAATTATGATGTCCATTACTGTTTGCCATCAATATTGTAACGGACACATTATGACTTGGCAACAAAATTAAATGTCTCGGGAAAAAGTTGCAGTATGCATTAAATGAGTGGGGTCCTTTTCTTTCCCTCATTGAATAAGGACACGTAACATTAGCTCAGACTGAGGCTCCTTAAGACAGCTGTTTGCGGAGTGAGAGTCATAGTCTGAACTACTCAAAGGGGCTTAGGGTCTTTTGCATATTGTGACTAAACTCCTTGTTTCTCTCAGCGACATTATGCACGGGCAAGTTCATATTCTCCACCCCCGTGGAATGTTTAAATAGTTGTGATTTTTGGTGTGTAATAGTTATGCTCTTCATGATTCTTCATTTTGCTCTTTAAAATTTGTCAAAAAAATTACCTATCAAAAAATATTTGTCAAAAAATTGATATGCACAATAGAAACATTTGAGTCTTCGATTTGGACTTTTTTGCCATTTTTTTAATCTGTGAATTGTTGATCAGGAGGAGCGGGGTGCATTAGTAAGTCTGATTATAAATTACAATGATCTGCCTCCAATTGTTGTAGTTTCTCATACTCATCAACGAATTCTTAGATTTATTAAATGATTTTTACTCTTCCTTCTTTAGTTCAATGAATGTGTGTGTTTTGCATAATTAGGAGTTGCTAATTCGAATGAAAAAAATGTTTAATGTTTAATCTGAAAGAAGCTTAGTTTTTTTAATACTATTTTTATTTTTCTTGTTTTCATTGAAGTATAGGTATCACAGTTAATAAAAATGAAGGGTAATGATAATTGGCGATTGGTAATGTGTGATTTATCTTATTAGCACGTGTAAATAATTTTGAGTTTTCCCTTTTCACAAATAGTAGTGTCATGTAACCATTCACTGGAGAAGGAATGGTTATTACATTTTTATGCCACGCATGTCCACCCCAAATGGCAAAACATGGACAAGTCCTTGTGTACTTTGTTCCACTTCACATTCTGTTAAGTTGTAGCTTTCCTTTCTTCTTGCATAAGATTCATATATTGTTGTTATGATCTGGATAACTCTGCATATCTTTATAATTATGCCCTGATATTTTATTATCTAATAAGAGCACTTAATATATTCTGAGTCTTGAGTAGTCCATATTAATTGCTATATTCTGTTATTTTGATGTTGGGAAAAATAATGGCTGGCTACATTTTTGGATTTTATTCTTCATCACTTCGGTGCAAAGTTGGGTAATATGATTTATTAGAACTTTGCTTGATTGGGGTTGAAACGATGGGCTTAACCTTTTTATGTTTCAATTTTATGCAGGTCACAAGGTAAGCTCTCAATTCATGTCCAGCCGGAACTCTTATTTGGTTATTATTAGACAGGAAGTTCTTTCTCTTCGCCTGTTTGGTATTAACTGAATTTACAATTACTGAACATTATTATTAAACAATTCACAATATTCATTGGCTGTGACGTAAATCTAATGTTTGTGATACTGAATAAACTGTTGTTCTTTATCAGGGACATGATATTTGACGAAGTTGTCATTTTGGCAATATTATTTTGAAATTAGAATAGGATCTTTCTCAAATGAGATAAATGTAATCTGGAAGGATGCTGGATCCAAAGGTTCTGTATGAAAATGTTTGTTAAGATGTAGCTCTCTAATGCATATACTTCATCCGCCTTTTAATTCTGTGCAACTAGCTATATGGTTCCTGGTAAGTGGTAATTGTTAATGTTATTGGCCTTGCAAAATGCTTCTTGTTGCCTTTTGAATTAGTTATGTGGAACTTGCCTTTTCAGTTTTCCCTTGGGACGTGTAATTGATATTTCATTCTACATTGACAAATGGACTTACAAAATGCTGCTTGTTGCCTTCTATCAGCTGTCCGGAATATGGTTTTCCAGTTTGCTTTGCTCTAGGGACATGTAATTGTTATTTCATTCTACATTTACAACTGGTCTTGCAAAATGCTGCTTGTTGTCTTCTGGTTTAGTTATCCAGAACATGCCCTTTCTGTTTGCTTTGCCCTATGGTTATGCATTTGTTCATTCTATGTTTACTTTTTCTTGGACTTTATTAGTTTCAAATGACTTGATTATATGTTTTGACTTTGTGAATGATTACTTCTTGTGGGGATAGAAGTCATTTCACTCACATGGTTTGTTTCCGATCTAACCACTACTTTATATGGAATTTCTCCATACCTAGTGTCCTCATTTAAACATTGCCGCCTCTTCTTGACAAGAACTTTGATTTCATGTGCATTTTGTTTAAGCTGTGTAAAATCACTTTGCTGGATGCTGTGTCCCCTTTTTTTAGTTGCATTTGTTTTTTTTGCTGGACTTGTGTCTAGAGTAAATCATTCATGTTATCAGAAATCTTAATTTCTGTGTCAAAAAGTATATAAGAAGGTTTACCATACTATAATGAGTACATTTTTGGGTAAAAAATTTAGTTTGGTTGGTTTAACCCCATCATGTGAAAATGATGTATTAATTTTGTCAGCAAAAGTTGTTTGCAGGTTGTAAAACATTTTAAAATGTTATTTTCTAATTCCTTATTTTTTAGATTCAGCTTGATGTTATCATTCATGTATTATGAAATTTGAATATCAACAACTGCTAGTATTTTGTTGTAACTTGTGTCGAAAAAAAAAAGTTGAAATTAACTATTCATACCATGTTTAAACAATTCACTGAAGCTGCTGACTCCATACGTTTTTAGCTTCACAAGTATTTAATAAGCTGTCTAAGCAAAACTGTTAGCTTATTTTGTAATTGCTCCTTTTGCCTTGTTATCTCTTGGGGGACTTCTTGAATTGATTACTTGTCTGTCTAGCGGACTGGACCTGAAAAGTCAATAGCTCCAGTTATTGTGTCTTTTCCTATAGAATCAGTCTATTCTCATGCAAAAGTTAATGAATTTCCAGGTTTGGATTTAGCATAGAAGGGTAAAATCTTTCTGAGGAGAGTTTCCGTTGTGTTAATATCATGTTAGGAAATATAATTTCTGACATCACACTCTTCGGACAAGAAAGAGCAAATGTCCAATGGGATTAAATTTGGTGGCATATCGAGTCCCAAATGCTTAAGAAGTTTATGATTTATTTGATGACTATTTATCAATTTCTAGTGGACATTTTTGGGACATATGGTCTCAAGTAAGCAACAGCATTTACTATATGTGGCCGTGATAAGGATTTTAATAGCTTTCCAGTCTGGAATATGTGCTTTAAGGCCAGACATAAATCTCATCTCATTGATTGCCTTAATTCTGAGAACATATATTTAAATATTAGATTTTCTTCAAGAAAAAAAAAACACTCAAATTTTGTAAAACTGGTCTTTGAAGCTAAATCAAAAATCATTCTCATGATATAGATAGAGCTACTGGTTTTCACAAATGATTTAGTTACTAAGCTCTTGTTTGACAACCATTATTTCAAATTTTTTTTTTTTTGTACTTATTTTTCAACAACACATTCATGCAGTAAAATGTTCTACACGTAGACTCAAAACTTTTCCCTACTTTTAACCACACATTCTCCCAAAAATCACCATTCAAAACTTCATTTTACCCAAATAATGATGGTCAAACAGGGGCTAATTGGGCAATCTTCATCATAATAAATTTTTATATTTCCTAACATGATATTAACACAACGGAAATTCGTTAGAAACAATGCATAGTTATTCAACTCCCAATCCTGCAAACCCCTCTGAAAAGTGATATTCCAACTGTTAGTCCCATTGTTGATGGCTAAAACGTCATTCGCCATAGCAGAAGGCATCATAGTAATGCGATGCAAGGAAGGAAAACCCAACTTTAGCGGTAGATCTCCACACCAACAATCATCCCAAAATCTGATATTATTACCATTCCCCACCGCAAAAGTCAAGCTATTCCGAAAGTCGTTCC
>OU503043.1:13087832-13102955 GCA_912172775.2 Fraxinus pennsylvanica
TTTTTATAGACGCTGTGGTGTTGCTATACAGGTAAGGCTGATATGTCTTGTGTCGTTTACAAAATTGGTGGATGCATGCAAGAATTGTTAAAGTTGTGGAAGGAATTTCAATCATCACAAGCTGATAAAACATGTGAAATCTCTCAAACTGCTCCTACCCTAGAAATCCGGATACCAGCTGAACATGTTACTGCTACAAATCGCCAAGTAAGATCATAAATTATTTATTGCGTTTGCTATTACATTCAGTTAAGTTTCCAGCTATTCCTTCCCTCTAAATTACATGATTTATCAAAAAGAACGTAGTAAATGCATTTATCCCCCACTTGTGCATGCAGTTTCGAGAAACTAATTCAAAAAGTTTCTTTGCATTTATTTAATTGGATAGTTTTCCTTGGGCAGAATAATTGATTTTTCATGGTTTGATTCTGGCTACCCACCCATCTAGCTTCTTAATTTTAGAAGTATCTTTTTGCTACACAAATTTGTTTTCTGAGTTCCTCTTGATCTGGAAAACTCCAATGAACCAAAAATAATTGAGTTCTTTTTCGTCTACTTCATTTATGCTAGTTTTGGTCTTCCTCATTCTATACCATTAAATGGGCATAAGAGGATGGATTTGTGAATGTTCTGAAATGGGCACAAGGACATTCAACGGGGGGAGGTGGCTCCGTGCAGTTGAAGTAATGGCATTATAAGTTTTTGATGAATGTTGTTAATGTTAAAGTAAAATTTAACAAATGATCTGTTGAAGACTTGTCAAGAATGGATGCTTATTTTAGGAAAAGAAATTATATTTTTATTTTGAAGAATTCTTTTGTATTTTATTTTACTTACTACTTAAATTGAAGAAGGGTATGTTTTGATTTAATTAGCCCTGATAATTGAATACAAACAGATATTCTCTCTAATTTCTTCCAGTTCTCTCTCTCCTTCCTCTCTCATTTCTCTATCTCTTTCTCTTCTCCCTCTCTTCCCTTCTTTCTACTCTCTCTCCCCCTTTCTCTAATTTCTTCTCCCTTCTTTCTTATTTCTTCTTCTTTTTTCCCCCTTATTGGACTATAGTTATTATTATGTGCGTACTATGTCAAAAACTACCTATATTTTATTGTGCCTTTTGATCTCTGCAGTCTTTAACTTGATCTACTAAAGTGAACCATGAGAAATTCAAAAAAGTTGATCTGCTGAAGTCAAATAGATGAAGCTTTTCATGTTTTGGTGAAGTATGTGAAGTGACCTAGAGGGAAAATGGCGGATGGCAGATTCAACCGTCTTATTTTATTTTATTTTTCTAAAAACTCACAACCGTTGAACCCAATAAAACCGTGTCCATGCACCGGTTTCCAGGTGAACTGGCCGATTTACCAGATTGTGTACCTGTTCTTATATATTAGTTTTTTACCCTATAACCAGACTGGATTTGGGTCCTGTTCCCAATTTTCCTGCTTGAACTGGCCAGTCTAGTCCAGTTTTGACAACATTATCGATGATCATTGGTTTAATATTGCAGCTATTTTGGTACCTATCAAAAAAAATATTGCAGCTATTTTGGTGATCCACTTGTTGTATTTTTGAGTCGTGCTTCTGGATCATGGGATCATAGGATCTCAAGAGCCGAGTTGAATTGTCACCCTTGCACGAATTAATGTCTTCTGCATATTTTGGGTGACAATGATTACTTCTTTAAGGGTCAAACAAAAATATTTCTTTGTAAACACTAGGTCTCGTAAAGGTTGTGTATATTTGTATATAATTATTTTGTGAATTGATTGCATTGTCACATAGTTAAGAAGTTCAATCATGAATCAACTGATTATGAATTGAGTAACCTATTTTCGAAAGGATGAAGATAGTGGAACAATTGCTCCTTCAAATACTCTGTCGTTGTAGTAAAAAAAAGTTAGTTTCAAAATTGTTGGCCAGTATTTGCTGGATATCATATATTGATGAAACAATTACAAAATTTATTACAGAGCTTGGTCAAAGATTCTAGAAGAATGTAAAGTTGTCACTGGCTTAATTAAAGAAGTATGTTGTATGTAATGGTAGTCTAAGCTGTCCATTTAGTTCTGTGAATGCACACGTATTCTATTGCTGGATATCATATATTGATGAAACAAATACAAAATTTATTACAGAGCTTGGTCAAAGATTCTAGAAGAATGTAAAGTTGTCACTGGCTTAATTATAGAAGTATGTTGTATGCGATGGTAGTCTAAGCTGCCCATTTAGTTCTGTGAATGCACACATATTCTATAAGTTTTTTCAATACTGTCTCTGTAGTTTGAATATGACTTAGTCCTAATATTTATCTGGATGTCCTGTAAGAGGACGAAAGGGGCATAGCCAGTTGGTTCCCTTCATATGTATATTGCAACAGAAGAATCTATATATACTATTTGAGGGATCTATGTAATTTGTTAGGTGTTCACATGTCAAGTACATGTTGAGGTATACATACTAAATTATCATTGAAGGTATAGTTGTAGAGGACTACCAATTTGGTTTGTGTCTGAATTTAATATTTACAAACGAAGATAGTCAGAACTCTTAAACTTCTTTTCTTGCTTCGGTCTCTCCCACTCTCCCTCTCCCTCTCCCTCTCCCTTTATCTCCATGTACTTTTATTTCTGAATCTGCAGCTTATTTCCATATTTTGCTGTACCCAACATGTTGAGTTCTTTGAGTGCTTCCTTTACAGGTGAGGGGTGGACAACTATGGGGAACAGATATATACACTGTTGACTCTGATCTGGTGGCTGGTATATTTTTTGGCGAAATTATTACTTTCATTGCATACATGACCCGAAAGTAGTGGTGGAATGTAACATGGTTCCCTGTTCAGTTCTTATGCATACAGGTTACTGTCGCCCAACTGCTTCTCCTCCTCCATCTGCAGCTCAGGAGCTGCGTGCTACCATCAGAGTGTTACCTCCACAAGATTGTATGTCCACATGATATTCATTCTTTAAAGAAATGCTTCATACTTTAAGAAACAGATGTTCTGCAATAGGTTTCAAGATTGTACTGGTAGATTTCATGCATTACTTCCCATTTCCTCTGCCCTGGTAAATGGTAGTTAATTAAAAAGAAAAAAAAGAACGAGAGATTGATGGCATACACACATGGTTTAGATCAAATAACTAGTATGCTATCCTTGATGCAAAACCAAAACTATCTATATGTTTTAAATGATCCTTTGCGGCCATATTTCTTCTTCTGTTTGATTCTCTGGATAGATTAGTTTATTCTAAAGTTGATATTTGAAAGCTGCAGAGCCATGTCTGTGGATTTAATTTGGGTTCTAGACTTAGATTAGTTTTGAGGGCTTTTTTAACTTTTCATGGTATCTGTGTCTGTATATATAGATATAAATGCTAATTTATCTCATCATAAAACCTCTACATCTAAACTATATCAAGTAATGGGCGGTGAATCAACTGTTATTTTACATGGGTATATATGTCTTTCCCCCTTTGTGGTGCCTGTTATTGTGCTTATAAAGTACATTCATACCACTTTTAACTAAATGCATTTCATCCTATTATTTGTATTCTAGGGAAAAATGTCATATGTAGGACACCATTGCATAATTTTGATATATATTATATTTTGATGCACATTGTTATTCTTTGCTTCTTGTTTTAATTTATATTTTTATTGTGTATTCTTAAGGTTATGTTTCTACACTGAGAAATAATGTCCGCTCACGTGCATGGGGAGCTGCCATTGGTTGCAGTTATCGTGTTGAGCGATGTTGCATTGTGAAGGTGAGGAATATTTTCAATTTACTTTTTGTTTTTCCCCCTTTTTCTGTTTATCTGTTATATGAAATGTTGTCAGTTGGAATTCATCTGTACTTTCATATCTATAGATAGAGGATGATTTGATCTACTTCATGATTGCTGACTTGTGCTTTACCATTAAGTATTATTTTCTGCATGCTTTGTTGTCTTTATTTACCCTTTTACATGTGGATTGATTATCGGCGGATCTCTTTTTAATATGGAGTCTTTTTATCTTTACTTGTACAGAAAGGAGGTGGAATCATAGATCTTAAACCTTGTCTCACGCATTCTTCTACTTTGGAGCCTACTCTTGCTCCGGTGGCTGTGGAACGCACAATGACTACAAGGGCTGCAGCTTCGGTATTTTCATTACTGATGCTGAAATTTAGTTCTTGTGCATGCGTACACACTTACGTACCAGCACATAGATGCAAACTCCCTCTAAATCATCCATAAATTTCTATACTCTACTATTTTATATTAGGTTTATAATCAGATACAAAACTTTTGAGTTATACTGATAGAGGATTTTAAGTTGTTGATACTTGGGCTTATGTGTCTGTTGCTAAATCACACGCTCCTAAAATTTGTCTCAACTCTATATCCTTCCCAGGTTCATTGCAGTAACTTAAATTATTCTCCGATTAGATGTAGGATCTCAAGCCCCTATTTGGTTTAGATAAAAATCAGATTTTTAGTTGATTTTGATAAAAGTTGGTGGAACGTGTGGTTGAAAAGTTTTGGGTCCCATGAAATGTGTGGTCAAAATTAATTGTTGTCTTTGACTTAGATTTTAATAAAATATTTTAGCTTAACCAAACAGTGGCCAAGTATATTTGCTAATCACATTTCCTGCGATTTTTCCTAAACTAATTTTCCAACTCTGTAGCAACTTGTATCTTCTCTATTATATAGTGATACTGTTGTCCATTATTGAAACCAGAAGCCCATTACTCTAAGTCCTTTCAAAACTTCCAAGGCAATGTTTCTGGTGATATAGATGTTTAGATTTTCATATTCTTTTCATGTGTTTTTCCTACCAGGGTGGGACTTTTTTGGGAAAGGAAATTTGTATGCTACGTTTCAATTTTGCTTTGGAATATATTTTCAATTTTTACTGAACAAAATTTTAAGGTCATTTTGCTTTTCATATTAGCCAAGCAGCTGTTGAAATGTGAAAGTTTTTGTGTTCATTCTCCATCTTCCCCAACTTGGTTCACTTTTTCAATAATATGGCTCAAGGGTAGACATAGGGAGCCATATTAACAAGTACAAATGTCAGATACGATTGATATTTTTGCTTTAGTTTGTGTTGTTCATTATTCAGTGTTGGAATGATTAGGGACGTTTCATCTTATATTTTCTCTCTCTCTGTAGAATGCCTTGCGTCAGCAAAGGTTTGTACGTGAAGTCACTATACAGTTCAACCTTTGCATGGAACCTTGGTATGTCTTGTACTTTTTTTGGACTAGCTTTGTTACCTGCTAAATATACGTTTGTCCTAATTTGTAATTTAATCCAAAGTTTACTATGGTTATTTGTCGGAACTCTTGTTTTCCTAACAAATGAAAGCGTCTTCGTTGAATATGTTTCTACTGTTTGTTCGTTGCAATTAGTAATTATGTTCAATTAGGAGGGTAAAGAACATTGGAGGTTATCAAAACTATTAGAAAGACTTCAATCTGGTCATCAGACTAATTTTGTTACTATTGGGTTACACTTCTTGAACATTTCTTACATTTGGGTCACTATGTAGTGATGTGCTGGTCTAGTTAGTAACAATGCTTTTGACACGTAATGACACGTGTGCACATCATCACACACGTGGCAAAGTTTATGACCTCCAGTATTATACCCAAAATTAGCATGATTCATCTTTGTGTTACAATGCAACGTTCTGTGCATTATTAGCAAATAAATAATGTAAACTAATTTGCTTTTTCTAGTATTTCATGTAAAGGCAATTCAACATAGCTTCTTTATCCTAATTATGATTGTTCTTTTTTGTCTCTGTTCAGATGCTTGTTTAAATGGCAAATGAGTTCTGTTTTTCTGGATGTAGACCAATCACTTAATTGGATTCATATCCTAATGTACTGAGAAAAATTTGCAATGACTGGATACTAAATGCATATTTAATCATTATTGTTTTGAAGTATGATGCAGTAATTTTTATTAGCTTCCCTTCTACATGAACATGGATTCTTCATTTTGTAAAGAATGACCTATATCTTTGTTATTTGGTTTACAATTATTTCATAAATCATACGTATTTACATCTGTTACATCATCATTGTGAACAAATCATTATTATCCTAAATGTATAACAGATGAAGGTGGGGTAAGAATCTTATTAGTTATGTAGTAATACTCTTGGGTTGTATACTTAAATTCAACTTTGGGTAGAGGAGCACACATTATCTGCTGTAGCTGTACACACCCATATACGGAAAAGTTTCTCTGGAAGTATAGACCATAATATTAAAATAATACCCAGATTAATGTTTCTAAACTTTTTGTACACTTTATTTAGATTGTGTAAATTCTGACAAGTTATAAGCTGCAGTTCTGCTATTCACCTTTCAAACCTCCCAATTATTGTCAAATAAGTAAGAGAGGCCATTTCTTGATGCTGCTTCTTTATTTCCTGTTCTTTGCAGTGTTTTTATTTTATTTTTCAATATGAAAAGGGGCCTTGGGGCAAGTTTCTTGTAATGTTGGTCATATATATATATATATATGTTACTTGCAAGAGCAGGGATTAAAGGACTTAAATTTCCTTTTGGGGTGCTCTCTGCCCTCAAGTTATCTCTTACATCTCTCTTCAAAGTATATTTATCGAGTTGCTGTTTACAATGTGTTCATCGTAATTTCACCAAGTAACCTCTCCTAACAGAAAGTACTCTATCTCGAGTGTGGGGTTGGGTTGCTTTGGACTAAATTGTTACTAGTTGGTTCCTGTTAAATAATGCTTGATAATTTACCTTTACCCCGTAAGAGTAGTGTTGATTTTTTGCTGTTATTATTATTACTATTACTATTCTCATTATTATTATGTACATTATTTTTGTTCCTTATTCTTTACCCCTCTTTGGTTTCTGGTGTTTTCCAGGCTTAAATACAGCATTAGTGCTGTTGCTGACAAAGGTCTAAAAAAGCCGTTCTTTACATCTTCACGTTTGAAGAAGGGAGAAGTTCTATACTTAGAAACTCATTCCCGCAGGTAATGACTGGACTGAAATATGTTTTCTTCAGTTATGGGAATGTTTGCAATGTTTTCGTTTACACTGCTGTCAAAGAAGTCGTTCCAACATCATATCTTGAAGGGAAAAAGTATATGTAATTGTTTCCCTGTTTTCTTTCAAACAACGTACATGCATATGCTGACTAGCTCTATGAATTATCTATCGAGTGATGCTGTGAACTGATGCTTAGCACCCGCCTACATTGCAATGTAGTGACATTAAATGATAGGTCTAATTAAGTGGGTTCCATATCCCTACATTTAATTGGACTTATCATTTATGCCACGTAGACTTGTGCTAAACACATAACTTTACATAGCATTATTCTTATCTTTAAGTTGAGATTATTGAAATTACATGATAGGAAAATAGATAAAACAAAATTTTATTCACGCATAGGCTTTTCCCTTTTTACATTTCTCTATAAATTTCTCTATTTTCTTATTGTCCTAGTGTCATTATATGTAAATTTTTAAATTTTTAGAAGCTATCTCCATTGACGCTTTGATAGCTCAGCGCTGTAATGTTTCATAATAATATCAATATGTATTTAAAGATAGTTGTCATAGGTTACATGGGGGGATCAGATACAGGGTTTCACTTCTCTTCTTAAATACATTTTTAAGCTTCTCTGCAATATTAATAATTTTGTTCAGGCTGTATCCTTTTAGTAAAGTAACTGGTAGGACCAACGACATGAAAAATCATCAACTATTTGCCGTATGTATCTTTTACTTATTGGTACTTACTAAAGTTATTAACTTAAGGTATGAGCTTTGCTTCAATGGAGAAAAGATGGTGAAGGCTGCAGCAGCGTCTCAAGCACTTGGAGCAGAGAATGGGAGAACTCATTCCAGCTCGCATCTTAGCAATGGTGAAAGAAGTGTGGTGGATGGTGAAAGCACTGTGGATATATTTCGATGGGCTCGTTGTAAGAGACCCCTTCCACAAAAATTCATGCTCTCCATTGGAATCCCACTCCCCCTTGAACATGTGGAGGTAATCCTTCCCTGGTGGTTTCTTATTTGGATATGATATAACTTTACATTTTTGACTGCTCTTTTTCCCTTGCTTTGTTTTGGATTGAAGCCAAATGCAAAACAACCAAAAGAATTTAAGTTTACTGTGCCCTCAAATTGTTAGGAAAATATGAATGAGAGCTTTGGCGAGCATGACCATAAGAACATTGGAAATGTCACAGTGAATTGTGTTTGATTTGAAAATGTTTTCCTATTGATGATGAAACTAGTTAAACCTATGTCTTCTTAGGTCTTGCGAGACACTATAGAGTGTTTTAGCTTTGTTTCTATGTATTGCTTAAAAATTGTTTGGCGCACAAAAACCTGGAGTTAGTATATCCGGGATGTCTGTCACTCGATGACTTAGGGACTCGATTTCTCAATTTGCATTATAATCAACTCGCCTTTGACACGTTTTTCCATGTTTATTTACGATTGCTATTTTAGCTATATGGATCCAAAGGTGAACTCATTGCATTGAACTATTTAGAAGACAAACCGACAAACATCAGGAAACAAAAGAGAATCTTAATATTGTTTTCTTGTTCATTTCGGGTAAACTACTTGATTTTACTGTATGTTTCTTTTTTCTTTGCTGATTAATATTTTTTTCCTGTGCGGTGTTGTGGACAGGTTTTGGAGGAGAATATAGAGTGGGAGGACATTTTATGGTCTCAAACCGGGGTTTGGATTGCTGGGAAAGAATACAATCTAGCTCGGGCACATTTTCTTTCCCCAAGCTAGAAGTAGATAAGCTTCGTCTCTAAACTGGGTTTTCTGAACTGTGTTGTATGAATGTAGAATCACCCTTTTTTTTTTCGTGTTTTCTTGTTGGGATTTATGGAAACGAATTTGGTGATGTAGACTCCTGCTTGTTGGAAACTGAACGTGTTGCTTAATAATTCCCAAAATTAGCAGTTTGCCCAGTCAGTCATCTAGAGCCTAAATAAACTCCACTTTCTCCAAAAATCTATGGAACTTTGATGTGGGTTTTGGTAATGGCATTTTGTTATTATTTGTAATATATGAATAATGAAATCATCATGAAAGAATTGAACCAGGGCCATATGAATTTGAAATCTCATGCACTAAAACAAAATCTAGATGTATGGAAATATTGCGATAACTTGTGCAGGAGCATCATGCATTGCTCAAATGATTTTTTAATAAAAGATGAATAGAAAGAAACTAGAAATGACATCGATTATGTGAATGTCTTACCTGTTGAGAAGAGACAAAAGTCGATCTTAATGACCCAACAGTGCCAAGGTTCTAAAAAGCCTAAAGACCCTGCTGCTTTGAGAACTCAATGCATAACAATAAACAAGCAGTTATTGATACTGCGGCACAGATGAATAATTCTATCAGCACCAATGGTGTTAGAATATCAATTTAGGTGTTTACATTTGATGTTCAATTAAGCTCCTGTTTGGTACACATTAAAATTTTTATTCTCATTCTTCTACTCATTTTCAACCACATTCTTCAATAAAAGAATATTTTTCATCACATCAATAACTTTTCCTTCTTTTTCAACCACAAATTCTCCACCAATCTACTATTCCAGAATACATTTTTCCAAAATAATGTGGTTCAAACACACCATAAATGAATAATGTGATATTGCATTTTGGTGAATCTATCATTTAATACCATACAATTGTTACCTAAACTGATACTTGACACTAATGGTGTTGAATAGTATTACCAAGCACAGATCAATCCAGCAACAAATATATGTATGTCAAAAGGAACAAGTAATCTTGATCTAGCAACAAATATATGTATGTCAAAAGGAACAAGTAATCAAAGCAAGATCGCATCATTAAGATTATTGATTCTACTCCCGTGAGCATTTAGTTAGGAGGCAACTATGTGCTAAGACATAAATCACACATCGGTTAAATACCGAAATATAGACCAATTTATAAATGATTAAACTACTCCTCTTAAGAAAGCCGACCTTTTAATATGAAACCTCAAGTTTTAATATAGTATTAGAATCCATTAAGTTTCAACGAAAAATTCGATCTGATTAAGACTAAAAAATGAACACATAGATTTCAAGGTTAGTTTGCTCAAAAGAGCCACCATCTTGTGGGGGTATGTTAATGGATAAATCTCATATCGGCTTATTACCGAATATAGACCAACTTACAAATGATTGGACTACTTCTCTTAACATGATTAACTTTTTAAGATGAAACCCCAAATTTTAATACCATGTTTTTTTATTTTTTGTTGAAAAAGTGGATAGGTTAGAGGCCATTCATGGCGCAGGCCACGCAGCACTATATGAAGAAAATTGAAGATTATAGGAGAGAGTAATTGGATAATAGAAGTATTATAAAGGCTGAAGATTCAAAGCTATAAAATCTTCACCGGTTTGATGCGGCAGGATATGGCTTTTTGTCGAATGCCATTAGAAAAAGGGTCTGTAGAGTATGTACATGATCAAAACCATCTATAGTTTATTATAATTTGTTCAATAAGAATCCCACTGAATTGCAGGTACAAATTTTCTCTTAAGCAACAAAATTATTGAACATCGACTCCTTATAATATGTTTATTTTACATCAACTTTCTTTTGAAGTCAAACTTCACCAAGATGTCGAAAATTTCAATTTCATTCTAAGAATGTCTTATAAATCATTTTTACGCTGGTGAAGTGTACAGGTTTGGTTGCAGTGCCACTAATTTTTTGAAGATTGAGATCATGATAGAGAAAAATGTACAATTAACCTCAATGTTGGAGTACGTTCAATTGAGGCTCAGTTAGAGCTCTATTTTTTTATGAAATAAGTTTTGTAATAGTAGTTATTTGAGAATACGTAGTTACAAAGTATAATTTTTTTTATATTTATGTATAAAATTATTTTACTAAAAAAATTTACCGTTAAAACAGAATTTGAAAAAAAAAAAAGAAAAAAAAAGAGCTCGTAGAGAATACTATTCAAACAAGGATTTATCCATTTTAAAATTACTTATAATTTCTTAAACTTACCTACTTCGACGCCCAAACTGCCAAAGAAAGTAGCAATAAACTCCTGGTTTATCTTCATCATCTCCCTATTATGCATCCCTCCAATTCTCAAATCCCTCTTTTCCTCAATCATAGACGCCGACAATAAGAATCATAAGAACCCTCTGTCGGGATCAGTATGAGTTCCGTTTGATCGAGAACTTTATATGGCTACACTTGTCTCTTTCTCAACTGGAATTCATCCTCCACGAGCTGGAGGCCAAGTACGGCCCCTTCATCACTAATGCTACCAAAGTTCACACCTGTGAATACCTCGAGATTGATGACTGTGGACTTCACAAACGGGATCTCCAATACCTGAAACAAAGGCAACGAGGCGATTGTTTAAGTTAGCAAGAAAATATGCGAAAAGCTATATGCTGAAATTATACGTAAAAGTATACATTGATAATGAACAAAGGCCTTGTATTTATAGAGATGGGCAGTGCAATCCTAGTAAAATTTGGTTACTTGGAAGTCTTGTCTTATTGAAGAGTCCTATATAAGGTGGACATTGGAGTTCTACTATAATTGTAAGATCAATTATAGTTTGATGACAATAGAATTACAGAAGTAGAATCCTTTTAAGTTAGGGAACCTGATAGAAAAAGAGGAGAAAGGATAGTAAGTGGCATGAGAAGGCTAAGGGCTTCAAGCTTGAGATCGAGCCCAACCACACGAGCTTAAGGATGTTCTGGCCTAAGGAGAGGGCACGAGGCCATTATGACCTCGAGCCTGAGGTCGAGCCCGACCACAAGAACTCGATGATGTTTTGGCCCAAGGAGAGTGCTCGTTGTTATCATGACCTCGAGCATGAGGTCATGGGTGGTCAGGTCGCATAAAAATGGTGCGCATTGTAAAATATGTCTGAGGTGTTTGCACGGGAAGAAATTTTTAGATACTTGCACGGGACAAGGCTTTTAGATGCTTGCACGAGACAAGAATTTTAGGTGTTTGTACGGGACAAGACTTTTAGGTGCTCGCGCAGGGCAAGGTTTGAGGTGTTTGTACGGGATAAGGCTTGAGGTGCTTTTTCGGGGAAAGACTTTTAGGTGTTTGCGCAGGACAAGGCTTGAGGTGCTTCCACGGGATTTTAGGTACTTGTACATGGCAATGCTTGAGATACTTGCTCGGGGCAAAACTTCAGGTACTTGTTCGAGACAAGGCTTTATGTGATCGCACAAAACGAGACTTCTATGTGCTTGCTTGGGACAAGGTTTGATGTGTTTGCGAGAGGAAGGCTTTATGTGCTTGCGGAGGTCAAGATTTTAGCAACATTACAAATTGAAAAAAATGACTTTATTGGGATAAGATCCCGACGACCACTTTATTGAACGTACTTGACTTAGCTAGAAATTAAATATTGGAGCGCATGCCTGACCAATCAAATAATAAAAATAAGTGGGGCATAAAAGCCCAAAAAAAAAAAAAGACTCATACTTTAGATTTATGACATTGACCAACTAAACAATGGCATTGATCGTGTCTGTTGTTGGTCGATTACTCTCCCTGGCCTCTAAGGTATTCTTCTTGTTATGAGCATTCCTCAGATTCCTGTTTGACCGACATAAACTCTTAGGAGTCCCCTCTTGATCAGAGACTCAATCTTGCGTTGCAAGGCTTTGTATGTTTCTGCGGTACACCCATGGTCCCGATAAAATTCACAATGCTTGCTTTTATCTTTGGTGTTAGGAAGGGACTGTATCCTCGAGGGCCACTTAAGTTCCTTAAGGTCCTTGATCTCCATCAGAATGTCAGACATGGAGGTGCTCAGATGTGTAAATGACGTTGGTTGTGCTTCCTGCTTCAATTTAGCGTGAGCACTATCTTGTCACGTATTGGACTCATGCTGCCTCTTGTGTTCGGGTTTGTTAGAGGTCGGGCTAACCCTCATTGGATACATAGTTTCCTCCATATTGATATATTTTTCACCTCGGGTAAGTAGCTCAGTCACGAACTTTGGTAGGGTTTTAACAAGGACATTTTAAATAATTCACATCTTACGACATACATGCGGGCTAAGATGGTGGCTGTAATGTATCGGTCGGGTATTTGGAGCTTATCTGCATTAAACTGCGTCATGAAATCACGTAGGGATTCATTTTAACAAGGACATTTTAAATAATTCACATCTTACGACATAGATGAGGGCTAAGATGGTGGCTGTAATGTATAGGTTGGGTATTTAGAGCCTTTCTGCATTAAATTGCGTCATGAAATCACGTAGGGATTCATTTTGCCATTGGAAAAGCTGCATAAAGGATACGACAGTCTTCTTGATGCGTTTACTACTTGCAAAGAATGTAGAGAACTTGTTGGCAAAATTTGAGAATGAGGCAATGAAATTGGGCTTTAGGGTAGAGAACCCATCCCTAGTAGTGTTAGTTAGGGTTTGTGGTAAAGCTTTCCACATAACCGGGTCTGGTGTAACTTGTTAGTTCATGACGTTTGTGTACACATTAAGGTAGTTGATTGGGTCAGTGGTTCCATCGTATTTCTTTATTCAGGAGAGTTTAAATCTGTTTGGTAGAAGATATGACAAAATCTCTAGAATCAATGGAGTGTTAGGGTTGAACCTGTTGACTCCTGGGTATTCTGAAGTAGACTTGTAATAATCCCATCTTAGATGATTCTTATAAGTTTGTTTGAGTCCATGGTAACTGACCTTGAGGAGGTATGCCCGAGGTTTTAGCACCGCCAATATCAGAAACGGGGCGAAAAGCTTGAGCTCGAGCAGCGACCATAAAGCCATCTTAGGGTGCGCGCTGGATGCAGATTTCTTTAACTTAGCTATTGAGTTAGCATGACAATTTGTTGGTGAAGCTTTTCAAATGCTTTGGAAGCGACAACTACTGGTTGGGGTGTTGATACCTTGATGATTCTTTTAGCGACACCGGAGGATCTTCAGTGGGGGGTTTGATTAAGAGCGGGTGAGTTTACTATGAGGTGTCATAAACGTGTGTTAATCATGGCTTTTGGTAGTAATTCCTATAGACAACGCCAATGATGTTACCAAAGTTTGCACCTGTAAAAACCCGAGCTTTACGACTGTTGACGGCACGAACGAGGATCTCCAATACTTGAAACAAAAAAGCGATGGGGTGTGTGCTTATCGCCCTCCCGATGCTTAAGTTAGAGAGAAGAGAATATGCAAAAACCTATATACTGAAATTATATATAAAAGTATACCTAGATAATGAACAAATGCATTGTATTTATAAAGATAAGCAGTGAAATCCTAATAAAATTGGGTCACTTGGATGTCTTATCTTATTTAGGAGTCCTACATAAGGTGGACATTGAAGTTCTACTATAATTGTAAGATCAATCATAGTTTGGTGACAATAAAATTACAAAGGTTGAGTCCTTTTAGGTTAGGGGACCTGATAGAAAGATATGAAAAATGATATTAAAAGGTCACTAGATGTCCAAGGACTTCAAGCCCGAGGTCGAGCCCAACCACACGAGCTCAAGAATGTTTTGGCCCAAGGGGAAGACTCGAGGCAATTATAATCTTGAGCCCAACCACAAAAACTCGATGATGTTCTAGCCTAAGGAGTGTGCTTGAGGTTATCTTGACCTCAAGCATGAGGTCGCGGGTGATCAGGTTGTACAAAAAATGGTACACATCAATCGACATTAGAATTGGCCTTCGTATTAGGTTAATATTCATCAATAGTCACTTCCTGGCTCACCATGCTCTTGTCCAAAAAGGTGCCATCTTCTCTGACCACACGACAGCTCTCCGACGAGTAAGATCATAACAAGTGATACGTGTGTAAAAACACACTTATTCGGCACTTTTCTGGAATTAATTAGAATTGATATCGAGTATATTTCTATTCATAATTGTGTAATTTTCACTTTTGTAGGCTAAAACCCCGATTAGAAGAAGAACGAGACGAAAAAGGAAGAAAAAGGACTAAAAATGGATAAAAAGCTGAAGTTGGGGACTGAAATGCAAAAGTCTGAAAGTTGAAGGACTTGAAGTGCAATGTATAAAGGGCCTAACTGAAATGAAGGTCAAAAGTCAAGGACCAAATTGTAC
>OU503043.1:13120381-13158259 GCA_912172775.2 Fraxinus pennsylvanica
AAATTGATTTGTGATCATCTTTTGACTAAATTTGATCCCCTTGACATCTTCCTTTATCCAATTGACTCCGAGCACTCTCAAATCTTCATCGTGAGATTCGGCACAAATTTTAAGCTTTTACATTTTAGCCCCCGAATTTTGGATCCCTTACAATTTAACAATTTCTCCAAATTTGTCTACTTTTGCTTATTTTTCTTCAATCTCACCAACTTATATCACAATATCAAAATCACACATCTAATTATTTATCAATTACATAAACATTACATCATTAATTATTTATAAGGTGTCTGTTTCTGCTTTTCAGCAGAAATCAAGCCGTTGGCAACACAATTCATGCCGTTGGGAGCCTCAATTTTGGACCAATTCTCTCACTGTAGGGCTGTAGGTTTGAAAAAAAAACCCGGTAACATAATCAATTTTCCTTCCTCCTTGCAGCGCGCCCAGACACGCCCTTAATTGACCAAAAAAAATTACATCTTTATTAATAACAAATTAATTATTAAACAAAAATATTAAATATAAACTAAGCAAACGTGCATTGCACGTTGCTTGCACCTAGTAGAAAGATATATATATATCAGAATCCTTGGTCCAATTAGTCTCTACAAAGAGTTCCTTCTTTCAATTAAACTCATTTCTCATACGAGTTTAATCCTTCATTTTCTAATCTTTGCAATTAAGTCATCTTCATCCCAAAATTATTAATAATCGATCCAATGCAAGTTTTGAAAGTTTGTAATTTAGTCTCCAAACTTTCCACATTTCAAATTTAACTCCCAAAATTTATGATTTTTTACCAAATACTCCAACTAATACTTTCAATTGATCAATTGAAATCCGATTAATTTTTAATTGCTACGAATCAACTCCAATTAAACTCCAATTAGCCATTTTCACACCAATTGCATTCAAGTAGGGGTTTTTTTTAAACAAACAAGGAAACAAACGAAATAAATGTGTTAGGTAAGTCTGCTGAACTCACATCAAGTATTGAAATTATTTGATTATTTATTTTAACAACTACAACTAATTCTTTACTTATTCTATGCTTAATCGATTTGTGTGTGTGTGCACATAGTCAATCTAATTATTAAGAACTTTAAGTTGCTTATTTTTCGATACTCCAATATTTATTCTACGGTGACTTACACTGAATTCTTTCCTTTCACGCTCATGTTTGGTTGAGTTTCACTAATAAAATCACTACCTCTATATCTGTTAATTATTCTTAAGTTTGAGTGTCTCAACATCCAAATTTCAACTAGGATATTAATCTTCACTAGAAGTCTAAAATCCAACTTAAGTATCCAGGGGTTAACTAGACAAAAAGAAAGCTTATAATTATTTTGTCACTGTCTCAATACATTTTTTGTGTTTTTTTCATTGTGTCCCTTCTTCTGTTTTCGAATCTTTTCTTTGGTTATCAAATGTAGTTTTCACTCTACACCACATATAGCATTCACCCTCGGTAGATCTTCTCCTAAAAAGTTTTTGAGCTCACATATTGTAACGAATTATCCATGCATATATCGTCAAAGTAATCTTAGGAAATTAAAGAATATTTTGGGATCGCACACTGCGGACAACCTGAATGCAAGTCCTCAATCAAACACGAATGATTAGAATCAAACTTCGAAAACTATTTGTTAACAATTAACTTTATAAGGTTAGTGGTGAGATTTTTTTTATCAATTTTTTACGGGATAAAACATTGACTAGGTTGAGGTCAATACATGAATAATACTATCTAGTATTAGTGGTGTTGAACATCAGTTTATGTGTCAACATATTATAAGTCCAATTAAATATGACATAATTTCTTGTATTTAATGTTGATCAAAATAATGGATTTGAGTAATGACTTTAACCAAAACAACTTAACAACCTTACCAAATGAAAATTACTGTCAAAGTAACGCAAAAAAGAAATGTATGCAAAGTCGATGCAAGAGTTGAACTCTTTGTCCTTAAATTGAATTTGCCCCTCAATGATGCCTACTAATGATAGCAATCAACTCTCAAGATACAACGACAATTTTCTTGTATTAGTACCACTTCAAAACATAAGAACAACGAATCGAAGTTTGGTTTTTGTACTCCTTAATGAAAATGGAAAAACAGTTTTTAATGCAGAATTTAGGCTAGAAAAGATGAATTTAATGTTATGCTATGAATGCATATCATTAGGATGAATAAAATGACATCTCAAGTGTCTAATTTATAGAGAAGAAAATGTTGTAAGTGAAGTGTTGTGCCCAAAACTCAGCAACCTTTGTCAAGGGTCGCAACTTTTGTTGTCTTTAGCCTGTTGTCGTTGCGTCGCTCGAGTGTCAGAAACAGAGACTCCATCGCTCGTTTGTTGCTCGAGAGATAGCCTCCTCGCTTGAGTGCTAGGCGAGCGATGAAGTTGGACAAATTTTCAGTCAGTTTTCTCTCTTTTCTTCCAACTTTAGATCGTAATTTCTCATTCTCCCGAAATTGATTTGGAGATTCCAAATATACCAAGATAATCTACTTGACGAGTAGAATAAGTTAGTCTATTTATTTTTCGTATTTTGACTATTGGATCAAGTATGAATATTTTGTCGAAATTGACACAAAAGTCATTTTTGGCTAAGTGTAAACTTAAGTCCATTGGTATTTTAACTGATTCATCGTTATATGCCTTAAACTTTTTAAGTATAGTCTCAATATAGTGTGATTGAGATAATGACAAACCGTCAAAATTTTTAGAGATTTTAATCCCTAATATCACTTCAATTACTCCCATATCTTTCATGTAAAAATGTTTTATCAACATTTTCTTAGTCGAGGTAATAATGTTCGAATTATTTTTCATGATTAGCATATCATTAACATATAGACATATGATCACATATCCGTTAGGTGCGCTTTTGATGTAAACATATTTGTAACAATTATTAATTTTGAAACCATTTGACAGTATAACTTTGTCAATTTTTTCATGTCGTTGATTCGGTGCTTGTTTTAATCCATACAATGATTTTACAAGTTTACACACCTTATTTTCATTTCCCAGAGTAATAGAACATTCAGGCTGTTCTATATATGCCCCCGTTTGGCCCCCATTTTTTCCCATTACATTACATTAATTTTTTTCTCTTCATGTCAACCACACATTCATCAAATAAAATATTATTACACACAAATCTAAAACTTTTCATTACTTTTCTACTGCACATTCTCCCATCAATCACAATTTCAAAAATTTTCAACACCCTAAAATGGGGGCCAAACGGGGGCTATATTTCTTCTTCATTAAGTGGTAAGTTTTTACGTCATTTAACATCCACTTGATGCATTTCAAGATTATGCAACGCATCAATTGCAATCAGACACGTATATAAGTGATCATTGTAACCGGTGAATATGTATCGAGTTATATCCTTTGACTACTAGTCTAGCCTTATACTTGTCTATTGATCCATCAAATTTCAATTTCTTTTTGAAAATTCACTTGCTTTCTAAAGCTTTGTTTCTCATAGAAAGTTCAACCAATTCCCAAGTATGGTTATTCATGATGGATTCAATTTCATTATTAACCGCTTCTTTCAAAAAAGGAGCTTCGGGCGAGGACATTGCTTCGTTAATCATCTTTGGATCATTTTCTAGTAAATATGTTAGAAAATTCGGACCAAAGGTCTTATGATTTTTTGCCTTTTACTGCGCATTGGTTCTTCATCTACTTGATGATTACCATTTTCTTAATAATTTTCAATTGCAGTATCATAAGTTTGTTTGTGTGAGCTTACTTCTTTCTCTTTATAAGGAAAGATATCTTCAAAGAATACATCATTCCTTAATTCAATGATAGTACCTATATGTATATCAAGTATTTCAGATTTATGAACCAAAAATCGAACTCATAAGGTGATTCATTCTTACTTTTGTGTGGTATTTTATTAAGAATATGGTTTGCCGAAATTATAACTTCCTCCCACAAATTTTGAAGTAAGCCTAAATTAATCAACATTACATTCATTATTTCCTTAAGTGTTTGATTCTTGTGTTCAACAACACTATTAGATTGAGGTGAGTATGTCGAAATTGCTTGATGAATAATTCCAGATTCTGAACAAAATTCTTCAAATGGTGCAACATATTCTCCACCTCGATACTACAAAATCGCATTTATCCCTTTTCCAAGTTGATTTTCAACTTCAGTTTTATAGTGTTTAAACACTTTCAAAACTTCATCTTTACTTTTCAACAAGTATACATAACAGTATCTTGTACAATCATTTATGAACGTAATGAAATACTTTTTATGACATTTTGTTTGTATGTACTTTAAGTCACATTTATCGGTGTGAATAAGTTTCAAAGGTATTGTGTTACATTCGACCGAATGAAGCGACGCTTTGGCTAACTTAGTCTCTACACAAATTTCGCATTTTCCATTTATATTAAAATGCATACTCGGTAGTAAACTTAAATTCATTAGTTTGCGTATAGAATTAAAGTTTACTTGTCCTAATCTATGATGCCATAAATTAGACGACTCAAGAATATAAGCAGAAGAAGATATATTATTCCTTGAGTTATTCGATACAATGGTAATGACATTCATCTCGAATAGTCCATCTTTTACATAGCCTTTACCTACATACATATTCTTGGTAAGTATAAACTTATCCGATACAAAAACTAGTTTAAACCCATTTTTACTTAACAAAGAACCCGACACTAAGTTCTTGCGAATATCCGGCACATAAAGAACATTATTAAGGCTAAGTTCCTTACCCGATGTCATCTTCAAAATAACTTTGTTTTGTCCTTCAAACTTTGAACTTGAAAAGTTTCCTATGAACAATTTATCACCATCGGTCGGAGTGTAGGATGAGAACATTCCTTTGTCGGCACAAATATGACGGGTAGCACCTATATCCACCCACAATTCCATGGAATTTCCAACATTGTTGCATTATGAAATAACAACCTACAAAATATATCTGATATACCATTAGACGTAGCACCAAATTCGGTGATATTCACTTGGGCTTGCCTCTTAGGTTTATGACAATCAACAAATTGATGTCCGGCCTTTCCATAATTATAGCAATTGCCCTTGAATTTCTTTGCATCCTTATTGGATGGTTTGATGGAATGCCTTCTTTTCTTGCTTTTGTTATAGGATTCCACCACATTAGCCTTAACTTGTGGTATATATAATTCACCATTCAAAAATGCAGTCTTAACATCCACTTGATGATTTCTAGATTATGCAACGCATCAATTGCAATCAGACACGTATAGAAGTGATCATTGTAACCGGTGAATATGTATCGAGTTATATCCTTTGACTACTAGTCTAGTCTTATACTTGTCTATTGATCCATCCAATTTCAATTTCTTTTTGAAAATTCACTTGCTTTCTAAAGCTTTGTTTCCCATAGAAAGTTCAACCAATTCTCAAGTATGGTTATTCATGATGGATTCAATTTCATTATTAACCGCTTCTTTCAAAAAAGGAGCTTCGGGTGAGGACATTGCTTCGTTAAACATCTTTGGATCATTTTCTAGTAGATATGTTAGAAAATTCGAACCAAAGGTCTTACGAATCTTTTCCTTTTACTGCGCATTGGTTCTTCATCTACTTGATGATTACCATTTTCTTAATAATTTTCAATTGCAGCAACGTAAGTTTGTTTGTGTGAGCTTACTTCTTTCTCTTTATAAGAAAGGATATCTTCAAAGAATACATCATTCCTTAATTCAATGATAGTACCTATATGTATATCAAGTATTTCAGATTCATGAACTAAAAATCGAACTCATAAGGTGATTCATTCTTACTTTTGTGTGGTATTTTATTAAGAATATGGTTTGCCGAAATTATAACTTCCTCCCACAAATTTTGAATTAAGCCTAAATTAATCAACATTACATTCTTCATTTCCTTAAGTGTTCGATTCTTGCGTTTAGCAACACTATTAGATTGAGGTGAGTATGTCGAAATTGCTTGATGAATAATTTCAGATTCTAAACAAAATTCTTCAAACGGTGCAACATATTCTCCACCTCAATACTACAAAATCTCCTTTATCCCTTTTCCAAGTTGATTTTCAACTTCAGTTTTATAGTATTTAAACACTTTCAAAACTTCATCTTTACTTTTCAACAAGTATACATAACAGTATCTTGTACAATCATCTATGAATGTAATGACATACTTTTTACTACATTTTGTTTGTATGTACTTTAAGTCACATTTATCGGTGTGAATAAGTTTCAAAGGTGTTGTGCTACATTCGACCGAATGAAGCGACGCTTTGGCTAACTTAGTCTCTACACAAATTTCACATTTTCCATTTATATTAAAATGCATACTCGGTAGTAAACTTAAATTCATTAGTTTGCGTATAGAATTAAAGTTTACTTATCCTAATCTATGATGCCATAAATTAGACGACTCAAGAATATAAGCAGAAGAAGATTTATTATTCCTTGAGTTACTCGATACAATGGTAAGGACATTCATCTCGACTAGTCCATCTTTTACATAGCCTTTACCTACATACATATTCTTGGTAAGTATAAACTTATCCGATACAAAAACTAGTTTAAACCCATTTTTACTTAACAAAATACCCGACACTAAGTTCTTGCGAATATCCAGCACATAAAGAACATTATTAAGGCTAAGTTCCTTACCAGATGTCACTTTGTTTTGTCCTTCAAACTTTGAAGTTGAAAAGTTTCCTATGAACAATTTATCACCATCGGTCGGAGTGTAGGATGAGAACATTACTTTGTCGGCACAAATATGACGGGTAGCACCTATATCCACCCACAATTCCATGGAATTTCCAACATTGTTGCATTCTAAAATAACGACCTACAAATTATATCTGATATACCATTAGACGTAGCATCAAATTCGGTGATATTCACTTGGGCTCGCCTCTTAGGTTTATGACAATCAACAAATCGATGTCCAGCATTTCCCAATTATAATAATTGCCCTTGAATTTCTTTGCATCCTTATTGGATGGTTTGATGGAATGCCTTCTTTTCTTGCTTTTGTTATAGGATTCCACCACATTAGCCTTAACTTGTGGTATATGACTTCAAACATGTTTGTCCGAATTTTTCTTCAATTCTCAATCGGACAATGAGTTCTTCAATATTGATCTCATTGCATTTATGCTTGAGATAATTTTTAAAGTCCTTCCACATGGGTGGAAGTTTCTCGATAATTGCAACCACTTGAAATGATTCACTTAGAGACATATTCTCGGTATGAATGTCATGGAGTATAACTTGCAATTCTTGAACTTGATTGATGACCATTCTAGAATCTACCATTTTGTAGTCTAAGAATTTTCTTACAATGAACTTCTTAGTTCTGGTGTCTTTAGTCTTGTATTTCTTTTTCAAGGATTCTCATAGTTCCTTTGTAAATTTTATTGAACTATATACACTATATAATGTGTTGTCCAACCCATTCAAAATATAGTTTTTGCATAAGAAGTCAAAATGTTTCCAAGCATCCAATGCAATTAATGATGCTCTATTATTTTCCCTTCTTGTACGACGAAGCATCTTCTTTCAAAAGTTTACCCAAGTTTAGGGTCGTGAGATAGAACAACATTCTCTGCTGCCATCTCTTAAAATCAATCTCGCAAAACTTCTCAGATTTCTCTCTATGTGGAATGGAATTAGTACGAACAGTGGTAGGGGCCACCGCAACCTGAGGAATCACAACGGTAGGGCCAAGTTAGGTAACATCCTCTCCGAAGTTCCCATATTCAAAGTATCATCCGAAAATGTATGAGTATTGTTAATCGTATTCATTTCTATTTACACAAAACATAAGATAAACTAAAATCAAAATTTGAGAATGAGTAGAAGAAGTAAAATGGAAATTGAGATCAGTTTAATCGAATACAATACTTGAATAAAGTTATCACTCAAACGAAAAATTCAATTTAAGAATGTTGACCAAATTGATGGATTTGAGTGATAACTTTAAACCAAAACAACTTACAAACCTTACCAAAAATTTGACAGAGTAACGATAAGGATACCAAATGAAAATGAATGTCAAAACAACGCAAAGAAGAAATGTATGCAAAGGCAAGGCAAGAGTTAAACTCTTTGTCCTTAAGTCGAATTTGCCCCGTAACGGTACTGACAAATGGTGACAATCAACTTCTAAGATACAACGACAATCTTCTTGTGTTAGTAGCACTTCAAAATACAAGAACAACGAATCGAAACTTGGTTTTTGTACTCCTTAAATGAAAATGGAGAAAACAGCTTTTAATGCAGAATTTAGGATAGGAAAAGATGAATTTAATATTATGCTATGATTGCATATCATTGGGATGAACAAAAGGACGTCCACAATGATCTAATTTATAGAGGAGGAAATGTTGAGAGTGAAGTGTCGCGTCCCAAACTTAGCAATATTTGCCAAGGGTCGTAGCTTTGACTATCTATTGCCCTTGCATTAGAAATAGAGACTCTGTCGCTCGAGCGCTAGGCGAGCGACGGAGTTGGACAAATTTCCAGCCAATTTCCTCTCTTTCTTTCCAACTTGAGACCGTAATTTCTCATTCATGCGGAATTGGTTTGGAAATTCCAAATATACCACGATGATCTACTCGACTAGTAGAACAAGTTAGTCTATTTATTTCCATAATTTGACTGTCGGATCAAGTCTGAATATTTGGTCAAAATTGAGACAAAAGTCTTTTTTTCATGATTTATATTTAACCAATTCCAATAATTTGAATCTGTAATTTAATATCACTAATGCTGCCACTTAGCATGGTCTGCTAAATAGCATTTAGTCAAGAATCATGCTGGTGTACAACATTTTTTTACAATGTTGGTTGACAATCATATTTGTCAAAATCACATTCATCTATTTCAAACAATGTTTTTAAAATTAATGGTCCGGATTTTGACAACATTAATATTGTCATCCATCATTGTCAAGGACAATTGTACAAGTAGATTAATTCTTTAGTCAATGGAGACATTAGAGTTGAACTATTGTCATGCACTAATCATGCATGCATGCAAAACATACACACGGAAACCAATCAGGAGAGCAAATTGAGGGTGTTTGAATATGGCACCCCCAGAGAAGTGGGTCCAACGCGGGGCAATGAGCAAATTGAGGCACATCTGAGGGTCTAAGATGTGGATAGAAAAAGCAATTCACTCTCTCACTCAAAAACCGACCAAGTCCAATACTCCACGTTCTTCCTCCCCTCACTCACTGTCCCCTTTCTCCAAATATGTATAAAAAGGATGATTTGTTGCGAGTAATGAGCTACAAAATCCAAATCCCCCACTGATTGTCATGTCTCCATTTCATTGGTTGGTATAAGCTTTTATTATGGATTTCTCTGGTTAAAAAAGATTAATGATTTCAACTTTTTTCTGGGTTTTGCAGAAGATTTGAGCCTTCGTTGATTGATGCAGTATAGTTATTATTTTTTATTAGAGATCAGGTACAGTGATTCTCTCCATTTGCTGTTTTTATGCATATTTTTATTTTGGATATTCTTTCTTTTTAATGTTTTGGGTGAGGGCAATTATTGAATCTTGGCTATGGACTCACTCGTTGCACATAACTTCAATAATGCCAATTATCGAGAGCAATAGGAGTGATAAGATCACCTTGTAGTCCTTTATTCTCATAATTTACTTATTTTACTTATACATATGTTTATGTCTCATCGCGATAACGTAAATCTTTAGTCTAACACTTAATTCCATTTTAAAATATCAATCTTAGTAAGAGGGGTAGTTTAAGCGCCCGCTTATACCTTGGGCGACACACACATTGCAATGGCCAGGACAAAGGATAGCTATCCCGCTTGTTGAATTTTTATTGTTAAGATACCCGTATAAGATGGTGGTTTGTTCGATACCAATCTTGGATCCGAAAGCTTGTTTGTGCTCTATGTTGTGTTGAGAAAACTTGTATACTTTTTTCGTTTTGTGTGAAAAATGAGGAATTTCGAAGATTTACGTGGTTCAAAAATATGCCTGCAGGCACAAACTCCAAATCAAGTTTCCACTATAAAAATTGATTATAGGTTCGTTTTCCTTTAAGGCGGGGCGACTTTCTTAGTCTGGCACATACTATTGCTATGTTACAAAATGCAGCTATCATCCTCTTTACTTATGCTTTGATTGCAATTCCTTAATCTGAGAAATTTGTTTTCAGTTCTAAATGGGAAAGGAATATAGTGGATCCCCAAAGCTTCAATTGCTGGAAATAAAGAGAAAACGTCTCATGTGGGTGTTAGTTGTTAGCGGTCTGTGTGTGTTTTTCTATGTTCTCGGGGCTTGGCAGGGTCCAACCAATCAGTCTGAACTCTACTCTAGAGTTGGATGTGAGGTTGGATCGACTGAGAAAACGAGCACTGACCAGCTTCCATCATCATCCTCGGATCCACAACCGGTGTCAGACCCGCTGGACTTTGAAAGCCATCATCAGTTAATAGTTAACAGTTCTGAGGAATCGCAAAAATTCCCGCCATGTGATATGTCATTCAGCGAATACACCCCGTGCCAAGATTGGCAAAGGGGTCGGAAATTTGATCGCAAAATGTTGAAGTATAGAGAGAGACATTGCCCTAAAAAGGAAGAGTTACTCCGCTGCCTCATACCTGCTCCACCGGACTACAAGACGCCTTTCAAATGGCCACAGAGCCGGGATTATGCATGGTATGCCAACATCCCCCACAAAGAGCTTAGTATCGAGAAAGCGGTTCAGAATTGGATCCAAGTTGAAGGAGATCGCTTCAGATTTCCCGGGGGTGGCACGATGTTTCCACGTGGTGCTGATGCTTACATTGATGATATTAATGAACTTATCCCCCTTAATAATGGAGCCATTCGAACTGCTGTTGATACAGGTTGTGGAGTAAGTACATCTCTAACAACATTTCATTGCTTATAGGTATAAAAAAAACACAACTATAGTACGTTGCTCGTTTTGAACTTTTAAGGTTGCAAGTTGGGGTGCTTACTTGTTAAAGAGGGACATTGTAGCTATGTCTTTTGCTCCAAGAGATACACATGAAGCACAGGTTTGGTTTGCATTAGAAAGAGGCGTTCCAGCAATGATTGGCGTCATGGGTTCACAGAGACTTCCATACCCTGCACGGGCTTTCGATATGGCTCACTGTTCTCGGTGCCTCATCCCGTGGTTCAGCAATGGTAAGGCGTTACCGGATTTTCTTAAATATTTCTACAAGAGAAAAGAGACGAATCCACAATAAATATTTTTATTCGAATGCTTGCAGATGGATTGTATCTGATTGAAGTCGATAGGATTTTGAGGCCCGGTGGTTATTGGATACTCTCTGGCCCTCCTATTCGTTGGAAGCAATACTGGAGAGGTTGGGAGAGGACCCAAGAAGACTTGAAGCAGGAGCAAGATTCGATTGAGGATGTTGCTAAACGACTCTGCTGGAAGAAAGTGATTGAAAAGGACGATCTTTCTGTTTGGCAAAAACCTTTCAACCACATCCAGTGTATAAAGAACAAACAGATATATCGTACACCGCATATCTGCAAATCGGACAATGCAGATGCAGCTTGGTACTTTCTGAATCATTATGTAACCATATAACTTGACTTAAAAATGTTAAATTACACTAAACTTCACCTGTATTAACAAGGTACACTGACATGGAAAAATGCATAACCCAACTGCCAGAAGTAAGCAGCCCTGATGAGGTTGCGGGAGGCAAATTAGAGAAATGGCCAGAGCGTGCATTTGCTGTTCCGCCAAGAATTAGTAGTGGATCAATCCCAGGTGTCACCGTTGAGAAATTTCAAGCGGATAATGAACTGTGGAAGGGTCGTGTGGCACATTACAAACATATTGTTAGTCAATTACATCAAGGACAATATCGAAATGTAATGGACATGAATGCTTATTTCGGTGGATTCGCTGCAGCCTTGATGAAATACCCAGTATGGGTTATGAATGTGGTCCCTGTAAATTCAGATATTGACACATTAGGACTGATATATGAGCGCGGTTTCATTGGTTCGTATCAAGATTGGTGTGAAGCATTCTCGACTTATCCACGGACTTATGATCTCATCCACGCAGGAGGTGTCTTCAGCATATATCAGGACAGGTAAAATGCTATATATCTGTGTTTCTCAATTGTTAACGCGTGTAACTTGTGCTTGGCTTATTCTGCTAGGTGTGACATTACGTACATTCTCCTCGAGATGGATAGAATTCTACGACCAGAAGGGATTGTTATATTCAGAGATGTGGTGGAAGTCCTGGTGAAGATTAAAAGTATAACAGATGGAATGAGATGGGAAAGTCGAATTATGGATCATGAAAGCGGACCATTTAACCCTGAGAAGATTCTTCTAGCTACGAAAAGTTATTGGACTGGTGAAGCCAAACAACAACATCGATAGTTCGAGTTAGAGATTCATCGAGGTAGTAGGCAGAATTCATGTAGAGATTAGGATGCTCACCCAAACTTTCAGCCTCAAGGCATTTTTTCTGTATAAGTAAAAGTTATTAATCAATGAGATTACTCTGTAACAACATTCCATTTGCTTCTGAATGTATTACTTGTTATCTCTATGTTTTAGTCAGGACAGATAAAGATGGTCATGTTTTTAATGTCAAATTATATGAATTTTTAGCCTTGTACACTTACACTTGAGGCTGATATAGGTGTGATTGGACTGTTCTCGTTATAACTATTTGTAACTCAAGTTTCAGGTGTTGATGCGGCATCGAGAAAAGTCAATTTAAAGTCAAGCTACTGCTAGGAGGTTTGACAAAGGTAAGTTAGGATGACAAATCATACGAGTCAGAGAAACGAATTACGGGCTAACAGGTCCAATCGAGCAATTTCATCTAATTCTATCGCTTGGACGTGTGGAAACCATTGACTTTATATTCAATACATTATGCACATCGTTTATTTTACTAAAGTTGTAATTATTCCACGTCAACAACTAACGTCTAAATGTGATGATCGTCATTTATTGACTATCACGTCATCAATTTCTGTCAGCGAAATTGGAGCAAGTGATCTTAATTAAAATTACATTAAAGTGTAATTACTCGATAAAATAAAATTATAACGTAGTTACTTGAGTGACACTTAAATGAAAATATAATTACCACAAATAATACAAAAATCGAGCTATATGTTCATAACACATAAAGCGAATTAGTATTATTTGTGGTAATTATATTTTCATTTAAGTGTCACTCAAGTAACTACGTTATAATTTTATTTTATCGAGTAATTACACTTTAATGTAATTTTAATTAAGATCACTTGCTCCAATTTCGCTGACAGAAANCAAGGGGCAACTTTCCACGCCACCCGCTTTCAACTCAACTATCTCTTCTCCAGACTTGAATTCCCACATAATCAAGAATTCGTTAATTGATTTCTTCTTCTTCTTCTTCATTCTACTTTATTCAAGAGTTGGAAAATCGTTAAATGTATTGTGTCGTTGTATGATTGATATGCGAATTTGCATATATTAATGGTTACAGGAAATGGGCAGTAGCAATTGAAATTGAAAGGGGGTAATAATGGTGTTGCTTTTGTTGTCAGTATATCTTCTTGGGGCTTTTACAGTAATTGCAATGGAAGCAGCGGGACTGTGGATTTTGATTCGTCTAATAAATCAGAGAGTTGCGAAAGAACAAGGGAAAGAGAAGGATTCAGCTTCGGCGGGCGACCTCAATCCGACTTTACACAACATTCAGGTAATTTAGCTCTGATACGCGCGTACAATGTCTACGATTTTTTTTGGGATATGAATTCTTTACGTATTTATGTTTGTCAAGGATTATATGTACGAATAAGGTATTTGATGAGTTAATCCACTTCCATGTCTTGCTTTTACAGCTATATGGGAAGTTCCTCCACGTATTTCTTGGTTTAAAACTGATATTAGAACAGAAGATATGAAACCACACCTGTTTATATTGCTTCTGGAGGTGAAAAAAATAAAACTAAGCCTAACTAGAATAGACATTTCTTTCAGAATACCATGTTGAGAAGTGTTACATCCTATGATCTGTGTTTATCTTTTATATTTTGACATTGGTGTTAACTTGTCTTTTGCCTCAAACAAGGCTGGAACATGAATAGATGGAAATTTGTCCAATACCTCTTACTATAGTTTTTGCAATAATTTTCTTTTGCAACTATATATTTTTATGTAGTTGAAAACTTTTTGTCTACTGCTTTTATAATTGTTCATCTCTTGAATTTTGGTCTTTCTTTAAATATAATCACAATTTTTCTAGAACTTGCAAGATTCTTTTTCAGTTATCGTGCTTGAGACAAATATTTTTAATGGAGAAAACATAAACACCAAAATGGATAAAGAGTTGTAATTGCTCAGATCCAAATAACTCATTGTATGCATAAACCGGGTTTTATCAATTTAAATCATTTCTGTTTTTATTACTAGAAATTATTATTCTGGTTCAACCTTTTAACATGGATATGCCATATCTGAAATTCAGCAATATAAGATATCGTTTTTTTTCTATTGATAATTACTTAAAAGCATATAGACTAGCATCATATGTTCAAATGTTGGCACCTCGGCCTTTTTATTTATTTATTATTATTATATATTACTTTTCTGTGTGAACCGGTCTTCATTTGAAGAATATTATACACCAAGTCCCCTTTTGTTTTGAGGGACACGGAGAATTTCAACTTCTGTGTTTGGACAAATAGAGATTGAATGTATGACACTTCTCTATTTCAGTACTTTTTGTTCCCTTCTTTCCTCTCAAGTACCATGAAATAAATAATTTCTTTTATAAGTTTTCAACATCTCCTGAATCTTGTGTCTCTCAAATGTCCGAATACCAGAAACATAGCTGCTTCAGGTCTGAGCATATATCTTATAATACTACGAGTTAGTATCTAGTTTCTTTGAGAACGTTACCAACCAGTCTTCAACAGTTGCCTTTTGATGTCTATGCATAAAATCAAACTAGTATACAAAAATTAGAAACTTTAAATTACTTCCCATTATTGCATATGACTGCAAAATTTTGATACATGATTATTATTTCTGAAAAAAACTACATCATTATTGTAATATATTTAATTATTTTTGTTGCTCCCTATCATATGTATTTTCTTTTTCTGGTAGGGAATTGAGGGGAAGATTTTCCGGAACATATACGAAGTATCATTTTTATGATGACCTCTTGCCTACATGCTCATCATATATTTAATTAAATATCATCTATCCACCTGTCTTATCCTCAAACTTATCATTTTGTTCTCAAATTTATCGTTTTGTTTTTGTCGGTGTTTCAGGGGGATATATGGGTTCTAGAACCGGAAAAGGTTCCGAAACCCGGGCTTTTGGACAAGGCGCCTAAGGAGCAAAAGAGGAAAAATGAATTTTTGGAGGTTATACCTGTCCAGAGATATGCAAAAATTAAGGATCACCGTCTTATCCTAACTGAGACAGATGGTTCACATATAGAGATTTCACTCAAGGGATGCACAATAGCAGCTGTATCAGCAACAAGCTTGTCCTCAAGAAAATGGTGATTTGACATTTTCTAGAAAGTCTTTTAGAAGTTTGAATTTCTGATTACTTAGATGCAAGTACTTGTGTTTATGGACCATTTCATAAACTCCTGACAGACAGACTTTGTAAGCTGTGATTTCTGGTCGAGAATTAACTGTTTAATGATGGATTTCTAAATCCACTGTCTCAAATCATGTACTTCAGTGAATATGCTGTTCGAGGCTTACATTTGAGAAATAGAGTTTATTCTAACTGAACTTAATTGCAAAGTTCTTGTTCTTATTGGTTCAAGGTGGCTTGATTTACTCTAATAAACACTATTTGGCACTTAGCAGCTTTTTCAATCTTTTATTGGATTTTGGTTCCGACAAGTGAGAATGATACATCCTTTTTGGTTGAGTTGATTTGGACTGACAGATCTCATTAAATTCATGACCAAGAAATATTGATGCACTAGCAGCAATAACAAAGTAAAATGAAATAAAAATATATTTCTGTGATTAGAATTTTTTACCCTGCAGTATATTGCATGCCATGCATTCCCAGAAATCCCTTTAGATTGTTCCAATCCACTTTATACAGTTCTAATCCATGTCAGGATTTTCTGTTTTAAACTTGTTGATTATTTCGTGATTTCTGTTTGGATTTGATAGAGTTCTTATTTCTCCATGAGTACTGTGTAATGATCCTGGAAGAACAGTAACATATGATTCTTTCTTTTTCTTATAATAGGGCGAAAAGATATCCTATAATAGTGGAGAGTGAAGGTTCAGTAATATATAAGGGAAGTAAAACAATTTACATATATCTTGAGACGTCTTGGGAGAAGGAGTCCTGGTGTAAAGCCCTCCGCCTTGCTTCCTGCGATGAAGAAAAGCTTAAGTGGTTCACCAAGTTGAAAATAGAGTTTCACAATTACCTGACATCACTGAATGCAGGATATCCTTCTTTTATGAAACCCTCCAGGGTTTTCAGTGCTAAACCACTTGATAAGCCTATTAAGATTGATGGTTCATCAAAGGTTCGCCAGTTCCTCAAGAAAATTGCAAAGAAGGCTTCTATAAGTGGAGTAGATTATATAGCAAGTGGAAATTCAACTTCAGGCCGTGATGAAAGAAAGTTGGGTGAGAAGTCTCGTTCATTCCAAGACTCAGTTCTGGCTCCTGGCTTAGTGAAATTGGCCCCAACAGGAAAGCTTTCTAGTGTTTCTTCTGAGAACTCTAGGGGGGCATCATCAACATCATCTTCTACTGAGCCAGGAAGCAGAGTTCATATTTCTGGAATATCTGATGTGGAACCTAATCTCAGGAATTCTAGTGATGATGGAACACTTTGTTTGAATTTGTTAATATCACGATTGTTCTTTGACACCAAAAGAAATTTGCAGATTAGGAACTCAATCAAAAATCGAATTCAGGTTTGTCTTATATATTTGAACCGCTGATATTTTATTGAAGTAAGTTTTTGTACATGTAAATGCACAAAAAGTTTGGCTTGTTTTTATTTTTTTCTCATACATGATTTATTAAATAACCTTTCAATTAAAATTTTGAATTCAGACAATATTTCTTAAGTTTTCTATACATTACTTTTATGTTTTTGTAGGTTTTCTTCAATATAATTTGCTGCAGACTAACTAAATTATGATAGTCAGAAAATCTGATCAAAAACTGTGTCCAGATTATAAATATTGCTAGCGATTTGAAGAATAGAAGATTTTCCCTTGTTAATATAATAATTTCTGGAAATTGTAACTTTTGATCTCCAACCTATTGACTGAGTTGCTAGTTGGTCCCCATCCTACAAAAGGAAGCAAGTTGGTCTTCAATCTTTCAATATAGACGCATCTTTAGTCCTCGTGAACAAAATCTGCCAAAACAATTCTTAAAATAACATCTGACTTGCTCATGTCGATGGGTTTTAAAGTAAAAATATATAAACAAATACTTATATTAAAAGAAAAACCAATAGAGAGAAAAAAAAGAAGAAACAAATAGTGCAAAATGACAGTTTGGTGGCATTTGAAGAGTGCGGCACCCAGGTTCTTAACTTAGGTTGGTTTTAAATTGGTCCATAGATGTTACTGAAGCCCAGTGACGGTGCCTACTGTGATTTTCCTGACCGACCTAGTACCTTGAGTTCCATTCAGGCTCAATGTTTGGCAATATCAAATACCCGTTTCATAGTTGAAATTTCTCTCTGAGTCAGCCTGGAAGATTTTTTTGGTCCATTGCCATACTAATGCTTTTTCAGGTAAAGGGTATTGTCTATTCATTTCAATTACTACTTAGATATCTGATCATTGAGGGTCTTTATATGCATATTGATATTGGTATTGGTATTGGTATTGCAATGTATAAAATCTTGCGATAATTTTGATGTACATATCAGCTTTCTCTAAAGCTAAGTCAACTAGAAGGCATTGTCAGGCTTGTCTTAATAATGTAATATGTGGAATAGTGAAATATTTTCTCTATTTGTGCAACGTACTATTGTGACATAAATGATTAGTGTTTTTCATTTTTTTTTTTGTATAAAAAATCTACAACATATGGCTCTCATGTAGTGACATACTAATGCAGTTCACCAGAAGATGTTGTAGGAGTATATTGTTGTTTGTGGCACAACTAACCTGTATATTCTGCACTATAATAGATAACATTATCCAACATGCGAAGACCTAATTACCTCGGTGAAGTCACGTGTACTTCTGTAGATCCTGGTAGTCTGCCTCTACATATTCTTGCAATGAGGGTCATTCCCTGCGATACGAATGAGCTGTTGGCCTTGGAAGTTGATGTAGAGTATTCTGGTGGCATGATTTTGGAAATTGAAACAAGGCTCAAAATTCGAGAGCTGGAACTTGAAGGAGAGCAAACTAGCTCGAACTCGAGCACTGTTGGTGAGGTCACCTCTGATCTACTGGAAGGTATTGAATATTTTGGGAAACAATCGAAGCTTTCTGAAGAGACAACTGATGGAGTAGAGCAAAAAGATGAAGGAGATCACATCATGGGTATGTAATCAAACCATTCATTAATTCTTCATCCAAGTTTACTCAATTTAGTTGCATTTTGATGTGCTCTACAAATATCGCCTTGATATAAGAGCTTTTGTTTTGAGACTGAACCAGTAATTACTCTAAATTTTGGCGAAATCAATTCATCTATTAAATAAAACATTAGATATGATGTGTGGAATAGCTTTGCAGTAGCTTAGCTTTTATACATTACTTTAGTTACCTGAATCTCCTGCCCTTCCAGATAGTCACACTATGTAGCATAAGTTTTATGTGTTTGAAGGTTTTGCTTGAATGATGGTTTGGCATCACAATATGGTAAATCGGAAAAATGGTTGATCATATTAGAACTGATGTTTATTAACGTTGACTTGGAACAAAACAGAAAAAGGATTCGCTTATCACATGAGGCAACAGGATTTGAGATTTCCTATGGCATACTGATTTGAATTTGACCAATTTGAATAATTTTCTTATAGGATGTTTGCGGGTTTGAAAACCATGCTCTATGATCTTTCTTAAATAGCAATACAAATCTAATTGAAATGGACACAGGGAAACAATAAAATGTCACTTGCATACTTGCACAATATATAATAGCAATAAATAATAATTCTAGTCTAACTCATTTTGGTATATAATTCACTATGGATAGGGCTAAAACTGGATGAAATAATTCCTAGAATTTCTATAGAAGTATAACTAGAGTACTGTAATAATTCGTTTTTGGCATGCCCTAAGTTTTTAGCTTTGACCATTTGACCTGCGCTATTGTGTAACTTAGGGCATAGAGAAGTTACCAACCAAAGCATTAACATGTGGTCTATCAAGTAGTTAACCATATTTCTTGATTTTTTATTTTGCTTCTCTTGTAGGTCAATTTACACATATTCCTAATAGCATGTTTTGTGAACCATGTTTCTTACCCATGCGTTTCCTAATAGCATCTTTTGTGAACCATGTTTGGATGCATTTCCTTAAAAATACAGTGCTTAACATTTCTTACCCATGCATGATGAAGCTATTGTCATAAAGTCCAAGAGCCATGTAGTAATGCAGTCCATATAAAGTAATCCAGTGCTCCCGTATTTATAGAGCTGCATCTATCCTTGAGGTTAAGAATTGGTTTGAATTTTGATTGCCTTCTCTGTAAATTGAAATCTTCCACGAAATCAATGTTTGAACCATCCATTGTTTCGAAAACTTGGTTCTTTGGAGAAACTTTGACTAGTAAGGAACAATTTGTGTTTGGAGTTTGGACCCCTATAGTCTCTGATGAAGCCAGTAGCAATGGAAGTTAATAATCTGAAGATTTGATTTAGAATGGTTGGTCTTTTATCATGAAATAAAAATGCTCCTTTGTCATTTTACGTCACTGTATTGGAAACAGTGCGTGGGATCTGAGTTTTGGGGGCACAAAAACTTCCCCTGAATTCTCTGGTAGAATAGCAACTAATCTAGAAAGAACTTAACTATGTTTGAATAAGTTGTGAGACGATTAAACCATTTATATGCTTGCTTAGGTATATGCTTGGTCCAGAATTCCAGACACCTGTGTTAGACATGATTGGTTGGTCAAGTATCCGATGCAAGTGATTAAATGCAGCTGTAAAATTCCTTCTTTCTCAGCTTTCCATAAATTTCTAAAGTATATGTTTGAGAAAGAGTGCTTGCTTGTATGATGCTTACATTTTTCTTGGAGATAAATTACTTAGGTAATTGATGTCTATGGAGTAGACAGCATATGACCTAACGACCTTTTTATCTCTTCATTTACTAAGACGGGCAACCCACTGTGGTGAATTCTTTTCTCATTTGAACGAAATAATCAGATCAATCTCCATGTTGCTGGACTGCTGCATAGAATTGAGTATTAGGGCCTTTGAGACCCTCATTGGTCTGCAATTCTAGTTTGTATAGTATATATAGGCATGTTTAGTAAAGGCTAGTTCTCTACTGCACAATTTCTTTATTAGGAGAGAGGGATGGAGTCTAAGAGGATGCACAAAGGGACGACTCACATAAATTTTGTTGAAGTGGATGAAGGAGAGAAAAGAATAGTGTGAAGGATGGTGGCCTCTCTTTATTTCAACCAAATGCTTTTCCCAAATCTGTTTATAAAGGAGAACAGTGAACTTTTTAGGATGTTGGACTTCGTAATTTGTTATGGACCTAGTTTTCAAGAGCTTCAATTAACACAGAAATTATTCTAGCTCAAGTCTATCAATGTTAGTTCATTTATGAATCAAGCTGGTCAGAGTGCGGAAGAAGCCAAGTTTACTGCATCAAAAAATGGAGAAAGTGCAGAGTGATATCTTGGATTTAGGGGTTTGGTCTTAAAAACATACTTATTTGATTAATATCATTTGCCTCATATATGCATTAGGGTTCGACGTCATGTATATCAAAACTCTGCACTCTGAATTGTGAAATCTGTTTCTAACCGTCTTCTTAATTCAAAGGTGACATGAAGTGATCAAAAAAATTTGTGTGATTTGTGATTGGAGTTGGTACAGATGGAGAACTTTAATTTCTCAATACATTCTTAAGTTCATAATAAGCTTCTATTTATTCCCTGTCTATTAAATTAAAACTAAACTCCAGCCATATATATCCCTTTGTAGATCAAGATTTCATGCCTAAGTTTCAAAAAACTGTCAACACAAACACAATGAAAAATATATTATATGTGCATATCAAATACATAAATACAAATCCATCAAGCCTCTCTTGATATTTTGGAAGTTCGGAGGACATATCTTTGTCAAACTTAAACTTATCTTTGTACAATGATTTAAACCAAAATTCCCCTGCATCTTTACCTAAGAAGAATTAATACGGAGATTTGAATGAATACTACATGACACCAACCAATTTTCCAAAACCTAGGACACCATGACACCAACCAATTTTCCAACACCTAGGACACGTCAAGACGGAGACACCTAAAATTAAAAATTTTCGTACTTATTCATATAAACAAGATATAACATTATTTTCATATAAAATAATCAACATATATACATCTTTAAGATTAAAAATTTAAGCACTAAAGTCTAAACTAAACATAACGTGATAACACAAATTCAATTGCATTTGATAGTCAAAATTTATATTTGAATGCCAACACTTCGTCAAAGATACATAATCATGAAACTAGTTGCCTGATTGATGTAGATTTTTTGAAAAAAAAAAATCTGTCAAGTGATTTTTTTGAAGAATGTATGATTAAAAAGTAGTGACATGCAATTTATTTTACCAAACAAGGGCTAAATATCTAAACTCATTTTAGCATGGCAAAGTGAGCTCAGAGCTGACTTTATTTTCCGTGTGCTTCATGTTTAAAGATACCCCTCTCACCATATACCAAAAATGAAAAAAAATAAAAAAAAATAATAATAATAAATAAATAAATAAAAATTGACTTTATACCCAACGTAAACATCATCTTATGCTGCTTTAATTGCCCACATAAAAAATGATTCCCTATGCCAACCAAGAACTTCATCCGCCACTTGACTCGATTTCATCTGCCTCATCATCACTAACTTCACCTTCATTTATACTATCACCGCTGAAGAGAACTCATTTGGAAGTATGGTTCATAAAGTGAAAGTTGTGTGATCTCAATATCTCCTACACCTTTATGCAAACCAATAGCTTCTGCAAAATTGTGCCTCTTACTTTGGCCTGCCTTGTATAAAGGAGCTGTTCTTGACATGAAAGTGTGAAACTAAGGTTTCTATGAATGAAAACAAATTCCTCAGTATCTTAATGAAGTAATGTAGTAGTTCATTAATAAAGTCTGCGGGAAAATAATTAGAAACAAAAGAAGATGCCTGTGGAAGCATGTTGGAATGTCTCAGAAGTTGTGAGAAAGCATGTCACAAATGAGTCCTTGCAAGTTGGCACAACTGAGATTCTCAAAATAAATGGCAACAATTGTCAGATCCCTAATATGTTAGGCCTAAGGGAGTGTTGGTGCTTTATAATCTTACTATTCTGTTTTTCGAATTTTATTTGATTCAGAAAATTAAATACTACTATTGTTATCAAAAAAGAAGTTTCCTACTTTCCTATGCATATCTACTCTGATTAGATCCGTTGACTTGATTCTAATGTTTCATTTATTTTTGATTTCTGTATACACTAGAAACTTGTGTTTCATCCAACGATAATATATTAATCTCCCTTGTAATGTAGTTCCATAACCTCAACTCTCTGCAGATGAGATTAGAGACTCCAAAAGCACTACACCTGCATCATCTCAAGTGCCTAGGTGGAAGTCTGTAATACATTCCATAACCAAACAGGTTCAACAGGTTTGTAACTCCATTCTTACTATTAGCTATTTCTGCTGAGGTATATTCAATTTCCAAGACTGTAGGATTCTCAACCAGAAGTTTACTGGTCAGGACATTTTCATGACGTACCTAGTCAGCATCTTTGTTTATTTTTTAGTTTTCCTTTGAGTGTTCTTTGATTTTATGTTATTTTGGAAGTGCTTTAATATTCAGCTGGGAATCTAACCAGTTTCTTTTGCACTGATATGTAATTTCACAAGTAAAAACCACTTCAAATTTATTTTCTAAATGAATCCATTCTGATCTTAGGGTCTCTCCTGAATCACCTCCTCCTCTAACTTATCAAATTCTTCAATCTAACCAAAATTCTGTCTCTTCCTATTCTTAGATCTCCAAAGACTTGTTCCAAATCTCGAATTAATTTTTCACCATCTTCAATTTCCCCATAAATTTAAAACCTGGTCATCAGCCTTTAACTACCTCGCATCACCATTTTTGAACTTCCTCTCTAAACTTCGACAACTCAACCTCATGTTTTCAAATCTAAACTGGGTGTGGCCCTATTTTTGATGGGCAAGTATCTCAGCAGTCACATTTTTAGATAGATGTATGGAAAGAGATAAAAAATAGTATCAGAAAATCTGGTTAAATTTTTATGAATTAGTTGTGAAATATGATGTGGTTTGGAATTAGATAAGGATATTTTGGATTTGTTGAAGTTAAAACAGCTAAACACTTGGAAGTTTAACATCAAATCAAACGACTATTAGGCAAGTTTATAAAACCTATGGGCGGGATTGAAATGTGAAAGTTGAACAGTTATTTCTGCACTAGAATTCCAAATGTAACACAAGTGGAAATGGTAATCGGGAACACGCGTTCGTACACATAGCTGGGGATGGGAAGGAGAGGATAGGAGAGGAGTTGAGAGACAGAGATCGATCGATTGATGATGATATAGGATAAGATACTTTGGTAAGTGAATTGTCTAGAACTCCATATATACAGTTATCATATGTAAATATGCAGCTTGTATTTAGCAGCGATTAAAGTGCAGGATATTGTTGAAATGATTGTCTTTCTTCTAACCTGATTATTCTTTAATTATTGAAGGTTCCTATCTCTTTGGGGGTGAGGGTTTCTTCTCTTCATGGAACGATGAGGATCTATGTAAAGGGTCCACCTTCTGATCAGATATGGTTTGGATTCACATCCATGCCCAATATTGAATTTAATTTGGAGTCTTTTGTTGGGGACAACAAAATTACAAGTGGGCGTGTTGCTTTGTTCTTGATCGGTCGATTTAAGGTGAGATCAGTGATATATAACATATACACATTTTCTACATTTAACCTGTATGTTGCTATGAAAGTGTCCAGCAGACACCTGTTCATTTACTAGATTCGTCTTTGAAAAGGAACCTGGTTGCTTCAGACTTAGCTATGGGTAGTTTTTTCTATCAATGGTTCAAAAACTGTTTAGAAGCCTAAGCTGTTGTTGGCTATAATATTATTAAGGGCGACTTGGAAGTACAGATTGGTACAAGTTTGAAGATATTGATTCTGTAACATTTCTTGCAGACAGCAATTCGTGAAACTTTGGTACTTCCAAACTGTGAAAGTGTTTGCATTCCTTGGATGTTAGCGGAGAAGGATGACTGGGTCCCCAGGAATGTCGCTCCGTTTATGTGGTATAATCAAGATAAATCCAGTAGCTCTACCACAAAACAAGAAGCACCCAGTCTCCAACCTGGGGATGAGAGATCAAAGTGTGTTGGCCATGCTGCAGAATCAACAAATCAATCCTTGGGCTCAAGTCACGTGGATTCGTCAACTTCCAATAGCCATTCTTTCCAAGATCAACTTAGAGCCCCTTTGTTAGACAAGGGAACCCCACAAGAAATTGCGCCTAGAAGCCCAGAGGAAAAATCGAATATACACCCACTGCAATCTCAATCAATAATCATTTCAGAGGGACAGAATGATACTTCAGAAGAAGATGATTCTAGTAGATCTAGGAGGATTGGGAGGAGAGAACGAATGCTAGGGTTGGGTAAGAAGATGGGGGAAAAGCTCGAAGTCAAGAGGCGTCACATTGAAGAGAAAGGAAGAAGTTTTGTTGACAGGATGAAGGGAACATAGAAAATGAATGGTAACACTGGATTTTATTTGCAGTAGATACTATTTTTAGGTGACTTGATCTTTATCATCCGTAGAGTTTATACCTGATGCTTCTGTAAATTTGTGTAATGACGGGGAAAGAGAGAAGGTGATTTATATTCAGCCATTTTATTCCCCAATCCAGAAGCCATACAATTTAATTAATTAATTTATTATTATTATTATTATTATTATTGTTGTTGTTGTTGTTGTTGTTGTTGTTGTTGTTGTTGTTGTTATTTTCTTTGACATTCCTATGTCTAAATCAACGTACTTCTTTGCACCGAAGGCCATCTTTGTTGCACAGGTTAGATGCAACTAGAGGGTTCGTTATAAAGGATTTTCTTTAATACTCATTTACTATTGAGTCAGTCTTACTACCAAGTGCAAAATATGTCAAACAAGGTTTTTCATTTTAGACAAGAAGAGTAAGGCTATTTGTCAACGGTGGAATTATTTGCCCCCAAAAACAGATTATTTAGTAATGCCAACAGCATAGTTTTTTAGCCAGAATTTTGACAGGAATTTTCACCTTTGGGGATTTTTGGGTTGTTTTCAGCCGGTGGAAGGCACTTCAATTGGAGAATGTTAAAATTTTTAAGAGTGACCGTACTTTTTACCTTGATCTGAGACGAATTTTCAGAGTGGAAAATTGGATCTCTAATATTTTTCTTTCTTTAGTTTTTTAACCATTTGATTTTCAAACCTTTGTTGTTGTGTTAATGACCCTTTTAATAGATGGTTGTGAGGGACGTTTTAGTGAGTAGACACACATCTTTATGCTGGAAGTAATAATTAAGTCCCTATTCTAATATTTTGATTGAGTTTTGTACTTTCATAACACTTGTCATGCAATTTATATGTATATGTATATGTATAGGTTTGCATAGAATAATAGTTGATTTAAATGTGTCATAATACACACTAATAATGGTTTCTATATCCGAGGTTGAGCCGAGGCTTTTATTTCTGCCCTTTGGACGAGGCTTCCAACTGTCCTTTAGTCTTGTTAGATGGGGCTTAGGCGATAGAGGCATTTTATGCTTTGGTTTGACCTCTCTGACTTTGATGCAAATGCTAATGGTCATAATGTTAAGTAATGGAACTCTCTTGGGGCTGACGTGGAGCCCATGTTGATACGTAATGGAATCATCTTGGGGTTGATGTGGAACTCGGTGTGTAATAATTATTTCAGCACGTAACATTATTCCATCAAATCCGAATTTCATATTCATGTGGAACGAAAGTGCTTGACGCCTTTTCTATTGCTAGTGCCGAAATTTTGGGTTGCCATTTACCTCATGGCTTTGCCGTTTTGCATTATAAGGTGAGGATGCCGAAGCAAAATAAATGGTTCCGCTTATACGAGGCATTTGTGAAAAAAAAAAAAAAGGCACAAAGCAGATATAACTAGTATTCTAGCATTATAAAAATTATGAGGTTTCATATATGAAAGAAATCCAATAGAAATCAAGTACTTGTATAATGGTGGCCTTTTCAATCCTCGACTTATTTTTAAGAGGATGCTCTTTTATTCCCAAGATAATTTTTTTCATACAGGCTAAAAGAGTAAGTCCACGGAGGGTTCTTTGCTTATCTCTCTTATATGATTTTGTTAATGGGGGGGATATTCTTTCAATTCCTAAATAATTTATCAATACACGTTGAAGGGGTTATTAGCTTATATTCCTTGTAGGTTTTTGTTTATTGTATACTCTTTCAATCCCATAAGTTGCCTTCAGTTGGAGAAACTCTTTCAATATCCAAGAGTTTTGACTAGCGCAGGGCGAAAAGAAGACAATTCCACTATTGATTGTTAAAATATCTTTCCTACCAGGGCTTTATATAAATATCTCCATATGCTTATGGAGAAGGGAGCTCAACTCTCTCATTGAGGTCTTTGAATATAACACAGAACCAACAGTCCTCAATGAGTTAATAGGGACTAAACAAGACCACAACTCCCTCATTGGGTCTTTAGAGAAAATTGGATACCAATAATTATTAAATTAATAGATAGTGTTGACCCCAAAAAATGAACTCAATAGATGTCGGGCCCACTCTTGCCACGACAAGCACTGATCCGGCATGTTTTTACCTGAAAAGGAGCGGTAAGCTAGTTGGTTTGAACGCGGTAGGTACTTTCCGACGAAAGACAGATGTTCAGGTTCCGACGGTTGGGTTTAGACAGCACTTGTGCTATCAACGAGTGCTCGATCCGTTTTCCCTAACTAAATTGCTCTTTTGTAATGAAATATGTGGAATGATAGATATGAGAATGTATAATATATTGTTGAGTGTGTCAATATATCTTCTTCACTTGTATTTTATCAGACAAAGCCAAGCATGCAAGTATGTTATTTCCTCTATTGATCGCACCATCATTTTTTCAGTACAAAGAGATGCTATTTATACTAATCTAGCGACATGGGGACCGTTGGATCGGATCCACGTGGCAACATCTCCTAGACCGAGGCTTCACATCACTGTTCATTCATTACATTCGATGTTTGACAACGGATCAGCCGCGCTACTAGTAGGCTGGCACTGACACATTAACACTACATACACTTTATGATAGACATCCCATCAATCAGTTCTAATAGATCTCCGAATCTGTTGGGAGGCAGCGTCGGCATTAGCATGTGTTGGGGTCAACTTTGGGCTTATGGACATCTCGTGTGATTGAGCTTCGGTGCCTTAATACTTCATACATGAAGAATTTCTGCCTTTGCATTGAGGGGCTTTAGGCAAACCTTCGTTACTTGGGCTGGAAGGGACATCAGACGAATATAGCCTCGGCACTCGCACGACCTCGGATAGTTGGATCCTTTGTTATCCTTGACTGTGCTGACTTTTTAACTGACTCTATGTCCACTTGGCTACGGGGAGTACGTGGCTATCCACGTGGAGTGTTGACTTGGAGCCTGTGATTTCAGGGGGTAACAATAGTCCCCCAAGTCTATGCATGGTTATTCATGTAAAGCATGGACTTTTTCATGTCATGTAATTTCTTGAAGGAAAGAGGCTCTAATCTTGGCATACCTTCCTGTTAGCATCTTCCGAAGTGATGCACATGGTGAGTTCTGTCTCTAGTATCCGAGGAGAGTGACGTAACCGAAGTTCATAGTGTTTTCCTTTCAGAAGTTAGGAGTGTCTGCCGTTGACAAGACAACATCGGAGTGATAATTCCGAGGAGTTTGTTTAAATAATTTATCAGAAATACGAGGAGTCCTTGGTGATGGCGCCTTAATGATTTGACGCTGTTTGCTGTTTCCAATAAAAGGTAATTATGATGGTACAATTCACAATGCATGCTACAGCTGCCGCATTAAATGAGTAATCATGGCTCTCTTCTGTTCCCTATTTGATTTATAGGCGCGATAGGGCACGTGCGCCCCACGCCTTGATCTGAACCGTTGAATCCGAAGCATCTGAAGTGATATGTGGCTCAGATTTTAGTCTCTAGACGTAGGTTAGATGGCTTAAACCTTGATCCGACGGCTGGGGTCGAGCTTTCCTGCCTATAAAAGGAGATTGCTTTCAAGAAAAATTCTTTTTTTCTCTACCTCTACGAGAATTTCTGCCCGCGAGTTTCATCTTCTCCAAACTTTCTTCAAGTTCTCCAATCTTCGAGATTTCTTTCTCTCCTGTCCAGGATATTCTTGTAAGTGTTGTGAACCCCCACTGTGTTTCACAAAAAAATTCTTTCAGGTTCCTGGATCAATAGCATCTTCTTCCTCTTCTGAAGATAGCGTAGGTATCGATAGGTTAGTTGTTGGGACGGGGGTGAACTGGCCAGTACTGCCGACCCTATTAGGGCTGTCGAAGCTGGCGAAGCGACGCCACTTTGGGAGAAGGGTCCGAGGGTGAGGATGAAAGAACAGCTTAGGGGCAGCCAAAATTCCTTCTAATGCCAATCCAACCAAGCTAGCTGACCTTAGGGTGAAATTTAGGATTCCCTACAATATACAATTAATATCCCCGTCTCCTGATGAGCGAGCCTACTACCCTAGGCAAGGATGTGTCACAATTAGCGAGTACCTTCTCAAGGCAGGACTTCGTCTACCCCTTCACCCTTTTTTTTGAGTCGTCCTTAGATTATATGGACTGGCTCCCAGCCAACTTTCTCCCAACACTTGGGTCCAGTTAGTCGGTTCCTATATTCTTTGGAAGAAAACTTTCCTGGGCAAGGACATGCCCCTTTACGTTTTCCAAACCATCTACCAGCCTAGGTCGTTAGGCAAAGGGAATTCTAGGGGTTGGTATTCCATGTGCCCATGGGGGGGCATGCTCCTTTCATGACAGGTCTTCCTTTCTCCATAAAAAGGTGGAAGGAAACCTGGTTCTGGGTTTTGGGAAAGTAGCAAGGGTGTGAGGATGACACTGTCCCCTTCGTCAAAGTCTCGAACTCTTACTCCAAGCCCAGTGAGTGCTAATTTTAAGCGTTGTTTCCGACTTTCTTTCCGAACCTTTTTACTAATGCAATGTTCATCACTTTCAAGGACTGTTGAACGTTTTGAGCTTGATTCTTCTCATTGGGAGATCTTGTCTGACATCTACCGTCAACCCTCCTCGACTCGTCACTTCGACAATTTGGTCACCCCACAGCGATTTTATGAAGTTGTAGCTCTCATGGAGTCTAGATATATTTTCAGCTTTTGCGAACGTTTTCTCGTCTGCCTATTTGTCGCCTTTCATTCATGTCTGACTTCGGAGCATTGCTTGCAGAGAACTTAAAAAAAATGAAGGTGCCTACCCCTGATATGGCCACTATTCTGGCAGCCACTTCGACGATGGGTCGCAAGGGTGTGAAGGGCACATCTGCCTGGGAAAGGCAGATCAAAGGGAAGTTGGAGAGGGCCAGCAAGGAAGCTGCCTCTCAAGAGGAGGGTCGGCCCCCTTTGCTGGACCGAGAAAAGCAGGCGTTGGTTGAGGAGCCCAAGAAGAAATTTCGAGTTTCCACCACCGGGGTGGATAGCTCCAACCAGGTCATCGGTCTGAGGTGTCGGCAGGGCAGAAGTTACTGGCGGCATCTTTTACTGCGGCCACCGAGGGCAAAAGTGGCTAGCTTCCTCGGAACCCCAAAAATAAAATCCTGCCAAGCAGTTGAGGACCTCGAGTGATACCACAAGCTCTCAAGGTATGCCGGCTATGGCAAAGAGGCCTGATGAGTTGGAAGCTCTTGCTCTTCTACCCCTAGAGGTACAAATGGCTACGACGACGATCCATCAGTTTTGGATAGCCAGTGGCAGAACTTCGTTGAGGCAAGCGACGTGGTGGACGTCGTCGCCACTATGGTAGCCCAGGCTACGAGGTCATTTAAGATGGCCATACAGGTGGAGGCCCTTTTCAAGACCCTCCAAAGGAAAAATAAGGAGTTTGTGGATAAGGCTTCTCAAGCAGAAGGGGTTGCCAATAAGGCCGAGGCCGAGGCCGAGAAGGAGAATAAGGAGTCTGTGAAACTTGCTTCAGCCCTGGAAGAGATTGGGAAATTTAAGAAGGATGTGCACTTATCTCAGAGTGAAGTGGTCTCTCTTAGGAAGCGGGTGGGGACTTCCGATACCCACCAACGTCAGGCTACTGAAGCCCTTGAGAAGGCCAATCAAGAAAATGTTTCTTTGAAGAAGACGGTGGAGGAGCTGACTCCCCAGGTGCCTGGTTTGACTGAAGAAGTTCAGACCGTGCGTAGCGATGCTGAAATTGCTATCAAGAACGCTGAACATCACTTATTAGCCAACTTTCACCTTACTAAACATTACAAACGCTTTGGCACGTATTGGAGGAGGTACGTTTATGCCGAAGTCATCGATTAGCTTGAGGTACACAATCGGGGAGGCCGGGACTTCTGACTTGAGGGCAGAGTTTTTGGAAGTTGAAGAAGAGGAGTGTGGTGAGCCTCAGACTCCAGCTGAGGGTGTAGAGGTTACAGAGCTTAATGAAGATGATGCTAAAGAGGCCAGTCCTGCCGAAGCTGAAGCCGTAGTACCATTCGAACGCCCTCAACCCTCGTCCCCTAAGGCCTAAATATTGCTTTATTCTTACTAATATGTAAGGACTTCAGTCTAAGTTTTCTTTATCTTTGTATTTTAATTCATATTCAATGAAATTATATCTTTTTCTTTATTTGGCTTCTGTTGTTCTTTTATTGTCGCGCATTGATAACTTTTGACCTCGAAGCAACTCGCCGACTTCTGAAGTTTAATATGCTGTGGCTTGTTAATAACTTTCGGTACTTAACGACTTGCCAAATTCTGAAATGTAATATACTTTAACAACTTCTTAGGTCTACTTCATAATTAATCACACTTGTAGTCTATTAGCAGATTCCAACATCATTAACTCCGAACTGCACTTACCAACATAGATATTAACCCTTATCTCGTAAAACTTCATAATTAATCACACTTGTAGCAAGTGTTTGAAGGTTATGCATCTTTTAATTAGCACGCCTTTCCGGTGGTAATAAGGAGTAATATTTTTCATAAAGCTGAATTCCTTATGTATTTTCAGATGTCTTTAAGTTGGAAAGTTTTACCCACTTAGAGGCTATTCTGGCTCTGAAGTCTCCGAGGTTGCTTAGCCTGTGTAAAAAGGGAATTTATCATCCCTGTTGTTGGTTGAGTAAACGTTTTATTCTCCCAGGGCGAAGTTATACATGTGCAATTGAAGCATCAATCCACTGAAGCTGAGATTGGTATTATGCAACGTCCTAATCCCCCAAGTCCAGGCATAAACTTTCATGTTATGCATGGAATTTCAACAAGTAGTTCGGGCCTAAAAAGGGGGGTCGGCAATATGTTACTGAGGAATTTTCGAACTGAGTAAATAGGACTGGCCGAGGCTGTCAGTCACACTGAAGATGAGGCGAGTCTATTTTGAATTTATGCACATATTTGTGCACGTGATTTGATAGTTTCACGTGTTTTCAAGACGACGGTATTAATACAACTTCCAACATATGTCTGGCCGTTAGCAATGAATGCCCAATGATGGCCGATGATTGGGATGCATTGACAAAGAGAACTGTTTGAATTCTACGATTCAGATCTTTAGAAAACTGTACGCCTGTGATTTACTTGGATCTCATCTGACGGTTGGGACTCGTTCCTCTCCTTTATAAAAGTGAGAATCTTGCCATTTCAATGCTTTACCTTTGTAAACCTTTTGTCATGAATTTTCACCGTTCTTTGATAGCTTTCTAGCAACCAATTTTTGAACCTTTGTTCTTCTTTGTAAACGAATTCAGGGAGTATTTTATAGATATTGGATAGATGGCTCCCAAGAAAGAGTATCCCTAACCTGATGTGGCTACAATTATCAATGCTACCTTCCGGAGATTCTCTTCAGGGACCAGGCGAAGATCAGAGTGTCATGTCCAAGATGTAGTCGTGAGAGTAAAGTGAGGGGTCTCCCAAGGAAATTGATCCATATCAGCGAGTGTTCTGGTAGTGTTGGGACCCCCGTGTCCTATCGGAAAAAGGAGACTCCTAATCAGCCAAAGCTGATGTAGGCTTCTATCGCTGCTGCGATAAAGGAGCAGCTTCGGGAGGACATTGATGAGGTTGAGGACACTACATCAGTGTCTGTCGAGGCCCCCAAGAAGAAGTTGGAAAGGACTTCAGGAAAATCTGGAAATTTCTTGGGAGGGCGTGATAGTAAAATTGCCCAAGCTATGATAGAGATGTTGCCTGGAGAGGTTCATAGTGCCACTGAGGTCTTCTGGACTGAAAGGTGGCAAGATTATGTGGCCACCTGTGATGTAGTAGATCTGACTGCCACTCTGGTGAGTCAGAGTGCCAGGGCTTTTGGAGTAGCCTTGGAATGTCAAGAAGCCTTGGCCGATATTCAGCAGAAGAATAAGGCCTCGTATGATAGGCTAAACGTTACTGAGGCTGAACTGAAGAGAGTCAGAACAGAAGTTGATGAGTTGAGGGCTCATAAAGTTGAAGACGAGGCAAAGTTAGCCTCTGCCCTAGCTGAGATCGAAGTTATGAAGAACGAAGTCCATCAGTCTCAATGCGAAGTGGCCGCTCACCAGAAACTTACTACCGAGGCTCTGGAGTAGGTGAACGTTCAGCTGACTACCAGCAGAAGAGCTCGAGACCATGTGGAGAAACAGATGAAATGGTATGCTAATGAACCCAGAAAGTACCAGTTAGATGTTGTCGAGGCAGGTAAAATTGTCTGAGGACTTATATTTCCGATTTCCATAATATTGAAGAGTATCAACTCCTCGGCTCATATTGGAGAAAGTATGCTTATAACGAGGTCGTTAGCAGGATGGAGCAGCTATTCTCTGACCTCGATACTTCTGAGCTAAGGAGGGAGTTTATTGAAGACGAAGTGCCTCAAACTTCCGTTGATGACGACTGTATCGAAGTGATTCCGGAAGAGGCTCCAGTGGAGGAAGTGGCTCCTCCCCTACAACTGGCGATCAAGCCCCTTCTACTCCTCCGGAATAGGCATAGGTTTACATAGATTTTATCATTTTTAAAGCTTCCGAGCCTCCTATTGCATAGGCATAGTCATTGAATACAACTTTCCATTTTTATTGTTCCCAGTTTTTTTTTTTTTTTAAAGTTGGTGTGTATTAGCAATAACTTGATTGTGTGCTGAGCCGATTTCAATCTTTCATACTTTAGGGAATATGCGCTTTTTAGTCTTGCCTTGATATTAATATACTGAATCGAATGTCGACCCTCATTGAGTCATAACCCAGTAGACCTGAGTTAGAATGATCTGAACCTTTGTGAAAGGATTTCCAATGTCCACTTTGGTTGAAAATTGTCTCTTTGCTTTGAGGATTTCGACTCGTCTTGGAACCCAAGCTAGGTGATCCCTTTCCTGGGAATGTCATGCAAAGGCTTCTTCGTTGACGTTTAGGTGTCAAAGGAAGGCATGTGTGTCCGCATCGGAATCCAAGCGAGGTGATCCCTATTTGGGAATGTGAACCTCTCTTTCGAAGCGCCAACACTTCCTTCCATGGTAGATGGTTCATCCATGCAAATGCTTCTTCCTTAACGTTGGCTATCAAAGGAAGACAGGTGTGTCCATCTCAGAATCCAAGCAAGGTGATTTCTATTTGGAACTGCCAACCTCTCTTTCAAGGCACCAACGCTTCCTTGCATGGTGGATGGTTTATCTATGTAAAGGCTTCTTCCTTGACATTCGGTTGTCAAAGGAAGGCATGTGTGTCCATCTCAGAATCCAAGCGAGGTGATCCCTATTTGGGAACGTCAACCTCTCTTCCGAGGCGCCAATGCTTTCTTGCATGGTGGATGGTTCATCCATGCAAAAGCTTCTTCCTTGAAGTTTGATTGTCAAAGGAAGGCATGTGTGTCCACCTCGGAATGCAAGCGAGGTGATCTCTATTTGGGAATGTCGACCTCTCCTCCGAGGAGCCAACGGTTTCTTGCATGGTGGATGATTCATCCATGCAAAGACTTTTTCTTTGACGTTTGGTTGTCAAAGGAAGGCATGTGTGTCCATCTCGGAATCCAAGCGAGGTGATCTCTATGGTGGATGGTTCATCCATGCAATTTATTTGTACAAAAGGTTTTTATTTATTTACAAGGACTAATAAAGACCCTAAGCCGTGGTTAAAATTCACGGTAATACATTCGCAATGAACTTTCCCATCCACGTCTTTGATCCAGTAGGTTCTAGGTCGAAATTCTCTCTCGATACGATAGGGCCCTTCTCAGTTAGGTCCCAAGGCTCCTACCTCTGGCTCTTTGAAGGACAAGAAAACTCTTCGAAGCACCAGATCGTTTACCCGGAAGGATCTCTTCTTTATCCTGGCATTGTAATACCGGGTTATTTTTCTCTGGTACATGGTCATTTTGATTTGGGAATCATCCCTCCTTTCTTCAAAGAGATTAATCCACATCTTCTTGATTCATCATTACCTATCTTATTGAAGTGTATCCTCCTGGGGGATGGAAGACCCACCTCAGCGGGGCTCATGACCTCTGCCCCATATGCCATGGAAAACGGGGTTTCCCTGGTGGCAGTTCGAATGGTGATTCTGATAGCCCACAGAACCTAGGGTAGTTCATCTACCCAAGCCCTTTTCAAGGTGTCAAGTTTCCTTTTCAGGGTATATTTGATTGTTTTGTTTACAGCCTCAACCTGCCCATTTGCCTGAAGGTGATGTGGGGACTAAACTCCACATGTTACACCATAATGGGACTTATGAATTGAAATTGAAGCATGTTCCCTTACACCAATCATAGCACTATCAAACATTTTGACAACCCCACACTTATTTTCTTGCACACCACACATATTATGATGATGAACAATACTCCACTAGTTCTAAGGTTTGGGTAAAAATGTTTTTTTTCTTCTGTTTAAAGCTTGTAACGTGGGTTTACACAAAGGAAAGACAATAAGGCTCAAAGGGGTTAACCAAAGGAAAATTTGATTACATGGTAAGCTATTTGGCTAAGGTGGCTAATTTCTGTAACAAAAATGACCTTAATCATATTCGTGCATGCATGTGTCAATGTGATCTTGAAGAGAATCAAGGCAAATTCTAGATAAACAAAAACATTGAAGAATATCACACATGAAAGAAATAATGAGACTGTTATGGATATGTCAATCTAAAGGCTCAAATATTCACCGACTTTTTGTCTACAAAATTTAGTCACTACCATCCTCAAAGAATATAACTGAACTAAGTAGCTCTAAGTTGTAAGATTATTAATTCAATCATATTATGAGTTCTTCGAAAGTCTAATTAATTCTTGTAAATAGCATACACAACAAAAAAAATCATTTAACCTCAACTCCTCTTCTTGAAAAATCATGCAAAAATTTTCAATTTTTTTTACATATAAACTCAATCTAAATGCTACCTAAATCTAAATCCTCTCCCCCACACTTAAAACTTACATTGTCCCCAATGTAAGGTGCAATACAAAGAAAAAGACAAAGATAACTAACATATGAATGTGAAAAACAAAAACTAAAAAGATAAAGGAACGAACTTCCCTTGGGTTGCCTCCCAAGCAGCACCTTGACTCGACTCAATGTTCCTTTATTAAGCCTGGATCTATCATGGTTGACTTCAATCTTCGTTGTGGTGCATCAAGTCCATTGAGAATGATAACTGACGGTGTTCTTCCACCTCCATGGAATGTATACTTGTAGTGACTGAGGTGAGACTTCAAATCTGAAATTGAAGTTTGCAAAACAGAAAATAAAGGCCTCTCATTAGAAACTGGTAATACAAAATAAGAACTGTTACATGACTTTGGAAGATCATTTAATGCTGCCACAGTTCTTTGTAACTTGGTGTTTAAAACCAACTCCTCTTTTTTTATCCCCAAGATGCTCATTAATGACAGATTCTCATTCATTTTTAGCAACAAATTTGAAAACATCATGTGCTAATTGATCAATTACATCAATAAAATGAACATAATTGTTATTACACGGATATTTCATGGAATCATAGATATTAAGTTCAATGATCTTATCATCAAACTCCATGGTCAATTTGTCATTAAGAAAATCTATTTTAGTTTTGGATGTCCTTAAAAATTGTCTTCCTAACAAGATAGTGGTAGTATGATTACTATTGTCGATGTCAAGCACATAAAAATCAGTATGGAAAATCAAACCATCAATTTTTACAAGAACATCCTCAACTAGACCCATAGGATAGGCGTTAGATTTGTCTGCCAATTGAATTTTGACACTAGTGTCATTTAAAGGCCCAAATTTCAAAGAAGCGTATACAAAATATGGCATGACATTAATAGAAGCTCCTGAATCTATCATGGCATTTTGAAACTTACCGTTACCTATCGTGCAAGGGATAGTGAACATGCTAGGATCCTTGCATTTTACAAGAAGTCTCTTTTGAATAATTGCAGATACAGTCTCTCCAACATTAACCTTTTCAATTTCCCTTTAGTTTCTGTTTCCTCTTACTTGTGTACAATTGTTTTAAAAATTTAGCATAACGATGCACTTGTTTAATGATAGCTAAAAGTGGAATATTTACCTCGCATTTACTAAAAATTTCATACAACTCATCATGATCTCGTTCATATTTTCTAGATCCTACTAAAGTTTGAGGGAAAGAAGGTACATGTTTATAATCCAAAAGAGGTGGAAACTTACGCTTAGTTACGTCATTATCGTTGGGAGCACTCTTTTCTGTTGTGATATATTCCTCATTTTCTTCCTTCAATGATGTAGGGGCTATCTTCACTGGAACTTCAACCTCCGTGCCAGTCCTCAACATGATTGCACTTACATTTTCCCTTAAATTTACTACCGTTTGAGATGGTAGTTTCCCCGCATTCTGTGACTCCAATCGACTGACCGCGTTAACTATTTGACCAAACAGTGAATGCTAGCCATTCTCTCCTGTTGAAATTGTAAAGTGTTAGTGGCCAGAGATTTAACAATATCTTCTAAAGACATACCAGAGTTAGAAGTTTGGTCATGTTATTGTCTAGGAGGGTATGGCTGATTATATTGCTGGAAATTCTGTCGATTTTGATTTATAGATTGATTCACTTGTCGATTCCCATAGCTAATATTTGTATGATCTTTCCATCCTTAGTTGTACGTGTTTGAATAAGGATCATAATTCCTCTGTGGTTATCCAGGAAAGCTACCAGCTGCATTTACGCATTCAACGGATTCCTCTTGAAGTGTTGGGCACATATCGGTGGAATGGCCTACCAATGAACAAATTTCACAAGCTTTTGCTGTTTGGACATTACCTGTAACCATTCGACAAATAAGAGTAGTTAGACTCTCAAGTTGTTTTTCAATGGATGAGACAATTCAAGAATATATATATATAT
>OU503043.1:13159583-13171953 GCA_912172775.2 Fraxinus pennsylvanica
ACAAGATAAAGGAATCAAACAATTACGGATTTCATAATTAACTTAGCGGTAGATTGTAACGAATAACAAACTAGTAGGTCTCCTAACAATTAAACATAACAATCATGAAAATGAGTGCAGAAAAATATTCAATACGCAAAATAAGAATTAAACAATAAGAAAAAATATTTAGATCTCACAATATGTGGTTTCAAGTCTTCAATTTCCTTCAACTAAGTGTAAAAGTTATTTACAATTCATGAATTTAAGAGAGAAATAATGAAGAATGGAGTTTGGAAGCGTTCTGTACGTTCTAGTTGCGTTCTTGGGTTGGAAATCACGTATTTATAGTTGTTTCCATAAGTGATTGACTTAAATTCAGAAATCAAAATTTTTGTGTCGGGAATGAACTATGCGGTCGTATAGTTATAGGTCATGTGGTCGTATAGAACAAATAAATCTAGCCCTGAAACTCGCGGTAATGGTCTATGTGGTCGCAAGAAATTAACACTATGCGACCACATAGTGTTAATTTTTCTCTGTCGAACAGCTTTTAGTATTTTGGTCATATCTTTCTCTCTTGATATCTGATTGAGACAATTCAAGATGTATTAGAAAGATAACTCAAAGAGGTACAACTTCGCTTTATATATCATCCTCCAATTCGATCATTTACAATGTCAAAAATGGGTCTCAATATGAGGATAAAAATCGATGCATAACTTTTTCGCCTGAAAGTTTATATTTGATAATACATTGATTGTATTTCATCCATTTAACTTATTTCTTCATCCAATTGACCTCTAATACTCTCAAATCTTCATTGTGAGGTTCAACATGGCTTTTTAGTTTTTTCACTTTAGTCCCCGAACTTTTATTTTCTTTCATTTTGGTCTTTTTCCACTTATTTCTTCCAAATTACGCTATATCCATCAAATTGCCATCCAAATCAAAATATGAGATTAATAAGTACATTTTGACATAAAATAATCATACGAGCGTCTTAAATGAAGATGAAAAACTATGCATTTTACATTCATATCAAAGTAGGCTGCCCTTCTTCGTAGCTTTTGAGCTTCTTCTTTCTGATAAGGTAGGGTCTGATCCCTTAGATATGATATGTTGGGTTTCATCCAGAGAGGTGTATTCTCTATCCAGATTACCATTCTACTGACCTCGGTCGAAGGTCTAAGGAGGTGCTCAATGGGAACCATAGTGAGTAGTTCTTAGTCTTTGCTACTTGCTAACTTTGCTAGTACGTCAGCGTGAGCATTGTGGGACCTCGGTATTTGCATCAGTTTGAACCTTTCAAATGAAGGGACGAAGCTCATTACCATCTTTAGGTAGGCTGCTATAGATTTGTCCCGGGCAGAAAAGTGTCCATGGATTTGGCTGACCAACAACTGGGAGTTACTGCTGATTATAAGCCTCTTTACTTCTAATTCCTTCACCAGTCGGAGGCCAGCCAGAAGAGCCTCGTACTCAGCTGCGTTATTGGTTACCTTAAAGTTGAACCTTACTGCAGAAGTAAGTTTGTGTCCTTTTGGGCTGACCAATATGATTCCTGCCCTTGAACCAGAGTCTCCAGAAGACCCATCCACAGAGAGCTCCATATCTGAGGTTTAGTGGGTTCCATTTCTTTTTCATTATTTGGTACAGGGGTGAATTCCGCCATAAAATCAGCTAGGGCTTGCCCTTTAATAGCCGTCTTTGGTTTGTAACTGATGTCGCACTCACTAAATTCCACAGCCCATTTAAGCAATATTCCCGAAGCGTCAGGCTTTTGAAGTACTTGTTTAAGGGGGTAATTGGTTAGCACGTGTATCCTGTGAGCTGGAAATAGGGCCTCAATTTCCTCGAGGCTATTATTAGGGAGAAGGTCAGCTTTTCCATGTCAGGATATCGTGTTTCAGCAGTGATGAGCGCTTTGCTGACATAGTAAACTGGTAGTTGATGGTTGTCTTCTTCCCTTATCAGAATTGAGCTCACTGCCTCGGAGGTTACCACCAAATATAGGTGCAATACCTCGTGATCTGTTGGTTTGGAAAGAAGAATCAGCTGTCCTAGATGCTTCTTTAATTTCTGCAGGGCCACCTCACATTCTTCTGTCCATTGGAACTTGTTCCCCCCTTAAGAATTTTGAAGAATGGGAGGCATTTGTCTATCACCTTAGAGATGAAGCGATTTAGAGATGCTACTCTCCCAGTGAGGCTTTGCACTTCTTTTGGCTTTTGGGGTGATCTCATTTCAATCAAAGTTCTGACCTTTTCAGGATTCACTTCGATGCCTCTTTGATTAACTATGTAACCAATGAACTTGCCAGATGATACCCCAAGAGCGCACTTTAAAGGATTGAGCTTCATTATGACCTTTTCTGTGTGCGCTTCGATGCCTTTTTGATTTACTATGTATCCAAGGAACTTGCCGGATGATCACCCGAAAGCGGATTTTAAAGGATTGAGCTTCATTCGATACCTCAATTTTACCATCAAGTTGTCAAGATTGATCACTGGAGAAAGGCTATGGAAGCTGAACTTAGGGCTATGGAAATAAACAACACCTGGTCCATTACAAATTTGGCTAAGGGTAAACACTCTATAGGTTGCAAGCGGGTATATAAAATCAAGTATTAGTCAAATGGAAGCATAGACATATACAAAGCGAGACTAGTGGCGAAAGGGTATACTCAATATGAGGGATTCGATTTATTGAGATCTTTTCACCCGTGGCTAAGCTGGTGACAATCAAGGTTCTTCTGGCCATAGCTGCATCAAGTAAATGGCATATAACCCAGTTGGATGTTAATAATGTGTTTCTCAATGGTGATTTGTTTGGGGAGATTTATATGGACCTTCCAATGGGGTATAATAAACAAATTAATTCTGGCAAACAAGGGGAGCATCTAGTTTGCAGACACCATAAATCAATATATGGCTTGAAGCAAGTCTCAAGGCAATGGTTCTCAAAGTTCTCGAATGCCTTGATCTGTCATGGATTTCTTCAATCAAAATTTGACTATTCCTTATTTACTAAAGGCACTGGCAGTTGTTTTGTTGCTTTACTAGTTTATGTTGATGATATAATCATCACTGGACCTAATCATCAGGAGATTGAATCCTTAAAGAAATTCTTGCATAGCCAGCTCAAGCTAAAGGATCTGGGGCAGTTAAAATATTTTTTGGGTTGGGAAATTGCTCGATCATCTAAAGGCATTTTCCTATCCCAACGACAATATACTCTTCAACTGCTTGAAGACACAGGTTTCCTAGCCAGCAAACCTACTTCATTGCCCATGGATCCAAAGATTCGTCTCAGTTCATTTAAAGGTGAAGTTTTGGTTGATGCTTCAATGTATAGATGGCTAATTGGGCGATTGTTGTACTTAACCATTACAAGGCCTGATATCACATTTGCGGTTCACAAGTTGAGTCAATTCGTATTTCAACCAAGAAAGCCACATTTAGATGCAGTACATCACTTATTGCAGTACATAAAATTTACTCGAGGGCAAGGCATCTTGTTTTCATCACAGTGTTCCTTTCAGCTGAGGGCCTTTGCAGATGCAGATTGGGGAAGCTGCCTTGATTCAAGGAAATCCGTCACATGATTTTATATATTCCTTGGAGATTCTTTACTCATGGAAAGCTAAAAAGCAGACAACCTTATCTAGATCTTCCGCTGAGGCAGAATACCGAGCATTGGCATCTACTTCTAGTGAGTTGGTTTGGATTAATCAGTTGCATCTTGATTTCCAGATTTCACCTGCCCTTCCTGCCTTGATTTTTTTTGATAATCAAGTAGCCATTCACATTGCTATCAATCCAATTTGCCATGAACGTACTAAACACATAGAAATCGACTACCATTTTGTAAGAGACAAAGTCGCTGATGGATTTATTAAACTCTTACCCATTCGAACAGAACACCAACTTGCGGATATTTTCACAAAGGCCTTACCAGCCTCACTCTTGTTTCCTTTACTATCCAAAATGGATGTCGTTAACCTCCATTGTCCATCTTGAGGGGGGTAACAGATCTGGAGCTAAGCTGTAATTGAAGCTGGAATAGGAGCTGAACTTAACTGGAGATAGCCGGAGCTAACCGGAAGTAGTTGTGGTGGTTATTTAGTTAGTTAATTCCATTCGTCAGTCTAGTAGTGGTTTGTATAGTTACAAGTTAGAGATTTTCTCTATTTATAGGTCAGAGCAGTGCATTGTAAAATACTTTGAAGATTACCATCGTCACCTCAGCAAAGAAGACATGGGTTCCTGGAGGGTTCTGGGCTTTGCCAGCCGAATTTTGGGCAAGTTTGGAGCTTAGCCTAGCAGCAGCCTTCTGCTTCCTTGAGGTTTCTGTCGCAGCAACAACAAATGGGAGTGGGAGAGGCATCAACTGCAAGGGTTGGTAATTATTTACCCATAGCTCAAGGACAGGGACACCATCTCAATTTGCTCGCATGACTATCCGCGCGTCAATCTTCTGAACAACCAAGGGAAGACGATGGTAATTGATATTGCATTATGAATTTTTTAAGCTAAGTCATTAGTTGTGCATAAGCATTTCTGTTTATTTCATTTAAGGCCTGTCAATGTTATTGTGAATTTTCATCTTGATTTTCAAGTTATGATGCTACTATTGATGAATTCAGCGTACATTAGTTTTTTCATTCAGAGTTGAGATGCCTTTGTATTTATTTATTTTTTTGTTTGGTTGATTATTAGAGTAATAAAGGGAACATTGTGTGAGAATTGAGATGCATCTGTATGAGTATTGAAAAGTTAATCATTTGGTCTTTACATTTTGATGGACTTTTGGTTGATGTTCCATTTTGGGCAAGAACCAAAAAATTACCTTTCTTGGCAATTATTGTTTTTGTGTGGTGCACCATTATGATCTACAGAACCCAAAATGCCTGTCTCATATTGAGATGTTTTGGTGACAAATCGATTGTGGTACCATGTTGCATAAAGCACTACAGTTGGTTGTTAGATGGCAAGTGTTGGTAATGGAGTGAGTAAAACAACCCATACAACAGATCCGTCTACTGATGAATGCTAGCCTCTGAAAACTTTCTCAATACACTCGTTCATGGGTGACCGTGGAGAAATCCATAGCCAAAACAATTTGGCCATCTTTACCATCCGTCACCACACCACCATGAACAAGCTTACACAGACCCTTCACCTTTGAATGCCAAAAGGTCTTGGGAAAAAATCCCTTTGCATAACTTTTTTCTACGAAGGCTAAAACAATGTCCCATGAAAGAAAATCGAATGCGGTGTTCTACGAAGAATAACGGAAGAAGTTATTGTTATCTTACTAGTTATTAAGAGTACATGGTAGGCCACCATTGTTAGAGATTCGTAAAATTCTCAGCTCAATGGGATATACGTGTGAATTTTAGATTCGTTGTGTTGATTATAAACTTTGTTGACGATAAAAATCAGATCAACAAATTCTCTCACCTGGCCAGGACTTTCACCTTCAGATCTCACTAGTTTTGATCTTCAAACTGGAGTTAGAGATGAAATGACTATTTGGGAGGGAGATATTTGAATTGCACCACTTTCTCTTCAAATGAGAGGGTGTTTATAAATTTCCCTCTGAGTTTTAGGATAATTCAATCATTTTGGAAAACAATAGATGGCGGTCCTTATTGACTACTTTATAATTGATTACATTAGGAGTATCATGCTTTATTCATTAGCTCACGTGTGATTGCTGTCTAGCCTGTAGACAGTTGGGATGGGGGAAAGGTTCACGTACTTGGCGCGAAGCTCTTAGGCCTTTTCTCCCTTCCGCATGTTGCATTCATTTTGCTAGCAGGGGCAAAGTTTGCCAACTGTATTTCTTGGTTTAACAAATAGTCCCCAAAGTTCGAATTTATTATTTATATGAAATTTAGGACTTTTATTGTTAAAATTTTGGGGTCATGAGCCTCTTAGATGACTTTGCCCGATTATTTATTTTGCAATTAATGTTCTAGTTAGATAGAACGTATAACGTCTAAAATTGTGTGACATTTCGGCTGAAAATCCCATTGCGATTCTATAGATGTGGTAGACTTCCTTTGACACTATATATGTGTGTCATGTTGTCGCTTGCCTTCATTTTTTCCGAACCATTGAAGATGTATTTTAACACTTTGTTTGTTGTTGATCCTGGGAGGAAAGCCTTTTATCTCTCACATAATTCTTTTAAACGTTGTCATCAATTCTTTATCTTCATTTTTTATTCTACTATATTTTCCTGATGAATCACTCTTAGGCCTTATGCCATCACCTTATGCGACTGGACAATGTTTTAGAATTGCCTTAATATTTCACCTACCATGCTATAGTCGCGTATCTATGATTCTGATTTTGGCACATTTGATCCAAAAACTGGCAAAGAATGGTTCAGGAGTTGGTAAGTCTGCCATCCTCTTGCATCTTCCTCATATATGCATCTGCAAGGGATCGTTGTACAAGGCACAATTTCACAAATTGCGATGAACTTTTATGCATTTTCTTCTTGAACAAATGCCCGGTCAACTTCTAAAGGTTGCTTTTGGCAAAGGGATCACTTTATACTCGGTCTTTCCCTTATCTTTTGACTTAAGAAACCTTTGTCGATGTGCAGGGATTTTAATTTGCGGAATATGTCTTTCGACTATGTAATAGTTTTAGTTCGCATAACATGCCTTTTGACTACGTAATAGATATAACTTGCAAGTGTCATTTGCCTTGTACAGTAAATGATTAATCAACTTGATTCGCTTCGTGCAACAGGAATTCATAATTGAACTTTCGCGAATAATAGTAAATTAGCTGTATTGAGTTTGCTCAATTATTGATAATATTTTCTCAAGTACGTATCATTCCAAAGATGTTTAAGGGGTTCACCATTTTTCCCTATGAGCTTATATGTTCCTGCTCATACAACTTCAACTATTGTATAAGATCTTTCCCATTTTTGACCAAGCGAGCTGAAACTCATTTATTTGCCTGTGACAAATACTTTCTTTAAGATTAAGTCCTTGCTTTGAAGGTTTTCTTGCAAACATTTGAATTGAAGTATATTTCCATCCTTTTCTAATATGCTGCGAGCTTAACTTGAGAATTATCTCGCTTTTTCTCTAAGATATTTAGGTTCGCATTTATAGATTCTTCATTTTGCTCCTTTTCATATCTTATTTTTTTGGTTGAACTAACACCAATTTCTATTGGTACCATGGCCTCCATTCTAGAGGCTAGGGAGAAAGGAGTTTCTCTAGTAGCGATTTTTGTGGTGGTTTAATATGACCACATGATCTGTGGTGATTCATCGACTTATAGTCCCTTCATCGAATCGAGCTTCATTTTTAGGATATTTTTTAGTGCTTGTTTGGGAGGGATTTTTGGAGGAAGAATTGATTTTGAATAGTGATATGATGGGAAATGTGTGGTTGAAAAAGAAGAAAAAATTATTGATGTGATGAAAAATATTATTTTATTGAAGAATATGTGGTTAAAAATAAGAATTGAAAATTGATTTTGAATAGTGATATGATGGGAAATGTGTGGTTGAAAAAGAAGAAAAAATTATTGATGTGATGTAAAATATTATTTTATTGAAAAATATGTGGTTGAAAATGAGAATTGATTTACTGTAGAATTTTGAGAATCTCTCCCAAATAGAGCTTTAATATTTCATTGACGACTTCCGCTTGTCCGTTTGCCTGGGATAATAGAGATTGGAGAAGTGTCTGCAGATACCCAACTCATTGCACATTGATTTTAGCTTCTTCCTTTTTTCCTTGGAATTATGTTCCGTTATCTGAAATTATTAAGTTGGGTGCTTCGAATTGGCATATAGTGCTTTTCCAAATGAATTTACAAGTGTTAGCCTTAATGATATTTACATGAGGTTTGAATTCTACCCATTTGGTGAAATAATTCACTGCCACAATCTTAAATCTCATATTGGATCTTCCCAGGGCAGTGGTTCTACGAAGTCAATTCCCCATTTGGCCAAGGGCTACTACTGGTTACCAGTTCTTGTACGGGCTATCGTGGAATAGATGCGAACATTTGACACTTTTAACATTTCTCGACGAAATTCATTGCATCATTTCTCGTATTAGGCCCAAAATATCCTCTCTTTTTTTTAAGGCTTTTTGTACTAGGGGGTGTCCACTAGTGAGGTTACCACATATGCCTTCATGGATTTCCTTCATTACAAACAACGTTTTGTCCCCGCTTATGTAATTAAGTAGAGGAAGTATGTACTTTTGCTTAACTAAGATAGCACCTTGCATTATGTATCTTGTGACTCTAATTTACAGTTTCTGTACTGACTTTTTATCTTCAGGGAGTATTCCATCTTTCAAATAAAAAATGATGCCTTGCATCTAGAAAGTTTTATCCTGTATCCATAGGATTTTCTCTACTTTTCTTCCAACTGATGGTTTTAGCAGTGATTACGCTCAAAGAATAATGTGGTAGTTGTAGCACAGTTTTGGGTGTCATATCCACAGGGAGATGGAAGAATATTTATAGGATCAAAAAGACTGAATTGTTTTCTCAAATGTGTACTAAAATTCAATGTTGAAAGGTGAAATTAAAATCAATAATTTGAAGTAGAGAAGTATCGAAATTCCCTCAATTGGATTGGATAAATCATATCAATTATTCATTTTTATAACACAATTAGAGGCTTTCATCCCGACACTCTAATCGGAAGATATATCATGAAAATCAATTTAATTTACAAATGTAATTCTAGAATTTAGACTTAAGACATATTCACACAATTTTATTGGAACAAGATCAAAGATCGATCATACACATCAAGCTTAAGGCAGTAATCAATCCCCCAATAAAGTGAAATTGAGATTAAAATTTAACAATTAGTTTAATCTAATGATAGAAAAAGCATGACTGGATTTATGAAGGATAGAATAATTGTTAAACTAATCTCAACAACAAATAATTGAAATTGAAACTCAATAAATAATTTGATTGAACAATGGAAAAAAGCATGACTGAATCCATGAAAAATCTTGTAAATATTAAACTGATTTCAATATAAATTCAAGAGAATGAAAATCTAAATTTTAGCATTGTTTGACAATGAAAGATCAAATTAAATGAATAAAAGACATGAAATCACCAATTCCAACCGAGTTCCATCGTAGCTTCACCAAGAGTTTTAGTTCTCCATGAGTTTTTTGAGCCAAAGAGGAGAATAATGGTGCATGGTAGCCTTCTTTCATATGTATTATGCTGTTAAGTATTTGTAAGAGTCGAAAATTGGATGAAAATCACGTCCAAATTGGTTTCCAAAAGAGTTCTAATCGAATAAATAAAATTGTCTTCACGAGCGAATTTTTTGTCTATGCACAACAGTCAGTCATTTAATTATAACGTTATCTATTGATATCCGATTTAGAAGATTAAAAATGATTTATGAAAATAACTCAAAGAGCTACAACTTTGTTAGAAATATCTCTTTTCCAATTCGGAAGTTTATTATGCCAAAAATGGGTCACAATCTTCAACTAAAAATCTGGAATATATTTGTGCGAATTGGAAATTGATTTTGATCATATTCCATTCGTTTTTGACTTCTAATTGCTTTCAATCGACCCTTAGAATTCTCGAACCTTCATAGTGTGCTCTATCACAATTTTTGAGCATTTGGACTTTAGTCCCCAAACATTCATTTTCTTCCATTTTGGTCATTTTTCGCTCTTCTCTTCAAATTTTCACCGTTTTCACCATTTTGCGACCTAAACCAAGATATAGAAGTACTTAGTGCATTTAAGCGTCAAATAATCATAGAAACACAAATATTAATGGGTGAAAAATGTAATAAATGTTCTATTATCAGGCAGTAGTTCTACATGACTGTTTTAAATGGCTCCATGTCTTTTGAACTTGCCCATTTTGATAAGGCATCTATGTGCCCATTTTTCTCTTTAAAAATTTGGATGAGTTTAAACTTGTTGATGCACTGAAATAATCTTATGGATTTTGCGAGGTACAAAGACATTGTTTTATCCTTGGTCGTGAACGTCCCGTTTATTTGGCTTACCACCAATTGCAAGTCGTTTTTATTTTGCCTGCATTTCTTTTGTCCATTGTAGGCCCGCCAATAGTGCTTTTTATTCAGCCACATTGTTGGTTGCCATAAACGTGAACCTTAATGCGCATCTCAACGTGTGGTCTCGTCAAAGTTATGCCTACTCCATAGCTAGTATCTCTCGACAATCCATCCACAGACAATTTTCATGTTTCCTGTTCGCGCTCTTCCTCATGAACGGGAACATTTGGCAATTCTACAATAAAGTCTGCTAACGATTGTGCTTTAATTGCGAATCGTCCTTTATAGCTTATCTCAAATTATCCTAATTCTACTTCCCATTTCATTAATCTTCCTGATGCATTAGGCTTTGTACTTTCTTGAGTGGAAATTTTGTTAATGCTTCAATGCTATGGCTCTAGAAATAGGGTTGCAGTTTTCGTGACGTTATAATTTTGGCAAAAGCCGATTTTTCTATATTCGGATATCTTATCTCTACTTCTTGCGGGCTTTACTTATATAATAGACTGATAATTTTTGTTTCTCTTCTTTTTTTAATAGTACCGAGCTGACCGCCACCTTGGATAGCAGTAGCTTTATCCCATTTTCGGGTTTAGCTAATATAGGTATTTTCCCCATGTGGTCTTTTAGAGTCTGGAATGCCTGTTCTTATTCGCTGCTTCATTTGATCTTCTTTCATCCTTTCAGCACTTGGAATAAGGGGGAACATTTGTTTGTTACTCGAAATACAAACCTACTTATGGCGAAGATCCTTCCTGTGAGGCTTTACACCTCTTTTAGTTAAGATGGAGACCGCATTTTTATGAGGGCCTGAATTTTGTCGAGATTCGCTTTAAAACCTCGTTGATTGACCATATAATCGAGGAACTTTCTGGATTTTACTCCAAATGCCTATTTTAGCGGATTGAGTTTCATCGTGTATTTTTGTAATACATTGAAAACCTTTTCTAAGTGTTTCGATTGGTCTCAAGCCTAGGGCTTTTTCTATATTCGCGAACATTTTTCACTAGCCTTTCGTATGTAGGCCCCGCATTTTTTAGCCCTAATGACATTACTTTGAAAAAGTAAAGTCTCCGATCATTACAAATGCGGTATGTTCCTCATTAGGCCCATACTTATGAATTTGATTGTATCCCTAATACGCATCCAAGAAGTTTAATAGCTCATATCCTCCAATTGCATCCACTAGCTGATAAATTCTGTGGAGTAGGAAGCTATATTTAGGACAAGCTTTATTCAAGTCTACAAAATCTTGTCATGTTCGCCATTTTTCGTTGCTCTTTGGTACTAGGAACGGATTACACGCTCAAACGAGATAGTGAGCTTCTCGGATGAAGTCATTCTCTAAGGGTCCGTTTGATTGCAAGGGTGGAAAATGGGTGGAAAGAAAATGAATTTTAGGGAAAGTAATTCCCTATAAATTGTTTTCTAATGAATTCTTAATTAAGTGTGTTTGATTTGTATAATTTTTTATCACGGAAAATTTTGAAATTTTGGATTTTTTTGTTCACGTTTGGCTTTATTTTACATGAAAATTGTCCATTAAAATGAATATTTTTTTTACAATTGGTTATAGAATTTGTTACCATTGCCAAAAAGTTAAAAAAAAAAAATTTTGCTCGAAAGCTATTTTTTCATCAAAGTTTAGTATTCGTTTGACTTCGTTTACATGGAAATTGTCAATTATAGTGATTTTTTTTTTGTTTTTTACAATTTATTATAAAATTTGTTTCCATTACTATATATAAAAAAAAAATTGGCCATCCTAAAATGATGGAAAATGGGCGCGTGGGGTGGAGGGAGGGAAAACTTTTTCTAGGCAATATTTAAGCTATCGAACATGGCTAAAGGGTGGAAATGGAATTACTTTTCCATTTTTCATGGAATTCCAGCCCCATCAAACAGGGCCTAATAGCTTATCTACTTCACTTTTTAGTACCTCGTACTTTTCGGTGTTCATTAGTTGACGCTTTTGTATCTTAGGCTGGAATTTAGGGTTGAATTTTATGGCGCGACAACAACTTTGGAATCAAATTCTATCATGTTCGCATATTTCCAGGAGAACACATCTAAGTTCGTAACTAAGATGTTTTTCAGCTAGCCTTTCATAGGTTCACTTAATTCCTTGTCGATCTTTAGAGCTTTGTTCGCATCTTTTGAGCTGACCAAAAAGCTTTCTAGTTCTTCAATCACTATTGTTTTTTATGTGCACTCAATTATACTGGGGTTGATAGAGTCATCAATTTCTGATTTATCCCCGGAACTCATTTCAATTATGGCAACGACATTCGTAGGAGCTCTCACGCCTCTTTTTTTTTTTTTTTTT
>OU503043.1:13178968-13204581 GCA_912172775.2 Fraxinus pennsylvanica
AAATTTTGATACATGATTATTATTTTGGAAAAAAACTACATCATTATTGTAGTATATTTAATTCTTTTTGTTGCTCCCTATCATATGTAGTTTCTTTTTTTGGTGGGGAACTGAGGGGAAGATTTTCCGGAACATATTCAAAGTATCATTTTTATGCTGACCTCTTGCCTACATGCTTCTCATATATTTCATTAAATATCATCTATCCACCTGTCTTATCCTCAAACTTATCATTTTATTCTCAAATTTATTGTTTTGTTTTTGTCGGTGTTTCAGGGGGATATATGGGTTCTAGAACCGGAAAAGGTTCCGAAACCCGGGCTTTTGGACAAGGCGCCTAAGGAGCAAAAGAGGAAAAAGGAATTTTTGGAGGTTATACCTGTCCAGAGATATGCAAAAATTAAGGATCACCATCTTATCCTAACTGAGACAGATGGTTCACATATAGAGATTTCACTCAAGGGATGCACAATAGCAGCTGTATCGGCAACAAGCTTGTCCTCAAGAAAATGGTGATTTGACATTTTCCAGAAAGTCTTTTAGAAGTTTGAATTTCAGATTACTTAGATGCAAGTACTTGTGTTTATGGACCGATTCATAAACTCCTGACAGACAGACTTTGTAAGCTGTGATTTCTGGTCGAGAATTAACTGTTTAATGATGGATTTCTAAATCCATTGTCTCAAATCATGTACTTAAGTGAATATGCTATTCGAGGCTTACATTTGAGAAATAGAGTTTATTCTAACTCAACTTAATTGCAAAGTTCTTGTTCTTATTGGTTCAAGGTGGCTTGATTTACTCTAATAAACACTATTTGGCACTTAGCAGCTTTTTTAATCTTTTATTGGATTTTGGTTCCAACAAGTGAGAAAGATACATCCTTTTTGGTTGAGTTGATTTGGACTGACAGATCTTATTAAATTCATGACCAAGAAATATTGATGCACAAGCAGCAATAACAAAGTAAAATCAAATAAAAATATATTTCTGTGATCAGAATTTTTTACCCTGCAGTATATTGCATGCCATGCATTCCCAGAAATCCCTTTAGATTCTTCCAATCCACTTTATACAGTTCTAATCCATGTGAGGATTTTCTGTTTTAAACTTGTTGATTATTTCGTGATTTCTGTTTGGATTTCATAGAGTTCTTATTTCTCCATGAGCACTGTGTAATGTTCCTGGAAGAATGGTAACATATGTTTCTTTCTTTTTCTTATAATAGGGCGAAAAGATATCCTATAATAGTGGAGAGTGACGGTTCAGTAATATATAAGGGAAGTAAAAAAATTTACATATATCTTGAGACGTCTTGGGAGAAGGAGTCCTGGTGTAAAGCCCTCCGCCTTGCTTCCTGCGATGAAGAAAAGCTTAAGTGGTTCGCCAAGTTGAAAATAGAGTTTCACAATTACCTGACATCACTGAATGCAGGATATCCTTCTTTTATGAAACCCTCTGGGGTTTTCAGTGCTGAACCACTTGATAAGCCTATTAAGCTTGATGGTTCATCAAAGGTTCGCCAGTTCCTCAAGAAAATTGCAAAGAAGGCTTCTAAAAGTGGAGTAGATTATATAGCAAGTGGAACTTCAACTTCAGGCCGTGATGAAAGAAAGTTGGGTGAGAAGTCTCGTTCATTCCAAGACTCAGTTCTGGCTCCTGGCTTATTGAAATTGGCCCCAACAGGAAAGCTTTCTAGTGTTTCTGCTGAGAACTCTAGGGGGGCATCATCAACATCATCTTCTACTGAGCCAGGAAGCAGAGTTCATATTTCTGGAATATCTGATGTGGAACCTAATCTCAGGAATTCTAGTGATGATGGAACACTTTGTTTGAATTTGTTAATATCACGATTGTTCTTTGACACCAAAAGAAATTTGCAGATTAGGAACTCCATCAAAAATCGAATTCAGGTTTGTCTTATATATTTGAACCGCTGATATTTTATTGAAGTAAGTTTTTGTACATGTAAATGCACAAAAAATTTGGCATGTTTTTATTTTTTTCTCGTACATGATTTATTAAATAACCTTTCAATTAAAATTTCGAATTCAGACGATATTTCTTAAGTTTTGTATACATAACTTTATGTTTTTGTAGGTTTTCTTCAATATAATTTACTGCAGACTAACTAAATTATGACAGTCAGAAAATCTTATCAAAAACTGTGTCCAGATTATAAATATTGCTAGAGTTTTGAAGAATAGAAGATTTTCCCTTGTTAATACAATAATTTCGGGAAATTGTAACTTTTGATCTCCAACCTATTGACTGAGTTGCTTTGGTCCCCATCCTATAAAAGGAAGCAAGTTGGTCTTCAATCTTTCAATATAGATGCACCTTTAGTCCTCGTGAACAAAATCTGCCAAAAAAATTCTTAAAATAACATCTGACTTGCTCATGTCGATGGGTTTTAAAGTAAAAATATATAAACAAATACTTATATTAAAAGAAAAACCGATAAAAGAGAGAAAAAAAAGAAGAAACAAATGGTGCAAAAATGACAGTTTGGTTGCATTTGAAGAGTGCGGCAACCAGGTTCTTAACTTAGGTTGGTTTTAAATTGGTCCATAGATGTTACTGAAGCCCAGTGAAGGTTCCTACTGGTGCGGCAACCAGGTTCTTAACTTAGGTTGGTTTTAAATTGGTCCATAGATGTTACTGAAGCCCAGTGAAGGTTCCTACTGTGATTTTCCTGACCGACCTAGTACCTTGAGTTCCATTCGGGCTCAATGTTTGGCAATATCAAATACCCATTTCATAGTTGAAATTTCTCTCTGAGTCAGCCCGGAAGATTTTTTTGGTCCATTGCCATACTAATGCTTTTTCAGGTAAAGGGTATTGTCTATTCATTTCAATACTATTTAGATATCTGATCATTGAGGGTCTTTATATGCATATTGGTATTGGTATTGGTATTGGTATTGGTATTGCAATGTATAAAATCTTGTGATAATTTTGATGTACACATCAGCTTTCTCTAAAGCTAAGTCAACTAGAAGGCATTGTCAGTCTTGTCTTAATAATGTAATATCTGGAATAGTGAAATATTTTCTCTATTTGTGCAACGTACTATTGTGACATAAATGACAAGTGTTTTTCATTATTTTTTTTGTATAAAAAATCTACAACATATGGCTCTCATGTAGTGACATAGTAATGCAGTTCACCAGAAGATGTTGTAGGGGTATATTGTTGTTTGTGGCACAACTAACCTGTATATTCTGCACTGTAATAGAGAACATTATCCAACATGCGAAGACCTAATTACCTCGGTGAAGTCACGTGTACTTCAGTAGATCCTGGTACTCTGCCTCCACATATTCTTGCAATGAGGGTCATTCCCTCCGATACGAATGAGCTGTTGGCCTTGGAAATTGATGTAGAGTATTCTGGTGGCATGGTTTTGGAAATTGAAACAAGGCTCAAAATTCGAGAGCTGGAACTTGAAGGAGAGCAAACTAGCTCGAACTCGACCACTGTTGGTGAGGTCACCTCTGATCTACTGGAAGGTATTGAATATTTTGGGAAACAATCGAAGCTTTCTGAAGAGACAACTGATGGAGTAGAGCAAAAAGATGAAGGAGATCACATCATGGGTACGTAATCGAACCATTCATTAATTCTTCATCCAAGTTTACTCAATTTAGTTGCATTTTGATGTGCTCTACAAATATAGCCTTGATATAAGAGCTTTTGTTTTGAGACTGAACCAGTAATTACTCTAAATTTTGGCGAAATCAATTCGTCTATTAAATAAACATTAGATATGATGTGTGGAATAGTTTTGCAGTAGCTTAGCTTTTATGCATTACTTTAGTTACCTGAATCTCCAGCCCTTCCAGTTAGTCACACTATGTAGCATAAGTTTTATATTTTTGAAGGTTTTGCTTGAATGATGGTTTGGCATCACAATATGGTAAATGGGAAAAATGGTTGATCATATTAGAACTGATGTTTATTAACGTTGACTTGGAACAAAACAGAAAAAGGATTCGCTGATCACATGAGGCAACAGGATTTGAGATTTCCTATGGCACACTGATTTGAATTTGACCAATTTGAATAATTTTCTTAAAGGATGTTTGCGGGTTTGAAAACCATGCTCTATGAACTTTCTCAAATAGCAATACAAATCTAATTGAAATGGACACAGCGAAACAATAAAATGTCACTTGCATAATTGCACATTATATAATAGCAATAAATAATAATTCTAGTCTAACTCATTTTAGCATATAATTCACCATGGATAGGGCTAAAACTGGATGAAATAATTCCTAGAATTTCTATAGAAGTATAACTAGAGTACTGTAATAATTAGTTTTTGGCATGCCCTAAGTTTTTAGCTTTGACCATTTGACCCGCGCTATTGTGTAACTCAGGGCATAGAGAAGTTGCCAACCAAAGCATTAACATGTTGGTCTATCAAGTAGTTAAGCATATTTCTTGATTTTTTTTATTTTGCTTCTCTTGTAGGTCAATTTACACATATTCCTAATAGCATGTTTTGTGAACCATGTTTGGATGCATTTCCTTAAAAATACAGTGCTTAACATTTCTTACCCATGCATGATGAAGATATTATCATAAAGTCCGAGAGCCATGTAGTAATGCAGTCCATATAAAGTAATCCAGTGCTCCCGTATTTATAGAGCTGCATCTATCCTTGAGGTTAAGAATTGGTTTGAATTTTGATTGCCCTCTCTGTAAATTGTAATCTTCCACGAAATCAATGTTTGAACCATCCATTGTTTCGAAAACTTGGTTCTTTGGAGAAACTTTGACTAGTAATGAACAATTTGTGTTTGGAGTTTGGACCCCTATAGTCTCTGATGAAGCCAGTAGCAATGGAAGTTAATAATCCGAAGATTTGATTTAGAATGGTTGGTCTTTTAGCATGAAATAAAAATGCTGCTTTGTCATTTTGCATCACTGTATTGGAAACAGAGCATGGGATCTGAATTTTGGGGCACAAAAACTTCCCCTAAATTCTCTGGTAGAATGGTTCTAGAAAGAACTTAACTCTGTTTGAATAAGTTGTGAGACGATTAAACCATTTATATGCTTACTTAGGTATATGCTTGGTCCAGAATTCCAGACACCTGTGAGACATGTTTTGTTGATCAAGTATCTGATGCAAGTGATTAAATGCAGCTGTAAAATTCCCTTTTTCTCAGCTTTCCATAAATTTCTAATATGTTTGAGAAAGAGTGCTTGCTTGCATGATGCTTACATTTTTCTTGGAGATAAATTACCTAGGTAATTGACGTCTATGGAGTAGACAACATATGACCTCACTACTTTTCTAACTCTTCATTTACTAAGACGGGCAACCCGCTGTGGTGAATTCTTTTCTCAATTGAACGAAATAATCAGATCAACCTCCATATTGCTAGACTGCTGCATAGAATTGAGTATTAGGGCTTTTGAGATCCTCATTGGTCTGCAATTCTAGTTTGTATAGTATATAGAGGCATGTTTAGTAAAGGCTAGTTCTCTACTGCACAATTTCTTTATTAGGAGAGAGGGATGGAGTCTAAGAGGATGCACAAAGGGACGACTCACATAAATTTTGTTGAAGTGGATGAAGGAGAGAAGAATAGTGTGAAGGATGGTGGCCTCTCTTTATTTCAACCAAATGCTTTTCCCAAATCTGTTTATAAAGAAGAACAGTAAACTTTTTAGGATGTCGGACTTCGCAATTTGTTTTGGACCTAGTTTTCAAGAGCTTCAATTAACACAGAAATTATTCTAGCTCAAGTCTATCAATGTTAGTTTATTTATGAATCAAGCTGGTCAGAGTGCGGAAGAAGCCAAGTATACTGCATCAAAAAATGGAGAAAGTGCAGAGTGATATCTTGGATTTAGGGGTTTGGTCTTAACAACATACTTATTTGATTAATATCATTGGCCTCATATATGCATTAGGGTTTGACGTCATGTATATCAAAACTCTGCACTGTGAATTGTGAAATCTGTTTCTTACCGTCTTCTTAATTCAAAGGTGACATGAAGTGATCAGAAAAATTTGTGTGATTTGTGATTGGAGTTGGTACAGATGGAGAACTTTAATTTCTCTATATATTCTTAATTTCATAATAAGCTTCTACTCATTCTTTGTCTATTAAATTAAAACTAAACTCCAGCCATATATATCCCTTTGTAGATCAAGATTTCATGCCTAAGTTTCTAAAAACTGTCAACACGAACACAATGAAAAATATATTATATGTGCATATCAAATACATAAATACAAATCCATCAAGCCTCTCTTGATATTTTGGAAGTTCGGAGGACATCTCTTTGTCAAACTTAAAACTTATCTTTGTACAATGATTTAAACCAAAATTCCATTGCATCGTTACCTAAGAAGAATTAATACGGAGATTTGAATGAATACTACATGAGACCTACCAATTTTCCAAAACCTAGGACACCATGACACCAACCAATTTTCCAACACCTAGGACACGTCAATATGGAGACACCTTAAATTAAAAATTTTCATACTTATATTCATATAAACAAGATATAACATTATTTTCATATAAAATAATTAACATATATAAATCTTTAAGATTAAAAATTTAAGCACTAAAGTCTAAACTAAACATAACGTGATAACAAAAAATTCGATTTCATTTGATAGTCAAAATTTATATTTGAATGCCAACACTTCATCAAAGATACATAATCATGAAACTAGTTGCCTGATTGATGTAGATTTTTTGAAAAAAAAAAAAATTGTGTCAAGTGATTTTTTGAAGAATGTGTTATTAAAAAGTAGTGACACGTGCAATTTATTTTACCAAACAAGGGCTAAATATCTAAAATCATTTTAGCATGGCAAAGTGAGCTCGAGCTGACTTTATTTTCCGTGTGCTTCATGTTTAAAGATACCTCCTCTCACCATATACCAAACATGTATAAAAATAAAAAAGTAATAATAATAAATAAATAAAAATTGACTTTATACCTAACGTAAACATCAACTTATGCTGCTTTAATTGCCCACATAAAAATGATTCCCTATGCCAACCAAGATCTTCATCCACCACTTGACTCAATTTCATGTGCCTCGTCATCACTAACTTCACCTTCATTTATACTATCACCGCTGAAGATAACTCATTTGGAAGTATGGTTCATAAAGTGAAAGATATGCGATCTCAATATCTCCTACACCTTTATATGAACCAATAACTTCTGCAAAATTGTGCCTCCTCTTACTTGGGCCTTGCTTGTATAAAGGAGCTGTTCTTGACATGAGACTAAGGTTTCTATGAATGAAAACAAATTCCTCAGCATCTTAATGAAGTAATGTAGTAGTTCATTAATAAAATTTGCGGGAAAATAATTAGAAACAAAAGAAGATGCCTGTGGAAGCATGTTGGAAATGTCTCAGAAGTTGTGAGAAAGCATGTCATAAATGCGTCCTTGCAAGTTGGCACGACTGAGATTCTCAAAATAAATGGCAGCAATTGTCAGATCCCTAATATGTCAGGCCTAAGGGAGTGTCGGTGCTGCATAATCTTACTATTCTGTTTTTCGAATTTTATTGGATTCAGAAAATTAAATACTACTATTGTTATCAAAAAAGAAGTTTCCTACTTTCCTATGCATATCTACTCTGATTAGATCCATTGACTTGATTCTAATGTTTCATTTATTTTTGATTTCTGTATACACTAGAAACTTGTGTTTCATCCAACGATAATATATTAATCTCCCTTGTAATGTAGTTCCATAATCTCAACTCTCTGCAGATGAGATTAGAGACTCCAAAAGCACTACACCTGCATCATCTCAAGTGTCTAGGTGGAAGTCTGTAATACATTCTATAACCAAACAGGTTCAACAGGTTTGTAACTCCATTCTTACTATTAGCTATTTCTGCTGAGGTATATTCAATTTCCAAGACCTTAGGATTCTCAACCAGAAGTTTGCTGGTCAGGACATTTTCATGACATACCTAGTCAGCATCTTTGTTTATTTTTTAGTTTTACTTTGAGTGTTCTTTGATTTTATGTTATTTTGGAAGTGCTTCAATATTCAGCTGGGAATCTAACCAGTTTCTTTTGCACTGATATGTAATTTCACAAGTAAAAACCACTTCAAATTTATTTTCTAAATGAATCCATTCTGATCTTAGGGTCTCTCCTGAATCACCTCTTCCTCTAACTTTTCAAATTCTTCAATCTAACCAAAATTCTGTCTCTTCCTATTCTTAGATCTCCAAAGACTTGTTCCAAATCTCGAATTAATTTTTCACCATCTTCAATTTCCCCATAAATTTAAAACCTGGTCATCGGCCTTTAACTTCCTCGCATCACCATTTTTGAACTTCCTCTCTAAACTTCGACAACTCAACCACATGTTTTCAAATCTAAACTGGGTGTGGCCCTATTTTTGATGGGCAAGTATCTCAGTAGTCACGTTTTTAGATAGATGTATGGAAAGAGGAAAAAAAATAGCATCAGAAAATCTGGTTAAATTAGTATGAATTACTTGTGAAATATGATGTGGTTTGGAATTAGATAAGGATATTTTGGATTTGTTGAAGTTAAAACAGCTAAACACTTGGAAGTTTAACATCAAATCGAACGACTATTATGCATGTTTATAAAACCTATGGGCGGGATTCAAATGTGAAAGTTGAACAGTTATTTCTGCACTAGAATTCCAAATTTAACACAAGTGGAAATGGTAATCGGGAACACGCATTCGTACGCATAGCTGGGGATGGGAAGGAGAAGATAGGAGAGGAGTTGAGAGACAGAGATCAATCGATTGATGATGATATAGGATAAGATACTTTGGTAACTGAATTGTCTAGAACTCCATATATACAGTTATCATATGTAAATATGCAGCTTGTATTTAGCAGCAATTAAAGTGCAGGATATTGTTGAAATGATCGTCTTTCTTCTAACCTGATTATTCTTGAATTATTGAAGGTTCCCATCTCTTTGGGGGTGAGGGTTTCTTCTCTTTGTGGAACAATGCGGATCTATGTAAAGGGTCCACCTTCTGATCAGATATGGTTTGGATTCACATCCATGCCCAATATTGAATTTAACTTGGAGTCTTTTGTTGGGGATAACAAAATTACGAGTGGGCGTGTTGCTTTGTTCTTGATCGGTCGATTTAAGGTGAGATCAGTGATATATAACATGTACACATTTTCTACATTTAACCTGTATGTTGCTATGAAAGTGTCCAGCAGACACCTGTTCATTTACTAGATTTGTCTTTGAGAAGGAACCTAGTTGCTTCGGACTTAGCTATGGGTAGTTTTTTCTATCAATGGTTCAAAAACTGTTTAGGAGCCTAAGCTGTTGTTGGCTATAATATTATTAAGGGCGAATTGGAAGTACAGATTGGTTCAAGTTTGAAGATATTGATTCTGTAACTTTTCTTGCAGACAGCAATTCGTGAAACTTTGGTACTTCCAAACTGTGAAAGTATTTGCATTCCTTGGATGTTAGCGGAGAAGGATGACTGGGTCCCCAGGAATGTCGCTCCATTTATGTGGTATAATCAAGATAAATCCAGTAACTCTACCACAAAACAAGAAGCACCCAGTCTCCAACCTGGGGATGAGAAATCAAAGTGTGTTGGCCATGCTGCAGAATCAACAGATCAATCCTTGGGCCCAAGTCACGTGGATTCATCAACTTCCAATAACCATTCTTCCGAAGATCAACTTAGAGCCCCTTTGTTAGACAAGGGAACCCCACAAGAAATTGCACCTAGAAGCCCAGAGGAGAAATCGAATATAACTCAAGCAATAATCATTTCAGAGGGACAGAATTATACTTCAGAAGAAGATGATTCTAGCAGATCTAGGAGGATTGGGAGGAGAGAACGAATGCTAGGGTTGGGTAAGAAGATGGGGGAAAAGCTCGAAGTCAAGAGGCGTCACATTGAAGAGAAAGGAAGAAGTTTTGTTGACAGGATGAAGGGAACATAGAAAATGAATGGTAACCCTGGATTTTATTTGCAGTAAATGCTATTTTTTGGTGACATGATCTTATTATCTGTAGAGTTTACACTTGATGCTTCTGTAAATTTGTGTAATAACAGGAAAGAGAAGGGGGTTTATATTCAGCCATTTTATTCCCCAATCCAGAAACCATGCATTTATTATTATTATTATTATTTTATTTTTTTTATTTTTTTTATTTTTTTGACATTCCTATGTCTAAATCAACGAACTTCTTTGCACCGAAGGCCATCTTTGTTTTACAGGTTAGATGCAACTAGAGGGTACGTTATAAAAGATTTTCTTTAATACTCATTTACTATTGAGTCCGTCTTACTACCAAGTGCAAAGTATGTCAAACAAGGTTTTTCATTTTTGACAAGAAGAGTAAGGCTATTTGTCAGCGGTGGAATTATTTGCCTAAAAAAACAGATTATTTAGTAATGCCAACAGCATAGGTTTTTTGCCAGAATTTGACAGGGATTTGCACCTTTTGGGATTTTTGGGTTGTTCTCGGCAATTGAAAGGCACTTTAATTGGAGAATGTTAAAATTTTTAAGGGTGACCTTAATTTTGACCTTGATCTGAGACGAATTTTTAGACTGAAAAATTGGATCTTTAATATTTTTCTTTCTTTAGTTTTTTAACCATTTGATTTTCAAACCTTCGTTGTTGTGTTAATGACCCTTTTAATAGATGGTTGTGAGTTTGAACCTTGCTTGGTGTACAATCATTAGGGAGTTGTAAATCTTACAACCTCTCACATTAGTGTGGGACCCACAAAATAATTAATTTGTGGGTTACACACTAATGTGAGAGGTTGTAAAATTTACAATCAAATGATTGTACAAGTGGATTTTTCCTGTGAGTTTAGTCATTTTAGCAAGTAGACACACATCTTTATGCTGGAAGTAATAATTAAGTCCATATTGTACTTTCGTAACACTTGTCATGCAATTTATATGTATATGTATAGGTTTGCATAGAATAATAGTTGATTTGAATGTGTCATCCTACACACTAATAATGGTGTCTATATCCGAGGTTGAGCCGAGGCTTTTATTTATGCCATGTGGACGAGGCTTCCAACAGTCCTTTAGTCTTGCTAGATGGGGCTTAGGTGACCAAGGCTTTTTATGCTTTGGTTTGACCTCGGTGACTTTGATGCAAATGCTAATGATCATAATGATAACTAATGGAACTCTCTTGGGGCTGACGTGGAGCCCTTGTGGATAAGTAATGGAATACTCTTAGGGTTGATGTGGAACTCAGTGTGTAATAATTATTTTAGCACGTAGCATTATACAATCAAATTCGAATTTCATATTCACGTGGAACGAAAGTGCTTGACGCCTTTTCTATTGCTAGTGCCGAAGTTTTGGGTTTCCATTTACCTCGTGGTTTTGCCGTTTTGCATTATAAGGTGACGATGTCGAAGCAAAATAAATGGTTGCGCTTGTACGAGGCATTTGTAAAACAAAGAGAAAAAAGGGCCCAAAGCAGATAACTAGTATTCTAGCATTATAAAAAGGAAAAAGCTATATGTACTATAATAATGTTGTTTGTACAAAGTTTCTTTACAAAAGTCATTTACAAAGTGACGCGTACGGTGGAGATCGCTTGGAAGTAGACGGCTGTGATGTGTTGAGAGCTTTGGGCGCCAAAACAATGAAATGGGTGGGAGAGAGAAATAAAATGGAATTTTGTGAAGCTACTGTTCTCTGTCCGTCTGCATCTCCAATTTTGGCAAGAAAATTAAAATAGCATTTCTCTTCTACTGGATTTGTATCTCTCCGGCACCATCTCCCCCAAATCAAGGTGCCTTATTTATGAAGAGGAGCTCTTGATTTCCGCTGGAGTGGAAGAAACTGAACTACATTGACAGTGCTTCGATTTCCCGATTGAGAAAGAGAAGTGAATCAGTACGACCAGCTATGAACGCCATCTCCGGAACCGGGTCACTACAAATGACGGTATGAATTTGTATGTGTTGTAACTTTGAACTGAAGTTTGGGTTGAGCATTTTTCTGTCTTTAATCAGATCCCCAAATCCGCAATTGCTAATTGTGAAAATGACGATGAAGTTTTCGAGTTGGTTTCAAGAATCTGATATAAATTATTTATAGGCTAAAGTGAAGACTTCCATTCAAACAAGCTGGGTAGTGTTCGTGTGAAACCAAAAAACGAATATTCAAATTGGTTTCAAGAATCTGATAGAAAATGATTTTTAAAGGCTAAAAAGGTTGATTATTCTTTATTCAAACAAACTGTGCAGTGCTAACCAAAGTAATTAACTAGATTGTGTTGCATACAAATATTCATTTGAAGTAGCTTTAGACTGTGAAGTGGTAGCATTTGGAATAAATGATAATTACAATATCATAAAAATGTAATTATGGCCAGTGAAGTAACCCATAAAATTTGAAGAATTCTGATAACTTATTAACATGCCAAAGTAATGAATCAAAGTAATTAAATGTTGTGTAGTTGCACTGTTTGATTTTGATTTTAACTTTGGATTGGAATAAACTCCTCAGCCTCTTGCACGATGATCCAAATATGAAAGGTGTTCTATTGGTAGAATCCGAAAATGAGAATTTGGATGACACATTGAATGTTGCGAAGGATGAAACAATAGGAGAAGATGGAGTTGTTGTGCCTGAAGTTGATATGCAGTTCAAGGATGAAAAAGAAGTGTATGATTTTTTAGCAAGATATGCTTATACCGTTGGTTTTCCAGTTAGGAAGAGGAGTTCGACGAAGGATGATGACGGTGTTTTGAGATTTGTCACGTTGACGTGTAGTAGGGAGGGACGAAGAATTGGTACTACAAGCACTTCTTTGGAACCGCAACCAACAATTCGGACGGGTTGTAAAGCCAGGATCTCTGCATCGTTAGATATACATGGTTACTGGAAGATTAACTCGATCTACCTTGAGCACAATCACAAGACGAGCCCTACTAAGTCCAAGTTGTATCGATGTAACCGAGATATTAGTGCTTACGTGAAATGAAAACTTGAAGTGAATGATGTGGTAGGAATACCATTACATAAAAAGTTTTGACTCCGCAGTTGTCGAGGCTGGTGACTACGAGAACATGACTTGCATTGAAAAGGATTGTCGAAATTATATCGAAGAAATGAGACGACTAAGATTGGGTGAGGGTAATGCGGCTGCAATACAATCTTATTTATCTGAAATGCAATCCCGTTGCTTTGGATTTTTCTTTGAATAATCGGGTTTTTATGCACTGTTTTTATAAGTAATGCCAACATAATGATGTAGGGTCACGGTATGAGCCAGGTGTTCACACAACAAATGCCGTCGTCCACATTCATCCAGACTACAACGACACATGTTTTTCCAAATTCACAAGGTACGTATATATTTTCATCGCAACCACGTCCAATTGACAATTAATCGGCTCTCATTACTTTCAATTTACGTGTCAGGAAATGAGAACACATACCGCGATTCAAATGAATGACATCATCGTGACTCATGTTAAATGGAGGCGAATAACATCATTAAAAGAAAAATTAGCCTTTTGCGCAGGATAGCTTCGCCATGACAAGGCAGATTCTACAAATGCCTGTAGTTATTCATTCCACATTTTAATTCAACATTTGGGGATTAGATTTTTCTGTATGGATTCAAAATGATTATGGAATTTTTTGATGTCATTGAACCTCTTTTCTCGTTCAGTTGATAAATTGGAATGTTTTTTATTTGTTTGGATCTTATTTTCAACCTATTTTAGTGCACAATAATAGCTAGTTCTTCATTTCCAAAAATACATTATGTTTGGCGACTGTGTACAAATTCCATTGCTACTTAATCTACTAGGTACATGAAGTAAATTTTTTTACTTCAACCAAAATGTACCAATTGACAAAACTAAACTAGTCGACCGATTTTAAATTTACAAAATCCCTCTATTAACAACACATGACCAGTTCACCGTGAACAACTAATCATGCTCGACGAACCGTCACATTCACCGTCAAAGTAACCAATAGCTCTTCATTATTATTCAGCCGAATTTGAGATTGGAACATTCGCGACATATCTTCAACTTCTTCATTTGCTTGTGATTTAGCGCTAGTACCGCTAGATTCATCGTTTACTTCTCCATCTTTGCACCACTCCCAAAAGCCACACTTCACGCTGCAACATTTGAAGAATTTGCCTTTGTTAACAGTGTTCTTTTCAACCTCGAAAAAGTTCTGATATCTATGCAGACAAAGTGGACATCGACGTTTTATCGAGCAATCACTGAAGAAGTGTCCAACACTCCTGCAACCGCGACAAACCCCGGAGTTCTTTCCCAGCATTCTATATTCCTGAATCAAACCAATTTACATTTATGTCTACAAATGTCAAAATAATAAAATCAGCATCTAACTTATATGTTAAAATGAAAAATGAGCATCTAACCTATATGTTAAAATGAAGACCATCAGCATGGAAGTGAAGTGTGCAATTGAAATATCAGCATGTCAACAAAATATTAAACTAAAAACTCAACATCTAAGTTCAACTGAAAACCAAAACTCAGAAATCAACATCCAACTGCAACTGAAAAACCAAAACTCCAACTTCTAATTTCAATTTTCATACTCAAACATTTCACAACATATTCCAACTGAAAAACCAAAATATTCTGTGATCTCAGGGAAATGTAGAAACTGAGAAATCAACATCCAATTCCAACTGAAAAACCCAAACTCTAAATTCAATGATAAAGCTCTACATTCTGCACCTAACTTTAGACCGAAACAAAACTAACAAAACCAACTAATTGAGCATCAATGTTAAATGTCGAAACTGAGAAATCTACATCCAAGGTTCAACTGAAATACCAAAACTCCAGCATCTAATTGGAATGTAAAACCTGAAATCATGCAAATAAAGCCCCTATCCCACCGCAAACTGAAAAAATTAAAACTAACGTTCAACTTCAAAATCCGATTTTTCACCATCTACGTTAAATATGCAGTCAGTGGAAGCTTCTGAAATTTTTACATTCAATTTGCGTAAAAAGTATTTACCAAACCGTGAACCTCTTTCTGAAATGAGACCGCTACGCCCTTCGACTTGAAAAATAGTTCCGGAGCAGAGCCCAACCAAGGTGCTGGATTTGTATGGCTGTCGGAGGTTGTGATGACGCCGAAGGTGCTAGAGTTCACCGGCTGCTGGAGGTTCATGTTTTTTGGAGGAAGGGTTTTTTTGGAAGGATTTTAGGGAAAATGACGGGAAGTGTGGACAGAGAGAAGGGAGGTGGGTTCTGTCATTTTCAACATTTTTTTTATTGCACACCACGTCACTTTGTCAAGGAGGTTTGTCAATTAGCTTTGTACGAGTAGCGCAACTGATATGTACTACACCAAATTGTTTACTTCCTGCTGACATGGCACTCTCCCAGTAAAAAAAAGGGCAGTTGACCCTGCAACCTAAAATCATGTGATAATCGCCAGCACACCGACGGCGAAATCAAACTTGTGAAATCCCGGGTCGAAGTCAAACCTGTGAAATCAAACCTCCGACAAATTTATTGCGGGTTGGCTGAGATCCTGCTGGAACTGTGAAATCGACGGCAAGCGTTTTCTGTGAAATCAAACTGCCATGGAAAATTGCTCAAAAGAAAGACGCCAATGGTGAGGAAGCGTGTTTTCGTGTGCCCAGAACCCAGTTGCCTGCACCATGATCCATGCCACGCTCTAGGTGATCTCGTGGGAATCAAGAAACACCTTAGAAGAAAACACCAATCATAAACAGTGGATATGTAACAAATGTTCAAAAGGGTATGCCATTCAATCAGATTTTAACGCTCATCTCAAAATCTGTGGAACTAGAGGCCATTCTTGTGATTGTGGCAGCGTTTCTCCAGGTGCCTAACTTTTCTTATTCCCTTAATCGCTCGTAGATTTCATTTTAAGGATAAAAATTTTGTCTTGAAAAGTAAATCTTATTCTATAAAACAAATATCACTGGTTGATTTTGAAGATTTTCTTGTGTTCAGTGCAGAATGTTAGTTCCATTTAGTAATTGCTGCTACTGCCTATCTTGTTCACCAGCCCCTGCACCCCACCGTAACAACCATCACCACCTCCACCCCACGCCACCCCACCCCACCCCACCCTATCCTACGCTACGCTACACCCAAGCCCCTCCAGTTAAACCTCCCACTTCACCATCGGTGAAGCCGCCCACTTCACAACACAACAAATAATCATCCCTTCACCACCAGTTAAGCTTCCCACTTCTCGCCATATAATGAAGATTAAATTGAAAACATCTTACCCATGTTGTCACCGGCGTCGCAGTTGTCAGCGTGCGAGTTGCTGGCTTCCCCTTCATCTCCGTCTCTGTAACAGAATGTTCCAGCGTCAACGTGTGGGGGGAGGGACAACGGGTTTGCCGACTTGGACGACGAGTGGTTGCTGTCGTCCAAGTCGGCGGCGACGTCGATTGAGTTTTCTTGTTGCTCCATCTTCGCCGGGAGGTTTTTCACTTTGGAGCTAGCGAATGGAAATGAGGGGAGTTGGTAAGAAATTGGCGCATTTTAATTGGTTTTTTTTTTTTTTTGAAAAATGCTATTCATCCCCAATGGGAATGCATCCCCAATCTATGTGAATGTAAATGATTGGTTAAATTATAGGTGAAATTAAATGACTTATTTAATTTTACTAACCATTTAATACCATATTAACGCCACATAGACTGGGGATGAACAACATTTCTTTTTTTTTTTTTTTTTGCTGTGTTGAATTTTCAACCATTTTCAAACCCCAGCCACGTAAGCAGGTAGTAAACTATGTAGTATACTATGGAGTACGTCTAGCACTCTCCTATGAAAGAAATCCATAAAAATCAAGTACTTGTATGATGGTGGCCTTTTCAATTCGCGGCTTAAAAGAGCAAGTCCACGAAGTGTTCTTTGCTTATTTCTCTTATAGGTTTTTGTTAATTGGGGGATATTCTTTCAATTCCTCAATAATTTATCAGTACACGTTAAAGGGGTAAGTACAAGAAGGGTTATTAGCTTATATTCCTTGTATGTTTTTGTTTATTGAATACTCTTTCAATCCCATAAGTTGCCCTCACTTGGAGAAACTCTTTCAATATCCAAGAGTTTTGACTAGTGCAAGGCGGAAGAAGACAATTCCACTATTGATTGTTAAATTATATTTCCTACCAAGGCTTTATATAAATATCTCCATATGGTTAAGGAGAAGGGAGCTCAACTCTCTCATTGAGGTTTTCGAAAATAACAGAGAACCAATAATCCTCAATGAGTTAATAGGGACTAAACAAGAGCATAACTCCCTCATTGGGTCCTTGGAGAAAATTGGATACCAATAATCGTTAAATTAATAGAGATCTAGAAAGGACATCAACTCCCTAAGTGGATCTTCAAAGAACATATCCTTGGGGGATAAAGCCTTTCAAATCATGCACCAACTCCACGGCATGCCATGATTGCACTTAGACAATGATAGTCTTACGACGAGGTTTAGTGGTTAGGCAGTTGTCAAGAATCAGCAAGGACATATGATCGTCTTATATCCTCATTATTAGACGATCGCAAGCTAAAATGTCGAGGTCTTATATAGGCGGTCGTTGTACGCTCATTTTTTATGCTAGTTCCCTATTATGAATCTAGCACATGTTTGGTAGAAATTAAAATCTACACTTTAATTTAAGTTGGTGAACAATTAATTTTAAATACAAATTTAATCGATCCCATAACTTTTCAATCGCAGGTTTCATCAACTTCTATCATCATCTTCTAAAAATCTGATTTTAGTCACCACCAATAATTGCCAGTTTCTACTGGCCTTCAATAAAAAACCTATCAAGAGCTAGTTTTGGGGCAGGCACGTGCATAAAACTAACCTATTGACTTCATCATCTGAAAGATCTATGATCTTAGATATTGATGACTTATGAACGCCGTGAGTAAACAATGATTTAAAATCACGACCTTTATTCGGCCTTCACTCATAGAGTGATTCCAAGCTGAAGTTCAAAGTATAATTTGGCTACAGTTCATCGAAACTAACCATGATATTTGCGAATCTGGGACAAGGACCTGAAGACTCGTGGACCATTAAGGCCACACTAATGATTGGATTCATGTCTGACGAAAAAACCATTGAGTGGCTTCTCCGTTACGCTCCGCCGTTCATCATAGCCGCTATTGGCTCCCACACCACCTCTGCTACTTTCCATCCCTCATTCCCAATTCACTCCGACCAACTTCATTCTTGGCAAGCTGCTCCACCTTAAAGATGAAGATTGTCAAATTCATCAATTAAACATGCTAAAACTGAAACTGCAATTACAGTGAACAAGAAAGATGAATTGAAGAAGAAGAAGAGAATGGACATTTCCATTAATCAAGCTTGAAGAATTTGTGAATTACATCTAGATACTTATAGACAATTAGCCTAACTAACTATATAATTATCTAACTAACAACCTAAATTAACTGAATTAACCGAAATTGAGCTGGATCTTTCATCCCTGCCAGCTAGTTTCTTCTCTGGTTTGCCAACTGGTTTCTTCTCTGGTTTCTTCTGCTGATTTTGCTGATTTCCTGTGTCGTATTAGCCCCCCTCAAGAGGGGCATGGATGTTCAAAATGCCTATCTTGGAGATATTAGAATGAAACGAGACAGAGCCAAGGGGCTTGGTGAAGACATCTGCAAGTTGATGATGAGAAGGAACATGGATGATCTTGATTAGTCCAGAATGCACTTTTTCTCGAACGATATGGTAATCAATTTGAATATGCTTAGTTTTCTCATGTAAGACAGGATTGGTGGCAATAGATAGAGTTGATTTACTATCAGTATATAATAACGCAGGTTGAGAATGAGTAATAGTCAAATCATGTAGAAGGTAAATCGGCCACTGGATTTCACAGGTTATAGATGCTAAAACTCTATAATCGACTTCAGTTGAAGATCTACTCACGGTGGATTGCTTCTTAGATCTCCAAGAAATTAAGAAATCCCCAAAGAAAATGGCAAAGCCAGTAATGCTTCGCCTTGTATCAAGGCATCTAGCCCAATCACTTTCACTATATGCTTTCAGATGAAAGACAGATTTAGAGGAAAAGAACAAGCCCTGACCAGGTGTGGCCTTAATATATCTGAGGACTCTGTGTGCATCAAGAAGATGGGACTAAGCAGGTTTAGACCTGAACTGACTTAGAACTTAGATGGAGCAGGCCCAGTAATTGTGAGATAAATGAGTCTGCCAATGAGTCTTCGATAAAATGTAGGATCAGGTAATAAGCTTTCATCAGTTGCTGTGAGTATAAGAGAAGACTCCATAGGAAAGGCCACCGGCTAACAACCAGAGAATCCACAATCTTCAAATATATCCAAGGCATATTTTCTCTGGCAAAGACTTATGCCTTGATGGGATCTAGCCACTTCCAAACTAAGAATATACTTTAATTCCCCTAGGTCTTTAATAGTGAACTGATCATCTAGGAACTTCTTGAAGATCTGAATTTCACTAAGATTATTGCTTGCAAAGAGAATATCATCAATATAAACCAATAAAACTAGGAAAGAGTCATTAGTAGATTTTAAGAATAAGGATAAATCAGAGTTAGAATCATGGAAACCATATAAGATAAGGCTGGAAGTTAACTTTGCAAACCATTAGCGTGATGCTTGTTTGAGACCATATGAGCTTTTGTTAAGTTTACAAACAAGTGATGGGTCATGACTGGGATAATCCTGATGTAATTCCATGTATACTTTTTCATAGAGATCACCATGGAGAAAAGCATTATTGACGTCTAATTAGTGAAGGAACCAATTATTAATTGTTGCAACAGCCAAGAAAACACGGATAGATGTCAATTTCGCCACAAGAGAAAATGTGTCAAAGAAGTCCAAGCCTTCCTGTTAAGTGTAACCATTGGCAACTAGACATCTTTGTATAGGATTTTCTCCCTTTTCCGGCCAACCCATAGTTTTGCCAGTAGCTCTATGGGCCTGCTTTAAATAGCTCCATCTTTTTTTGAACTTACCAGTTTTGACAAGGCATCTGTGTGCTCATTTTTCTCTCTAGAAATTTAGATGAGTTTATACTTGTCAACGCATTGAATAAAACTCTTATGGTTTTCGTGAGGTACAAAGATATTGTTTTGTCCTTGGTCGTGAACATCCCATTTATCTGGTTTACCACCAATTGCGAGTCCTTTTTATTTCAGTATTTCAACCCTTCGTTTTTTTTTTCCATCACAGACCCGCCAATAGTGCTTCTTATTCAGCCACATTGTTTGTTGCTTTAAACGCGAACCTTAATGCACATTTCAACTGTGCCATTCCGGTCTAGTCAAAGTTATGCATGCTCCAGAGATAGTATCTCTCGATGATCCATCCACAGACAATTTTCATATTTCCTAGTCGGGCTCTTCCTCATGAAGGGGAACATTTGGCAATTCTATAATAAAGTCTGCTAACGATTGTGCTTTAATTGCGGATTGCCCTTTATAGCTTATCTCAAATTATCCCAATTCTACTCCTCATTTCATTAATCTTCCTGATGCATTATGCTTTTACGGTACTTGCTTGAGTGGAAATTTTGTTAGAGCTTGTTTGGGAGGGATTAAAATTAGATTAAAATTGAAAATATAGCCGTTGGAGTTGACTTTTATTAGATGAGTGGGACCCAATAACTGCTATATTTTCAATTTTAATTGGATTTTAATCCTTCCCAAACAACCTCTTAATGCTTCAATGCTATGGCTCTAGAAATAGGGCGCAGTTTTCGTGAGCTATAATTTTGGTAAAAGCCGATTTTTTTATATTCAGATATATTGTCTCTGTTTCTTACGGGGTTTTACTTATATAATAGACCGATAATTGTTGTTTCTCTTCTTTTTTACTAGCACCGAGCTGACCACCACCTTGGATAGTAGTAGCTTTATCCTATTTTCGGGTTTAGCTAATATAGGTGCTTTCCCCAAGTGGTATTTTAGAGTCTGGAATACATGTTATTGTTTGCTGCTTGATAAGTGCATTTTTTACATATTTATTTTACTGTCAAAACATGAGCAATTGTTAATTAATATGTTGGAATATAGTTTAATTCTATGTAATTTATGTTTTACAGGACGAGTGATGCATGTAGCGGAAATAAGAAAAAACAAGTAAAAAATAACCAAAATGGAAGAAAGTGAAAGTTCAGAGACTAAAGTGTAAATACTCAAAAATTGTGTCGGGGCTTACGATGAAGGTTCAAGAATGCTAAGGGTCGATTGGAAGTAATTAGAAGTCAAAAAGGAATAGAATATGATTAAAATATTATCAAAATCAATTTTCAATTCGCACAAGATATATTCTAGATTTTTAGCCCAAGATTTAGACCCATTTTTGGCATAGTAAAAGTCCGAATCGGAAAAGATCTACTTCTAGCAAAGTTGTAGCTCTTTGAGTTATCTTTCCAATGCATTTGAATATTCTAAATCGATATCGAAAAAGAAAGTTATAACCAAATTACTGACTGCTATGCAGAGATAAAAAAATCGCGCGCGAAAACAACTTTCCTTATTCGATTAGAATTTTTTTGGAAACCAATTTGGATGTGAATTTCATCCAATTTTTGACTTCTACAAATACTTAATAACAGAATACATATGGAGAGAGTCCCCATACACCATTCTTCTCGTCTTTAGCTCAAGAAACTCATGGAGAATTAAAACACTTGGTGAAGCTACAAAGGAACTCGGTTGGAATTGGTGATTTCATGTCTTTTATTCATTTAATTTGATCTTTTCATTGTCAAACAATGTTAGAATTTAGATTTTCATTATCTTGAATTTATATTTAAATCGGTATAATAGTTACAAGATTTTTTATAGATTCAGTCATGTTTTTTCCATTGTTCAATCAAACTATTTCTTGAGTTTCAATTTCAATTATTTATTGTTGAGATTGGTTTAATAATTATTATATCCTTCATAGGTCCAGTTATACTTCTTCTATCGTTAGATTAAACTAGTTGTTGAATTTTAATCTCAATTTCACTTTATTGGCGGATTGATTACTGCCTTATGCTTGATGTATATGGTCGATCTTTGATCTTGTTGCAGTAAAATTGTGTGAATATGTCTTAAGTCTAAATTCTAGGATTATATTTGTAAATTAAATTGATTTTCACGATATATCTTCTGATTAGAGTATCAGGATGAAAGCCTCTAATTGTGTTATAAAATAAATAATTGATATAATTGATCCAATCCAATTGAGGGAATTCTGATACTTCACTGCTTCAAATTATTGATTTTAATTTCACTTTCAATATTGAATTTTATTACACATTTGAGAGAACAATTCATCATTTTTTATCCTTTAAATATTCTTCCATCTTCCTGTGGATACGACATCCCAAAACTGCGCTACAACTACTGCGTTATTCTTTGAGCGTAATCACTACTTCCTTTAATTTTCTTTCCTCTTTTTAGCACTTAGAATAAAGGGGAACATTTGTTTGTTACTCGAAATATGACCTTGCTTATGGCGAAGATCCTTATTGTGAGGCTTTACACCTCTTTTAGTTAAGATGGAGACCGCATTTTTATGAGGGCCTAAATTTTGTCGAGATTCGCTTTAATACCTCGCTGATTGACCATATAATCGAGGAACTTTCTGGATTTTACTCCAAATGCGTATTTTAGCGGATTTACTTTCATTGTGTAATTAATACATTGAAAACATTTTCTAAGTGTTTGGCTTTTTACTAGTATGTTGTCGATGTATACTTCTATATATAAATTTTTTATTTAGTTCGCGAAACATTTTTTCACTATCCTTTGGTATGTAGCCCCCACATTTTTTAGCCCTAATGACATTACTTTGTAGCATTAAAGTCTCTGATCATTACGAATGCAGTATGTTCCTCTTTAGGCCCATACATATGAATTTGATTGTAGCCCGAATACACATCCATGAAGTTTAATAACTCATATCCGCAATTGCATTCACTAGCTAATCAATTCTAGGGAGTGGGAAGCTGTTTTTAGGACAAGCTTTATTCAATTCTGTAAAATCTTGTCAGGTTCGCCATTTTTCGATGTTCTTTGGTACTAGGAATGGATTACTTACTCAAACGGGATAGTGAGCTTCTCGGATGAAGCCATTCTCAAATAGCTTATCTACTTTCGTTTTCCAGAGTGCCCATGCTTTTCAGTGATCATTAGTCTACACTTTTGTATCCTAGGCTTGACCTTAGGGTTGAATTTCAGGGCGTGACAACAACTTTGGAATCAAATTCTATCATGTCTGCATGTTTCCAGGAGAACACATCTAGGTTCGCGACTAAGAAGTACTTTAGCAAGCCTTTCATAGGTTCACTTAATTCCTTGTTGATCTTTAGAGCTTTGTTTGCATCTTTTGAGCTACTGAAAAAGCTTTCTAGTTCTTCAATAATTGTCGCTTCTGATGTGCACTCAGTTATACTAGGGTTGATAGAGTCATCAATTTCTAATTTATCCCCGGGGTTGCTCATTTCAATTATGGCAACAATATTCGTAGTAGCTCTCAGGTCTCCTTTTTTTTTTTTTTTTTGTTGCTTTTATAGTTCTTGCGAAGGATTTATTGATTGTACTTCAAAGAAATTTTGCTTTTATTCGTGCAATACCTTACATGCGATTGGTAGATGGAGATAATTATGAGCGTTTACTTTAGGATAGGTCATTCGAGGATTCCGTCGTATGTGGATTTACCCTTGACAATGCAAAAACTCATATACTCTTGGTATGCATGGGGCTCATATCCTATCTTTACTATTATAGTGGCATGTTCGCAAAGGAGTGGGCATCCTCTGGGGAATCGGTGAGGATCAGACATGGGGATCCAAGGGTTACGTTTTTGTATTCGATCGAATGCCTCATCATATAGTACGTTTTTTGTGCTTTCATTGTCCAAGAGTATGCGGTGAAAATATTCTCCCGCTATTATTGCCTGTTTCATGATTACTTCAATTCCTGAAATTTCAATTCTATGTTCGATAGATGTAATTAAATAGGTTAAGGGTTGCGTATTACTTGTAAGCTTACCTTTTCTCAGGTGCTTACTTTTCAGGTTCTATATCTTTGTACACAAAGAAGCGAGTTCCGTCATTAGGGCTTTCAGATCCTCAGCTATCTTTTGGATAGTCTCCATTGCCAAAGTTACTTGTGCATTAGTCTAAACATCGCTCATCTTTGTATTCTCATCTTTCGGCCCTCTAGCTAGTGTTTGACTTTCCCATGCTCGATTCGTTTCCTTACATCTCACTTATTTCTTAGTTAGAGCATGGAAATTTGTGATTTACTTTACTCAAGTTTCCCACAATCGATGCCAATTTGTCGATGATAAAAATCATATTAACAATTCATCTCACCTAGCTAGGACTTTCACTTCCAATTCTCACTAGTTTTGATATTCAAACAAGAGCTAGATATGATATGGTTATTTGGGAGGGAAATATTTGAATTGCATCTATTTTTCTTCAAATGAGGAGATATTCATTGATTTTCCTCCGAGCTTCGGGCTAATTCAATCGCTTAGAAAAAAAAACAACAGATGTCGACTTCTTATTGGCTACTTTGTAACTAATTTCGTTAGGAGTATCACACTTTATTCATTAGCCCACATGTGCTTACTGGCCAACCTGCACACCGCTTGGATAAGGGAAACGGTTCACCTACTTTTCGCAAACCTCTTAAGCATTTGTTCCATTCGCGTGTTGCTTTCACTTTGCCAGCAGATGGCTGGCAAAGTTCACAGATTGTATTTCTTGGTTTAACAAACTTATCAATATCCACTTTTCTCGAAGTGGAGTACTATTCTCTCATTTGGTTGAAAAACACATTTTATTGAGAATTGTCTTATGAGATTGATTGTTTAAGTGGACTACACATTTTAGGGGAGATTGAATTTGCATTGCCTCGTCTGGATTTTTATTGCGGTGCTAGTGTAATAAATCAATGGGTCTGCTCCAGTTCTTAATCTAGTTAAATATCTACCTATTGTTGAGACCAGACAACATATTGGACAATCCACCCTTGAATGGATGGAGAGCGAGTAGTTTCAATTCGTGGTGCACAATTGAGACACGACCATCCTTATCGAATTTTGAAGTACTGAGACAGCTCGTGGAAGATGGTTTTATGACACTGATAGAGCAAGTCGATCCTTAACTTGGAAACCTATAACTGTGGTTTTAGTGCGCGTGAAGTGCTTTCGAAATCTTATAAATTATCGAGACTTAAGTTGCAAATTTTATCAAAGTTTATTGTCTATGTTATGAAAAGGTGTCGCTAACCATATGGTTCTCAATTTAAATATAATTTTATTTTTATTTTTATTTTTTTTAGGTCGAAATTGAAATATAGTGGATCAATTTTTTTACAGGGTTTTGCCCCTTTTGGAGGATTGGGCGATGGATTTAGACTTTTTGGTAGTCGAGATCTTAAATTGTGTTTTAAATCAAGTGTTATGTCTATACACGTTCATTGCTAAACGGTGCTTCGTTGGCCAATTAATGTTTCACTTCAACTGAGCCTCGAAGGTCAATGCAAATCACGGAAACATGGGGGCATACAATGTGGC
>OU503043.1:13204605-13234137 GCA_912172775.2 Fraxinus pennsylvanica
ATATATATATTATCAGTCAATTGCAAATCAACGAATGTGAAGGTAATTTTAACATCAACGCATTTGGCTTTTGCTTGGTTTGTTAAAAAATTATGCATAATTCTTTAATTCTCAGGTATTTCTAAATCAACACGTGTCAGTTTTTGATTCGTTCACTAAATATGGTTGCATAAATTCTAATGATTTGAATAGATTTCTACAAAATTTATAAGAATATCATTACAAATGATGAAATCTCAAAAGAGTTTGTTACACGTTTAAACTTGAAATTCATCTAAATCTTTTAAAATATCTCTATTAATTAAATCCTTATAAATTCATGACTTAATGAGGATACCAAGATTTTAAAGGATTTCACTGAAATTCGATAAAATCTTATGGTCCATTTGGTTTGTGTTCCAATTTTGAGTTTTAAATTTATTTTCAATTTTCTATTTTGAGTGTCTGCTTTAAGGTTGCTAAAATGTATTTCATTTGTCATTTTTAAATGTTATTCCTCAAAATAAAGAACAAAAAACAAGTTTAGTTTGAAATTTTGAAAAAATATTTTATGATATCTTATTCTACGAAATTTGATTATTCAGTAAAAATATAACAAATTTATGTTTGTTGTAAAATTATACGATAATTATTGATAATTGTGTAGTCTTGTCATGATATATAGATAAGTATTATCTAGTCTAAAAGAGTATATTTTACTTCGATTGTAACTTTTAATTTGAACCCTAGAAATACAGGCACTGGTTCTCGATAAAATATGCACTTGAATTTTGACTCTCTATTTTCTATTTTATATTTATCTCTTGTTCATTTAGTTTTAAAACACGTTATCAGTACGATCCTCATAAAATCGTGAATTAGTTAGAATGTAATAATTTTGATAAATATAATTATCTATCATGTGTACTGAAACTAATTTGGTGAAATGTGAATTTTCTTTTTTACATATCCATTATAATATTCTGCCTCTAGATTATGTGGCAATCAATTCACGAATCCAGTATTGTTTATTTGTAATCAATTCTGCCTCTTTAATGTCACAAATAATTATGCTTTGCAATCATACACATCGCGTTTGTACACATTAATGGTTTAGAATTTTCTATCTATACAAATTTTGCCGGGCTTTTTCCGGACCGAGCCCGAGCCGTCCGAGACGGCGAGCTTTTTTGCCACCGCTAAGTAAATTCAGAAGAAATTTGCTTAATTTTAAAGATATTTACTGCAATTGATATCTCATTGAGACGATGCAAGAAAAAATATAGAATATCTCTACGCAACTTCTTCTAGCCGGAAGCAAATAAAAGAAAAACTCATGACACTCCATTATTACATGTATTATATATCCATAATAATGATTGAATCAAACATTATCACGAACTCGAAGTTCATTGACCTTACAGTGACTCTACGTAGTATAGACGAATTGTATTATTATTTCGAAAGCAATGGCACAGAAATTCGTAGAATCTGGACAGTTGGCATAGTTGTAATAAAAATGTTAATATCTCAATGTTTCATGGTCCGATAATCAAGAAATTCTGATAGGACGTTCACAACTCGTTGTTCTTCGAATCCAGTGTTTTCTATCAAAACCAACGGTTCATCTGTGAGAAATAGCTACGTGAACAATAACAAATTTTTAGGCACTATAAAAAAAAATTTAAGTTTGCATTTTTTTAAAAAAATATGAGATATTTCAACGATTCATGATTTTCTAAAGCTTTTAAATTCAAGTATATTCTTTTAAAGTCTTTCTATTTTCTATTATATTATTTTGGCACTATATTAAATTAGAAGTTCAATTATTGAATGTATTATTGTTTGATATAATCAATTGGATCATCACTGGATCAATTATGACGCAAAATGAGAATTCAAATGAATATTTATTGAAAAACTAGAAGATTCTTTAATCCAATGAATTTCTGTACAATATTTGTTCTCTATATTATAAATTGGTCTTAATCATCATCAGTTTGAATATCTCAATATGTTATTTCGTTATGAGAAATAATTAGAATTGAAAATAAAAGTTGTCGACAATATTTTTGTACATAATGTATCGCTTCGTATTATGAATATTGATGATAAAGAAATAGATTTATTGAAGTATATCGATCGAAGAAATGATTGGCTAAATAAATGAACATAATCCTAGCAAATTGAATTTAGTAGAGAAATATGAAATTTCTGGATCTACAATCTGAATACCTAAATGTGTATACTTATGCAAAATAAAATAGAAAAAGTAAAGTCGTAATGTGTAATATACGGCTCTTAGCATAATGAATTTTGCAAAGACTTGTATAAATAGATAAATTATATTGTGGTAAATGCAATCACGTGCCTATATCTTGTTAGCCGACAATGCATGAAATTTGATATTATAGCCAACTTATCTTGTATGGGTTTAATATTATTTTTGAAAGATTTTATGCTTGAATCATATAATTCAAGTGATGTTATCACGAAGGGAGAGAATATGAATTGTACTCTTTAATGAAACAATTTTTGTAGCGTATTAAAAAGAATAATGTACATTTTTTCTTTTATTAGGATTTTTCACACTGAGTTTTTCTAATAAGATTTTAACGATGCGTATTCTTTGTGTATTGATGTCCATAACCTACAAGACACTTACTCTCAAAATAATACTCTTATATGTATGAGACTAATGAGAGAACAACAATAGTTGTTTTTCAAATCATTATATTATTACAATAATCAAAGATTGATTAATATCTAATGAAGATTATATAGCTTGAAAACTATACAAGACAATACGAAATATACTTCATCATAATTATGATAATAAAGGTATGAATGACTTAAAACAAGAATTTTCATTTATTGAAATCGAGAGATCAACTGTACTCTTTTTTCCCTTCGTTTAATTCTTTTCCACTGGATTTTTATCGAACACGATTTTTAACAAGGCAATTGTTGTGCAACTAATCATCGAATGAGGATTGTAGTAAAATTATAAGATAATAATATAGCCATATCATGATACATAGATAAGTCTTATCTAGTATGAAAGAGTTCATTTCATTCCGATTGTAACTTTTATTTTGAACCCTATAAATAGGAGACACTGATTTTCAATAAAATACACACTTGAATTTTGCTTCTCTATTTTCTCTTTTATATTTCTCTCTTATTCCCTTGATTTTATAACAATGTTAATATATTATGAAGTAATATATACATTTTAAAGTTGGTAAATCTTACAATATTGTTTTTTGGCTACAAAAGTAAAATAAAAAATAATAAAAAATTGAATTCAAAATATAAAAAATAAAAGTTAAAAATTACTATCGTGAACTTAGAATATATATTTTTAAATACTTTTTTGGCCCCTGTTTGGTACAAATTAAAATTTTCATTTTCATTATTCTACTCATTTTCAACCACACATTTTTCAATAAAATAATATTTTTCATCACATCAATAACTTGTCCTTATTTTTCAACCACATATTCTCCATCAATCTACTATTCCAAAATANGGTTCGATTCTTTCCCTCTTGGCGGAGTGACCTTGCTCTTCCCTCTGGACCCCTATAAGTGAAGTGTAGCGCTCCGATCTCCGACACAGATTTAGCGATAGATACGCAGCATTGAATGAAGGAAGGTGGCCGCCACCTACCTTGTTGCCGATAACTGGGATAGCCAGGAGCGCTTACACGGATCAAGTTATTGCATGATGATCCCGCCCCCGACCATCGGGTTAGATTGAGATGAGCACAATCAGAGAAAGATAGTGGTGAGCACGCGACTAGACCAATACAATGTCTCGAGCATGATACGTTCAAAGCTTCTATTTTTTAAGGAATGACAGAAGGAGATTTGCTTGGAATGAGATTTCGAATTTTGTTGATCCTTCTCAGTAGTTTATTAGCAAGGAGAAGGCTGAACCCATGTGCTACACTAAAATAGGCTTTACCTGGGGCTGCACGACTCTCTACCCTTGCGCTAGCCTACTTCGTTTTAGGAGCTAACTTATAGCCCTATTTTGGCCTTTATTCGGGGTTGACTCAAGTGCCCCCCGAACCTCGAAGAAGGGTCAATACCACTTTGTACGAAGCGACTCGAGGGGTCATACATTGTACAACAAGTGTTTGAATTGAAACTACTACTTGCTTCGCCCTTACCGCTACAACAAATACAGCCTTTACACCGAAAGGAATACCTCTTCTTGGTCACTCCCTCCCGTTGTGTTCTTCTTCCAATGCTTTGCATGTTCTACAAACAAGGAAATAGCCACTTCTTTGTACAATTAGATAAGAAGGAGAACAACCAATAAAATAATGGGAAGAATCAATATTCATGATGCAAGTATTGCGCACTACTTCGTCAAAGTAATGTCTTGCCTTGCCTTATCCTTCGACACCCTTTTTTCCCATGTTTTGGAGATCCATGCGATTGGGAGAAAAGAGCTCTTGCATCGTTAGTCATTTCTCAGCACGGGAGGGCACTCAACCTTATCTTATGTTATGCAGAAGGGCGAGTGACAAAAAAGAATTGGCATAAGCAAGGCAAAATTTTAAGCAAGATTTTTAGTTAGTAGAGGGGTTTAGGGATTTTCATTCTGTGTCCAAGGATTCCTGGGGCATAAGTTAAGAATATATAGTTGATAGCTCTTTCTTTCAATGTTGCATTAGTTTTTTTTTTTTTTTTAATCTCTACAATTTTTCTGAACATAATACAAACAGGTAGGGGAAAAAGAATCTCCCCTGTCTTAGGCCCCTGCCAGTTGTGAAAGATTTCGTAGTTTCCCCATTCCATAGAATTGAAAGCCTTGTGGTAGTGATACTATTTAACAAAGAAAGAGTTTTATATCAAACAAAGAGTAGAAATATATAAAGTGCCAAAGGCAGGTGGGGTGGGTAAGGGCATTGAGGCTTTCGTATCGAGGAAAGGGTGGAAGACTGACCTTGATAACGATGTTTTAGGTAATCCCCGGAATCCGATTTTCTAGCTTAAACTGCCATAGAACGAAGCTTAGTCATCGCCCATATGCTACAGATTATGTTGGGTCCGTCCCAAGATGCTCACTATGATCTGGCTTCGGGGCCTTTCACTCGCATTAGCTTGTCTTTAGTTAGATAAATCCCATGTAACTCCTAGTATTTATTGTTTATTGTGATTTGGTCAAGTAAGAAGTGTCAACAATCCGTATAGTGCTATTCCTAGTACTTTGACTTGAGTCACCATGGCCACATAACGGTTCTCATTCTCACTAAGGTAGTTTCTCTTCTTTTAGAGATTATCATTCTCTATACTACATCATAGTCAGGGCTGCTCTGGAATGAAGCAACTAGAAAGATAAGGAATCGGCAGATGTATGAATGGAAGATGCAAGAATAGGCTTTGAATTTCATTCAGAATATCTTTCTTTTTTGTTTCATATCTATACTTTCGGATATAAAAGTGGACGATATCGTATATGAATAAAGAAATTGTTGACGTGCCCCTAGTTAGGAGGCGAGCGCTAAAAGCGTGCAGAGTGGCCTTTTTCGTGCTTTTATTATCTTGATACCAATGATGATGACCACATCTGCTAGCATGTGATGTTTGGACATAGAATCAAGTCCTTGTGAATGGGTAAAGGCCTTACAGTGGCAAAAGGGTTATACGTCCCCCCAAACTACGATTCCCTGCGGTCTAAACCCGATGCCGCATTAGGTTAGGGAGCTGGACAATAATTGCTCCTCCGCATCCCAAAGCGAGCCACCCAAACAAATTGAGGGAAGTCGCATCCGTCCTATCGCAAGCACCTTCAATGTCATGATTACATAGGGATAGAGCCTAAATATATAAATGAAATAAAGTAAATTCAATGAATAGATAGAGTCAACGGTACAACAGGTAGTGCTGCCTACACAATCAAATTAGCTTCTGAGGTTGAGTAGTCTCAATTTCACTACATGATTTGGGAATTAATGCTGGACTGGGCCACCTCGAATGGCGTAAGCCACATGCGGGGAGATCAGCACTTACGATTTTTAGGGGGATCTTGTTGAAAGACCGACTGACATAATCATCGAGCACTATAATCCGACGAGGCCCTTACATGTTTGGGTGGCCGAGGTCTTAAGATGTCTCTCCCAAGATGGGACTTTTAACCAAACACAACCTTTTGATCGACTGCTTGGCAGTAGGTGGATAAGGAAGGGAGGGAAGGATACATTAGACAAGTTAGTATCCTCTAATAGGTTTCTCAAGGCTCCTTAGTGGTCGATTAAAGGCAGGCAAAAGAGGAAATGCCACTTTTCATGGATGGTAGGCAGCCATTCATTTAACGTTTTGGAACGAAAAAAATCTCTTTCATCACTTAAAATAAGAGAAAGTTTTTACTCATCTCCTCGAGTGGGGCTTCTCCTCGGCTACCAGCAGCAATCATTGAATCTTTTGAGCCTTCCGTTCTTCTAGCACCAGTTTCACTATCTCTTTCAGTGCCTTCTTCGATCCCCCTTTAAAAAATCTTATTTTCAAAATTTTATTTAAACACTTGTTTTGAATATTTTTAAATTTTTTACTGAAAATACTCAAAATGTCAAAAATGTGTTTCAAGTTTTATGTTAAGTTTAACATTACTTTCAAAAATATATTTTTAGAAACGCCAGACCAAACACATTTTTAGTATTTTGGAAAATTGAAAACAGTAATCCAATTGAACTCTTAGTTTGAGACACCTAGATTTATTAGTTTCATTAAAATCTATTTTTTTTAAAAAAAATCTCATTTGAGTACACCCCATTATTATAAGAGCTCGATTACATTCTGAAATATGTGAAATTCTTAACAAGAGTTAAGTAACTTGTTGCCCCTGTTTTCATGGGGATGAAAATAAAAATTTTAACAGATTTTGATAAAGAATGATAAAATCTGTAATTGAAAAGTTGTGGATTTTATAAAATATGTGATTTAAATTAATTATTGACTTTAGCTTAAATTAAAATATGAATTTTAATGAGAATTTTGCATAGATGTCCCTATATTATCAATTGCAAAAAAATATTTGTCATTTTTTAAAAAGGTGCTGAAAAATGTTTTATTGGTACGAAATGCCCAAATTACCCTTGTAGATACCTTTTCGGTTATATTTATTGATAATTAATACTAATTTATGCCATGATTTGATATTTGACTTATATAAGAAACTCTTATAAATATATCTAATATATAATGGATAATAGAATTTTTAAAGAAAAAATAAATAATAAAAATTATTTCATAATCTTTGGCTATATAGAGTAAAAATTTATCTAAAAAAAACGAATGTTTTGAAATCTTCTTCATTGTAATAACAAAAGGAGAGTAATTTTGGATTCATCTTCTATTTTGAGATGTTAGCCCTCAAAAATTGTTTAATAACTTTATCTTATAACTTACTAGGTTGGAATTGTTAAATACAATATGATCATATTAACTTTTGAATTACTATTCATCATTTGGATTGTTTTACAAATTTTTTTGAATAAAAATAGCAATATCCTCCATATAATTTTGTTGGGGATTTCCTATTTAGCCCCTGTTTGAATCACATTATTTTTTCACTCTCTTTCTTTTACTCATTTTAAACAACACATTTTTCAATAAAATAATATTTTTCATCACATCGATAATTTTTCCTTATTTTTCAACCACATATTCCCTATCACATAAAACAAAATGCATTATTGGGGAAAAAATGTGCATCAAACAGAGACTTAGTAAAGTATTGTGTAAATTCTTTGTAAATATTTTTTTAATTTGGTAGTTGAGCATTTAAATACACACTTAATGCTATGAAGAATGTATTACAATTAAACCCATTAAATGCTTTCCGTTAAGTGCTAATTGTAAATACCGACAATTCAACTTTCAAACTAGAATGTGAAGACCGACAGTTATAATATCGAACTCGACACTTGTAAATGTCAGGAAAGACATTTGACCTGTTAGTCTCACTAGTTTGCTACTGTTTGGCATAGTTTATTTGTAGCTGTCACTAGCATGAAATTAAAGTCCGATATATGAATTGTGCCGAATGCTGATCATCAATGTCTCAAATTTTCAAGTATAAATAACAATCTAAAATCCATTGTGTCGCATGGGGGAGAGTTGGGCACAATCCGGCAATATATTCGAACTTTGTTCCAACACCAAGCATGTAAAATTGAATGATGTTTAAGGCTTGAAGTTGTATTTTGTACATTACAATTATGATGTTCGTGGTTTATGTTGTATTGTCATTTTTGTGTTATTACTGTTGCAACTTTTATTCGGGTATAAAATATGTTTTACTTTTTACTATTAATCGGACGCACAATATTACGATCAATCGACTTCGTGGTTTAGCGATTGAGATGATTGGTCAGAAACATCATCCAAGTTGGGAGAAAGAAATTTAGTAGTAGTATCGTTGATTATCTAACATATTTACAAACGATTCCTTATAAATATATGGATAGTTCGACTTGCTACACAATATAAATGTCTTTTCACACATGAACATGAACTAAACAAACATAAAAATAAGTTGTTTGACGTACACGTCATGATATAACTTCAAAATAATAAAATAAATTATAAGTCCAAAAGCAACACATAGTTGTCCGAGTCAATGAAGTCCCATTGTATACTATTCTTCCATCTCTTCCAGCCACTCTTAGTGTAGAGAGTTCGAAATCCATTTGCAACTCCATTAACATGAACAAATTCTAATGTTAGAGGATGATTTAAAATGTAATAAATTTGTACGACACTTAGTGAAGCAATTCAAACACATTTTCATTTTATTATAGCTGTCGAGAAATTCAGTAACTATCTATCAAGAATGACTGATTTTCTCGACAGATGTCCCGTCTGTACTTTAAAGAAACTCCCCGGGTGCAAACATGAATCAAACTTTCTAATTCACAATGACCATAGAATGGACTACATTGCAACAAATTGAATCAACCATAGAATAAAACATAGAATGAGCCATATAATGACTAGAGAATGAATCACGTTACCTAAGCTATGAATCAACAACTTGACCCACATTGCAATATACTGAATATATCAATCCACAAATTCAACATACATTGTTGAAACTACTATGAACATGTATATTCTAATAAACCACATTGGAAATGTATATGCTAATAAACCGCAAATTCAACCTACATCCAAGCACACCCTAAATCCCTTACAATAAGTTAATTCATGAGAAAATGAACCACAATAGACATGTATAATCTAATTTCGAGGCAAACCCGCTACCCATTAGAGATAAAAATACAACTTCCTAAAAAAAAATTATACATATTTGGCCCAAAACCCAATATTTCGAATAATATTAAAAAAATTTAAAAATCTTAAACGTTAGTTAATGAAAAACAATGGGAGATGAATATACCTTGTGTTAGAAATGAAAAGAAAACCGAGCCACTTTCTTGCTGTTTCTTTTGGGAATACAAACTTCTCGCCCTCTGTCAATTTTGATACATACAATGGAACAAAAAATTAACCACTTGAGAAAGAAGTGAAAATGAGGAGCGATTACTTCAGAGTGGGGTGTTTTATCGATCATAGAAGGCATGGTTTATGGTTTATTTTTAAGCAATGGAAGAGGAGGACGAGGATGTGAGGAAGAAAAAGAGAAAATTCCAGCAATGGGGGTGGGTTGTGGTTTTAGTACGTGGGAGTGGGGGTGAGTTTGGCGTGATGTTTTCGACTTTTTGATACAATTTTTTCAACTAGTCAATTAAAAAATTAATGAAGGATATGTAAGATATTTAAAATTTTTAGAAGGGAAAAAGGTCCAAAAGTAACATTTTTGTCAAAAATCTTAAAATGTAACAGAAGCAATAAATCATTTTTGTTATTTTCCACTTGAAGTGGATAATATATTGATTTAGGCTAGAATCTCATATTTTACTGGGCTGTTTGTGAAATTTCAGTGATTTACAAGTCCAAGGAACAAAAGCAATGAATTGTTTGTATATATGTGAGATGAAATTTTTGAAGTACTACAATGTTCGACTTGATAGATGAAATATCTGTATTTTTCTTTTATATAAAAGTGCCTTTATAGACAAATTGTACATGTAACTTTATTGGAAAAGAGGTTGACCTGTGGCTTGTGGATAATCTAAAAGCTCGAAAGCAGAAAAGCCAAGGAAAGTTTATGTTGTATTATGTCCTGTATGGTGGAGATTAAAATTAAATCTTTTAATAAATTTAAATTGATGTAATGTATGGTTGAAAATTTATGGATCACATAAAATGTATAATTAAAATTAATTTTTGACTTTTCCTTGAATTAAAATTTTGATTTTATTTTCCACCAAACATGGACCGTTATATTTATTATGCACAAAAGTTGTAATGTTGAAGAAATATTGTAGGATGATTATTTTATCTCTAATATTTTATAAGTTCTTATTCATCCTTCAATTATGATTTCTTATTCAATTAATATTATTTTGATTAAAATAATTTATAATTTATCTCTTGTTTGGCTTATATGAAAATCAATTTTTTATTAGATTTTGATAAAAAGTTATGAAATGTATGATTGAAAAGTTGTAGATTCAATGAAATGTGTATCTAAAATTAATTATTGATTTTAACATAAATTTTTTGATCTAATTTTTTTGATTAAACCAAACAAGGGCTTAATTTTAGTATCTCGTCTTCTCAAATTCCATGCAACGGATTCTCAAATACACACACACACACATACATGAATGATTCAATGAGCACTAGTATTCATCTCTTATTAAATATCGATGACATGTCATATAAATTCATTGATAAATATACTTAGAGTCATACTAGTTATACAACCGAGGTTGACACCGACTCACATGGAGGGTCCACTTTTTTTTTTAAACATGCGGACTCGAACACGTGAGAGATTGTCAATTGAGGTTGTCAACCTCGATTGTACAAATAGAATTTTCCATAAATTTATGGTGAACCTTAATATTCGAATTAAGTTTAAAATCCATCCGTGAATTTATACTATACGTCATCGATGCTTAGCTTATATTAAGCAGTAGGTGACGTGTCACATCATTATCTCCCACAACCTATTGTAGGGTGAATGTTACCCAAGTACTTAGTATAAACTATGCGCCTATATTTAGGAGATCAGTCTTGTATGTGTGTGGATCAGTTTGAATATTCAAAAACTGAAATCATCCTTTGGGAATAGCCTGTTTCAATCCGAGTTTTAACGGGATAGGTTATCTTGTACCTAGACAACCTAACCTATTTTTAACCTCACTAATGAAAACATATTAGTTTTAAAATCACAAATACTTTTTTATGACACATCTCAATAATCAATCACAATATGATACAATTTCCCTAATATTATAGCATCATAAATTATTGCAAATTTAAATCCCAATAACTCACAAGATGTGAACAAAACATAAGACATGCATCAATAATTCACATCAAATAATGATTTGTTTGGAAGAGATTTTTTTAAATCGTTTTTCTCAAAATTATTTTCAATTTCACACTCCGTGTGATCATAACTTTTTCTTACTTTTAGTCAAGCATTCTTCAAAAATCATCATTTGTTTGGAAAAAATTCTTTCAATCAAAACTCTAAGCTCATGTTTGGTACGGATTAAAATTTGGATTTGAATTTAAATGAAATTCAACAATTTATTTCTACTATACATTTTATGGGTCCCACAACTTTTTTAACATTTCATCAACTTTTATCAAAATCTACTAAAATTTTGATTTCAACCCATACCAAACATGGGCTTAAATCATTTCCAATAGTGCTTATTGAAAACTTGAAGCATAAATCAATTTTTTTAAAAATATTTTTTCAATTTTCTTGAACATATCTAGAGTAGACTGTAGAGGCGACTCAACCAATTTAGATAGCTAAAACAAAGTTATTTTATTACTAAAAAATTAAATATTTTGCTAGTGGCTTCATGGAATTACTAACATGTATAATATCAATTATAATAGAAATACAAAAATGTCAGTGATTTTCTACGAAAATGTCATCGATAATGTCATCTAGAATCACCAACGGCACTTCTTGTGTGCTGATGGTTGACAATGAAGTTGTTGGTGTAATCAATGAAAGACTATACTTTTTTTCAAAAAAAAAAAACTTTCTTTTTATTTCCTTAGTCATAATTTATTGTCGATTAAGTTATTTTTTAAGCTATTATTTCATTACCGATAATTTTTTATGTTTTTATTATCTCAATTATAGATGATATTTCCAACCATAAATATTAATTAGTTAATGTTTGATAGATTCTTTAAAATTTATTTTTCGGCGATACATTTTTTTTAATAAAATATTTTTTAAATGAATTCATAAATTTTTATTACTTTTTAACGATATATTCTCCAAAAAATAAAAATTGTATTTTATAAAATTTATTTCTAAAACATTTATGTAAAAAAAAAAAAAAACGGAAAAAATTTAAAAGGAAAAAAAAAGAACTTAAACCCAAAAAAAAAAAAACAATTTTTCAAAAAAAAAAAAAAAAAAAAAACGGCTCCTAGTTTCAAGGGAAAAAAAAAAACCTTCTATAAAAAATAAAATAAAACCCCAACTTATGCTTTAAAATTGCAACTTTAGCTAGTTTTGGTCCCCTATCCTTCATTTAGCCCGTCGGTCTCACTTTTATCCCCAATTTCTATTTCAGCCCCCGATTCTAGGGCTTTCCTCCATCTCCCCCCACCTTCTCCACTCACTCCGGTAATTTCTTTCTCAACTCGACTTTTCACTTTTACTGACTGATTCGTAGCTTTTTTGAATGTGTAGTTGGTTATTTAATGTTTATTTATTTGTCTTATCATTCATCTGCATGCACTCTTCATTCATAGTCATATTTTGCTGTCACCAGTGTTTTTACAGTCAATATTTGGAATTTTTATGTTCTGAATTGACTTAATTGATTGCTTAATGGTAATTTTCCGGCTTCCATAGACAGTTATAGTAATGTTGTTCGTTGAGTTACGATTCCGTGTCACCGTTTCTGATTTTTCATCATCCTGAAGCTGATCTTAATTTTTGATTGTTATTCTATTTAACGTGTGAAAAAAAAAATTTACTTCTATCCTATATTTTTTATTTGAAGAATTCTTATGACTTTTGTTGATAACCACAATTTAAATGTATTATTTATACGTGTAATGAGATTGTGAATAAAACCCAAGGAGAGTAGTTTGCAGCTGTGGTGGGAGGACCCCTTGTGTTCACATTTTGTGTAATGGACTGCTAATTTAATTGCTGGTCGTCTGGTTCAAGGAGCAAGCTCCTGAAAATACTCTCATCGAGTGTTATTATAACTAACAATTAAATTAATCGTTTTGTTTTCTTTTTTGAAATTTTATGTATAAAGATAAATAAGTTGGCATTTTACTTTCATATGATTTATTGTTCGGTTATCTCTTAGAAATTGACATGTAAATCAGATTAAAGATAAAGAATTTTTATTTCACAGAGAGATTGTGCTCTCCATTTTTTTTATAGCAATTTTATGGTTTTCAAAACATTGGTTTAGCTCCTACTTCTATTTTGTGTTCTTGTTTTGAATCAATGTTTTTATTGTTCATATGATGTTATTTTGAATGGACAACATACTATGTGTTCCGTGCTTTAGGAGTGCAGTCCATAGCCAGGGACATTATAAATATCTGTGATTGGCTGACTGCTAGTTTGTATGAGTCGGTTCTTATCCGTTTAAAAGTTTCACCAAGGATGTTTACATGAGAATAGTTGTGTAATTTGAGGCCTGATATAACAAAATACTTTTCTAAAGTGGAGTGACAAGTTAAAAATGAATTATGCTCTCCATTTTGGTATTTGGAATGATGACAATATGACCAACAAATGTGGTGGCAATCATTCCTATGAATATCTTATGTGATCGTTTAACGTGTCATGCCATACACGGATATTATCGAAGCGTCTTTTTTAAAGCATCTGAAAGTACTTTTATGACACGTGCTCTCATATTTGAGAAAAAGGTGTATGGTTGCCTTGCTTCTGGTAACATCTGGGTATAGTTTCAGTTACTTTTGGTAGAAAAACTCCAGGGTGTCTCAAATATATATGATATTTATCTATTTACCACTGAAATGACTCTTCACATCATTGACTTCTAAGATAACATTATGCTTTTCTACCCCCAGAAATGTTTCAATGCCTTTTCTATTGCTAGAGGTGTATTATATGCCAGAAAACAAATATTATTTTCAATGTGTTCTGGATAGAGACTAAAATATCCAATAATTTGCTTGAGCAAAGATATTATTTTCTTGAACGATGATATTGTTTATTTATTAATTATTTTGGATATAACATCTAAAAGATGGCTGTTGCTTTATTATGTGGAAATGGGTTCCTCTCCTAACCACTTTCCTTTTCCTTTCCTTTCCCCATATCGAACTGAAAGCTGAGACTTTCCTTATTTGTTTGTTTTTTCTTATCGATTGTATCATGCATACTGTTGAGATAAGTAATTGTTCTTTTGTCACCTTAGATATGTTTCTGATTTTTTTTAATATCCAAAAGTTTTATACTGGGAATGAGAAATGAACTTGGTGGCAACCTATAGAATGACTATTGATATCTTCTTAATGATTAATTGATATCTTTACATACTCACCATTTTATTCACAGTAAACAATTTCGTTAGGGATCTACAAATAGGCATTGTATTGGACATCTGCTTCTAATGTTACTTCTGATAGTTTTGGGAAATTGTTAAGGTTTATAATTTCTTTCACCAACTTCTTGTCTGCACATACCTCGAAAATGGATGAACGGGAAAAATCACTGCTTATTTGAATTGGAAAGAAATAAAAACCTTAACAGATCTTTTAGAAGTACAAAAACTGGAGGTGATATCTTTTTTCCTTTTCTGATTCTTGACTTTATCTGCTGAAGATACTTTCCATGACAAAAGGGAAGCTTATATTGATTTGCCAGTCTGGTGGTGAGTTTATTACCCATGATGATGGAACCTTATCATACGAGGGAGGAGAGGCAAATGCTGTGAATATAAATCAAGATACTTCTTTTGAAGATCTGATAATGAAATTGGCTGAAATGTCTAATTTAGATCACCGAACAATTTCGATCAAGTACTTTCTCCCAGGAAACAGGAGGAATCTCATCACTTTGAGAAATAACAAAGACTTGAAAAGAATGATTGATTTTCATGGGCATTCAGTGACTGCCGATGTTTTTGTCAATGGTAAAGAAGGATTTGACCGTGATGCCATCAAAATACATGCTAGCAGGTATAAATCTGAGGTGCAATCTTGTTTATCAAGTACTTCCACACATTTATTTTGTTGTCAGTGTGAGTTCTCTTGTGATTCCAGCCTTTTGCCGGCCACTGCACACCACCTTAGAGAAGATTTCAGTAGAAAAATGTTGGCAAACCCTACATTATACTACACTTTCGATAGTGAAATTCTGAAACTCTCTGTTCCATGATGTGGTGATTGGTTAGTGGCACTTGGCTGGGAAAAATATTTTTTGACATGCCTGCATGTAAATACATGAATTCCACTTGCAGGGAAAATGTTATAAAACTGGCAGAGACCGTAAATCATGTTGGCGCACCCTCAACTTCTATCAATACAGTTGCCCTTGATGTTGAACCTCTCTCTGCCCATGCTATTGCTGAACTTGATGCTTATGCTCCTCTTCATGCTCCTACTGGTTCTGCTGCAGCGTCTGATGCTGACGGTTCAAGCGGCAGTCATGCATCGACTGCCTCATCTCCATCTTCTGAACATGATTCCGATTACGATTCTGATTATAAGCCGCGCGTATCTGTTGCTTTTGACATAAATTCTCCAAGCCCAACTGGCATTGATACAAGTAATAGCCCAGCAGATGCGGTTAAAAAGCGGAGGCGCACTGCCTCATGGAAGAGTGGTGCACACGGTCCAATGGTGGTTGCAGTTGGTGATAATGATGTAGAAAGAAGATCGCGGAAAAGGAAGAACCAAAATAAAAGTACTGTTGCTGTAAGTGATGATAGTGTCTCAGCTATTGCTTTCTATGATGATGATTTGCCAGAGAAAGTAGTTGCTGAATGGAAAGATCGTATTACTGGTGTGGGGCAGGATTTCAAAAGTGTGAAAGAATTTCGGGAGGCACTGCAGAAGTATGCTGTTGCTCACCGCTTTGTTTACAAATTGAAAAAGAATGACGCTAATCGTGTGAGTGGCATATGTATTGCGGAGGGCTGTTCTTGGAAAATTCATGCATCTTGGGTTCCTGCTGACGAGTCGTTTAGGATAAAAAAGTTTGACAATACACATACATGTGGAGGGGAATCTTGGAAGAATGCTCATCCATCCAAGAATTGGTTGGCAAATGTTATAAAGGACAAATTACGAAATTCCCCACATCAGAAACCCAGGGAAATTGCAAAGAGCATTTCAAGGGACTTTGGAATTGAATTGAGTTACACACAAGTTTGGCGTGGAATTGAGTATGCCAGGGAGCAACTTCAGGGTTCATATAAAGAGTCATACAATCGATTGCCTTGGATCTGCGAGAAGGTGGTGGAGACAAATCCTGGTAGTTTTGCCAAGCTGATCACTGATGATGAGAAAAGACTTAAATGCCTTTTCATCTCATTTCTTTCCTGTATAAATGGTTTCCAGAATGGTTGCCGTCCCATTCTTTTTCTTGATGCCACTTCTCTGAGATCAAAGCACCAAGAAAGTTTGTTAACAGCTACTGCAGTTGATGCAGATGACGGTTCCTTCCCTGTTGCATTTGGAATAGTCGATGTTGAAAATGACAATAACTGGCATTTGTTTCTGGAGCAACTAAAATGTGCAATATCAACATCACAACCCATAACTTTTGTCTCAGATAGAGAGATGGGATTAAAGGAGTCAGTGCTAAAGGTATTTGAGAATGCTCATCATGGTTATTCCATGTACCACCTTGTAGAAAGTTTCAGGAGAAACTCGAAGGGGCCATTCAATGGGGAAGGACGAGGTGCCTTACCTGGACTGTTTCTAGCTGCTGGACATGCAGCTCGACTCAATGTTTTCAAAAAGTTCACCGAGCAGATTAGAGAGATTTCTCCAAATGCTTATGATTGGGTTATTCAAATTGAGCCGGAGCAGTGGACAAGTTCGCTATTCAAAGGTGAGCCATATAACCATATCACACAACATGTAGCAGAACCATATGCTAAGCTGATGGAGGAAATACGGGAATCAACTATAATGCAGAAGATAGAAAGCCTAATATGCATGGTGAGTGAATTGATAAATACTCGTCAAACAGAGTCAAGTAAATGGACTACAAAACTCACTCCATCCAAAGAGAAAAAGATCCAGGACGAAGCTTTTAAAGCAGAAAATCTGCAAGTGTTTATGGCATCAGATACTCTATTTGAGGTTCATGACGAATCTACTCATGTAGTGAATATTGAGAAACAGGATTGTACTTGCCTAGAATGGAAAGAATGTGGATTACCATGTCGACATGCTATCGCTTCCTTCAATATTGCTAGGAAGAGTGTGTATGATTATTGTCCAAGACACTTCAGCATTGATGCTTACAAGTCGACATATTCAGAGTCCATAAACCATATTCCTGAAATTGGTGCACCAGTGGGAACCGAAGAGACTGATTCTGACGCCACGCATGTGCTTCCTCCTCCCCCTCGATCACCAGATCAACAACACAAGGCAAAGATCAAAATAGAGGATCCAGATAAGAGGACAGTCACTTGTTCGAAGTGCAAGCAACTCGGGCATAACAAAGCATCATGCAAGACCAGCTTGTAGGTTTGTCTGATTTAGCAGCTTGGACGTTGGTATGTGAAGGCAGACTTAAATTATCAGGAACTGTTTTAATTTATGATTACTGCAGCTGTAATGTTACTGTTAAGTTTCCAAATAGTTGTGTTTAGGGAGCTCTGTTTAGTTGTTTATTGTGCCTCAGTTTGGTAGAGATTTTTTGATAATAGATTTTGTGAAAAGTAATTTCCTTTGGAGAATGTGTCTAAAAGTAGGGAAAAGTTACGGCGTAAGAAATTATTTTAATTGAGAGTGTGGTTGAAAATAAATTTGAGAAAAAAATGAGTTTTAAAAAATGTCGGCCGAACAGAGGTTGTATATGCGTCCACCTTTCTTAAATTTTGATGAGGACGTGGTATGGGAATCATTTCATCCAAAAGTTTTAGACGAAAAAATTCCTAGCTATTCAATTTTTCCCCCCCTTTTGGGGTTAAAATGAAGTTTTCTCCCATCTCATATTCAAGATGTTTTTTCCCCTTTTCTTTTGGAGATGATCCCTTCTTATGGATGGAAAATGAGCGGGGATTCTCAGATTCTCGCGGGGACCCATCCCGAACAGGACGGGAATTACCCGTTTAATCGGGGGGACGGGACTGGATGGGACGGGAGATGTCTTGCTTAGTCATTCCCTTACCTGTCTCGACTAATAAAATTATTTTTTATCATCATATTTATGTTAAAAATAGTACAGTAACTTTTAAAATAATTTATAACAATAATATAATTATATTGTTGTTAAGCTTAATTTATATAATTAACATTTAAAATAAAAACAAATAATTATAAACATGGCTACAAACGGGAACTTGGAGCTCCCTGTCCCGACCTCGAATAAGGGGTGATGGAGCGGGGAACGGGATCCTCGTCCTAAACTTGCCTATCATCATTCCTGCTGCTTGACAACAATGACAAGTGCATAGAAGGATCCTCTCCGTAGCTGTTCGTGTGGCTTAGACATTCAAATCTCATCTATCGAAAGGAATTATGCCAAAGTATGTTCTTATTTGCTTGGGACAAAAAGACTTACTATATTATAGATAGAAGCACGCCCCTTCGCCCTTAAATTTTGACGAGTTGAAGTCATTGCCTACCCAATGAAAACTAAGCACATGGGATGGGACAAATTTGAACCAAAAAAATAATTTCATCCATTTATTCTTCAATCCTATGTCACACAACTTGAGTGACCAAATACAACATTTCCACCATATTTGACAGAAAAACTAGAGTTAGGTCAACAAATGAAAACCATAGGTCCAAAAAGAACATCAAAAGACCTCATGCACGTGTCTAAATGAAAAAAAACTGGTTCTTTTACTTGATCTATATTTTTTGTGTCCGGTGTTTGATGGAGATAATTACTTTACAATAATAAGTTAATTACGTGCAGCTGACCTACTTCTTCCACATTGCATGCATTTATGTTGCTATTAGGTAAGAATGGTTACAACCAACCATTTCATAGTATACACGTTTACATAAATACGTATTGTATTCAACATTGTTGGAATCTTTGATTTGTTCATTACATCAAGTTATTAACTACTCAAATTGAAGAATTACAATACAGAAAAGGAGGTAGAACAATGGCAGACCATCAAAGAATTCATCCGGTGGAGGTCAGCCCCGAAGCTCAACCTCCACGCCCTTCGGCTCCTCTAGGTTCTATTCTTCGATCAGAAAAAGTCGAGCCACGAGGGCAGGGGCAGCATCATGTTCCAATGAGACGCAATGTTACCTATCCAGTCGTGCCACCACCACCTAAGAAGAAGAAAAGCTGTTTGTGCAAATGCATCTGCTGGACAATTAGCTTACTCATTCTCCTACTCATCATTATTGGAGCTACTATTGGCATTCTTTACCTAGTATTTCAACCCAAGCTTCCCATATACTCAGTTGACAATCTCAGAATATCAGATCTGACACTCAATTTTGACTTGAGCCTCTACGCGAGGTTCAACGTGAAGATCACTGCCTATAACCCGAATAAGAATATCGGAATATACTACGAGAAAGGGAGCCATTTAAGTGTATGGTACAAGAACATAAACCTTTGCCAAGGATCAATTCCCAGATTCTACCAAGGTTACCAGAATAAGACAGTGCTAAATGTGGCCTTGAGTGGCCAAAATCAATATGGGAGGACTCTTCTGGAGGCATTACAGGAGCAGCAACAGACTGGAAGAATTCCATTGGATCTCAAGATTAATGAGCCAGTCAGCATCAAACTTAAGACTCTCAAACTGAGGAAGGTGAAGATCATTGGCACCTGCAAGTTGGTCGTTGATAGCCTGTCAACTAATAGTATAATTAGCATCAAAGCCAGTACTTGCAGTTTTGGACTCAAGCTCTGAACATCTTTCCACCATCTTTTTTTCTTTTCTTTTTAATGTCTTACGCATACAAATTTTTCGATTTCAGTATAAACAGTTTACTTGCACAGAGTGTCTGCATGTTGAGAAGATAAATAATGTATCATTTCTAATTTGTTTTCCTGAAATTCTTGAAACTAAGTCCTGTCATTGAATCTATTTCAAAAGAAACTAATATAACTAAATCTGTCAATTCGTCAGGAGGGAAAAAGACTTGAGGATCCGTTTATATTTTAAAGAAAAAAAGGGGAATTTTATTAGTACCACATAAAAGAAGGGTACAAGGAGTACTTCTATTGCATAGAACAAAGGAAAAACTAAAACAATAAAAATCAGTAACAAACCAAGTTCCATTCTGGCTGCAACTCCAGAAGAGCTAAACTATTCAACGAATCACAAACTATCACCCATGAAAAAAGTACAAAGTCTATCTTACAAATAAATGAAGGTAGGTAATGCAGGTCAAAATTATAGCATACTTCTCTGGAAATATGCAACATGTTTTAACCCAGGCAATGGAAGGATATATCCAATCAACGAAGCAAGAAAAACAAATGATTCCTTGAGGATGGTAAATCATTAGCACCAAGTGACCATAATTTCCTTGCAAAATATACAACGGAGGAAGCAATGGGGACGCAGTTTACTCTCTTCCAACATATAAGAATGTCTGTTTGCATACTCAGTCACCAACTAGTGCCCGCGGCCTATGCTCTATTACAAACAGAGACATCCCTGTCTGTGAAACAGCTCTGACAAAAGCCATATTTGCAGTTACAGTAGGACCGTGCCAGTAGTCCCCAGTACCAAAAACTACCTTGTTTTTCAAGGCCATTTTTCTGGTCGTCGGAAGGTTCATCAATCGTGTTGAAGGACAATCAGGCACTACCCTGTCCCAGTTATAAGCTACTAATTAACAAATACAGATTAAAAGAACAATAACTATACCATCACTGTTAATGCCAATTTGGGGGCAGTGAGTGAAGAAATGATATTACTATTTCTTTTCCGATTTTTCTACCCGCATCAATACAGGGAAAGGGTGTTTCTTCTCAGACTTGCAAGTTTCAATATGAAATTTTCGTTCCTTAATCTTCCCTTTTTGGGAAGGATGGGAATGACCATGTCTTCTAAAAGGAAGAAACTAAAAACTAAAGTGGTGTTGGAACTCACTTGAGGAACTTCAGAAAGTGGTTGGCTCTTGATATCTCATTAGGACCACCGCACATTGAGATAAGCTCCTGACATTCTGAATGAACGCTTTCACATATAATACCTATCTTTCCTGATATTACACCAGCCAGTTCCCCATGGATCGGGTTCTGGATTTCGGAGTTGACCTAGCAAGACATCAAGATTTATACATTCATCAAATTTATGTGGCACACATGATCACTATACAAGAATAAGAGAACACAAATTCCATCTCACAAGTTTAGACTACATTGTAACAGCAGAAGTCAGTAATACTGAAGGATACAATAAAAACAACTTTAAAAAAAAAATTATTTCCCTCAACTTTATCTTTGTTGAAAATAGTATATCAAATGAACTATTTTAAGTCGCTAGAAAAGAAACATTAACTTAACAGAAGAGAGTGAGAATCAAAATCAATTGTAAACTCAAAATAACAATCATATACCACAGGTAGCAGCACTCTAGAGAGTGAATATGTATTCTATAAGTAATGTTTCAGTTTTGAGTTTTTTTTAGTCTTTTGAGTGATTTAATTAAGTCACTCGTATTAAACTAAAATAGCTTGTCACTGATTCGTCACAATATATTCTCTGCTGAAAACTGTAAAAGACGAGAGTAACGGCATTGGCAGAGATACGCACATATTTAGTCATTTTGCTCCAGAAAACTGAGAATCTGTAAGTGGGTGGTATAAAAAGCTAATTTCTATTTTCAAATTCATTTAGCAACAATTGTTGCATGATATTGCTCTAGTTTACAATTTTGCTATGGCCGGCTTATAAATAATGGTAGTCGTGAATATATAAGGAACGCTTAGCAAGAAAAGGCTACGAGTATTTTCAACTGGTCAGTTCTCTTCTCATAAACTCACTCACCAATTGAAATTCAGCATGTGAAGGACTAAGGACTTCATATGTTCCTCTATAGTCTATACACAGTTAGAAACTACAACGAGCATAATGCATTGTCTAGTCAATATTAGAAAGATAGTTCACTAGTGAATTTGAGAAGATGAGTTTTTCCCACACAGGCCACATCATGCTGTAGATTCACCTTACAGGAAGTCTAGAGTATGTTAAATGCAGGAGTTTGCAAATAACAGCTTCCATTGATGGATTCTCTGTAGATAAACATTATGGTTTTGCCTAAGAAGCAAACAGTACAATAATAGAACGATCTTCTTATGAAGATGAGAAACAATTTCTTCGAAATAATATAACCTTGTTTCCCTTAGACCATACCTGTGCAATCACGAACTCATAGTTGCTTTTAAATCGACCCCTCAATTCGCTCTCTGGTTTAGCCAAAAGTTTCTCAGTCCCTCCATTACTGATTCCCGACACGATAGCTATCATTGCTGTCGTATCAAAATTAACTAATTTGGCTCTAATCCCATCCAACAAATCCTTTGATGACCCATCCTCAAGTCCTGCATACAAATCCAAAGAGCAGCAGCCGCATTTCAATCCAGAAACAAGAGAACAGAAAGACATGCCTAAATTCAAATCACAGGACTCAATGTTCTTCTTGCAAGATGATAGGGTATCTTCCCCTGCAGAATGCAAAAGATGTTTATCGTTCATACCAAAGCCATTTGTTCCGACCCTTATTTGAAGAACACAAGACTTTGGGAATGACCTTCCAATTAGATTCACATTTGTCCAGTCTTCCTCTAATTGTAACTCTTCATACGAAAATGAATCAAGTTCTAATTCAGTGGCTCCAAATTCATCCCTAAATTTCTGACAATCACCATCATCAAGTCCATTAGCAAAGAAGAAGATGATAGAAGATGGCCTTAGCGTTACAGGGGACTCGTTTGCCGCATCAAGAAGTAATCGAATTCGTGTCTTTAAACCCTCGTTTCTGTCCCAAAAAATATATCTGGGGTTCCTATCCGAGACAATAAACCACACAGGGTTTCCATTCAAACTACATACTATATCAACATAGATCCTTTTCGAAGGCGACAGAACAACTGGCTTGCAGACGCGCGATACCCCAGTTACGAATGGCTGCTGAAGAACGTGCGCAATGGCCTCCAGATGCCCAATATTGACACTGCCACGAATTCAACTCATGAAAAACTTGTTCCAATTCAAGCAAATATTTACATCTTCACATCACATGGGCAATCATTAGAATGTAAAAAAAAATTGTTATACCTGAGAGGGGCAGAAGAAAAGGGAGGAGACAGGCGATGAAGAAAAGAGAGCTCGGATTGGATTAATCTGAGAAGGGTTGTTTTCGATGATAATTTGGAAAGTTTCTCCGAGTGAATGATTCGCTGTGTAAGAGCACTGCATCTTTTCTTTGCTTCTTCCACTGCTGCCATGGCTGCTCTTTCCGTGCTTCCCCCTTCCATTCTACTCTTCTGTGTAGCAATCTAACGGGAAATTGCTCTGAAGGTATCTTACCCATAGTTTGTGAAATGATCAAGTTGGTCCTCCATCTTTTATTATATTTGCACAGTCACTTCTCTACAACAAAAATTCTTCATAACCCTGCGAAACTAGATTTTATTTCTCAATTCCAGTCACCGTTTTAAAATTAAAAGCGATTGTATGTTTTCCAAGTTTGTGAGTGGAAATGAAAAGAGGTTTCTTCTTAATTCTTCGTTCATTGATCTGTGTTTTGTGCATCATAAATCGTTTTCTGCTTCTCTCATTTCGTAATTCTTTCCTCATTCCACACATTCTCTTCCATAATTCCCCCCTTGTTTTGTACATCACTTTTTTTTACGTTGTTCTCATGGCTATTGCTGCATGTTCCACTCATTGACATCTCTACCTATCCTTCCTTTCTTTTTCCTAGTCTCCCAAGCTCTTGAATGTATAATTGAGAGCAACCTCTATGGGGAAGTAAAGGAAGCGAGCAATAACCTTGAAGTCATATGGCTCTTTAAATTCGACTATAGTTGATAGTAGCCGCGAAAGTATGTAGTGATATAAGAGTTGAAACCTCGATGAACATGAGCATTGTGGATTAGAAAAGTGCATTGGCTCCTAGTGTAATGCGTGCATTTGGCTTTTGTGCCAATAAAACTTTTAGGCTCAAGTAAATGACAAGCCATTATTACAACTCGAATGGAGAAATGTTTGTCATTGGTTAGAAGAAGCTTCAAGCGCTACACAAGGCAAAAGTGATTCCACTTCAAAACTTGAATCGGCCATAAAATTGGTAAGTCGATCAATATCTGAACAAGATCATCTTTATGCAAGTTGGTGGAGGAGACTACTTAAAACTCGTCCTATCTAATAGAAGTAGTCAATGAAAAGGACTAGTGTTGCTGTGAAAACATGCTTCCATTTTGTTAACCCCACTACCAACAAATCTTGACAACTTAAGCTGTCAAATTATGTGTTTGCACAACGAAAAAAGAAAATGTATACATTTTCGTGATCAACACATGTTTTCTTGATGTTAGCATGTATTTGTTGGATTTTAGTTATATTCAAATTTTTGTGATTTATTATGTAATTAACTATGTATGTCTTTAATAATGATTTAAAGTTGTATTCTTCATTGACGTTGTTCAACTAGTAAAGAGGAAAAGAAATATGAGGAACGAAGAAAGATAAAAGAGAAATTAGAAGAGGTGAGATATAAGTACTTTTTACAATGTGAAAATCAAACTTAAATTTTAATTACATATCTAATTTGCCTACTAACGCACTACTAATTTCTATTACTCTAAAAAATTACCTCAAATTAGGTGCAATGGGCCCTAGCCCGCTCGGGAGAGCTCCAACCAGTGACGACTTCGGCCCACATTTAAATAGCCTAGAGTCGAGTCGAATCGAATTCCATGTTTAGCTAGGCAAGATCGAGTCCTGTCTGACGAGTCGATCCCAAATCCAGAAGAAGAGGTTTCTAAAGTTATATTTAATTTCTGTTAATAAATTATATTTATTTATAAAAATTTACAAGAGTTCGTGAACCAATTTAAAAGAACCCTACACAAGCCTTTTGGTCAACAAGTCAAGATGAACTGCTCGTTGACCAACGAGACGAACAAGACTCGTTCAACAAGTCGAATTGAACTTGAGTGATCATGCCGAGCGAGTCAACTTGACTAATTGCTATCCTCACCTCAATTTTTCCCTTCACTTTGGACACAATGATGGTAGTGGTTTAGATCCAATGCCAATTCACATCAATCATGCTTGATGTACATTATAGTGTACACTAAGTTTTACACTATCACGTGTGTAGCTATCATTTGAAAGTTTAAGAGAGAGATTTTTCATCCTTCAAATTTTGTCAACAAAGATTATGTACGCTATAATTCCTACTATATTAAAAAGATCACTGTTCATTGATGAAGCTTTTTTATCCCTAATTCTTCCCTACCCACGATTTGGATTTCTTCTACCACACATGCCCACAATTGTTGACTTTCAACTTGTTTATATATTATGAAGCTTTTTTAATGCCAATGCAACTTTACTCATGATTTGGATTTTTCCTCATGAAATGGATTTTTCCCTACCACACATGCCTACAATTGTTAACTTGTTACCCTTCTCTTCTCTCGGCGAATCCACCGTTTATATGCCTACTATTATTTGTTTCCCAATTCTGTTTTTATCCTTTTCTTGCTACCTAAGTTACCACGCTGATTACTGTTCATTTCTATATCTCTTTTATTATTCATTTAATTATTGATGATGATTTGGATTTCTACCCATCTATAGCGACAAGTATTGACTTCACAACCCACTTTGCATCCTCATTGGCTATTGAAGGATGCCTGAAGGCAAATGACAACTTCTTTTTATACGTGTTGCCCACAACAACTTGTACACGTTTTGTCCACAACATCAATTCCAACTTTGTTACGTAAATTCCCTCCCGACTACTAGGATATTTTGTACAAATAAAAAAAAAGGGACAAAAAATAAAAATAAAAAATCGTTGAACTCAGAAAGAAAATTGAAATTACAAAATATTATATACACCTCTTCCTAACTGTTTGTACAGAATTGAGATATACGTTACAATTTGCAACTTCTCCTACACTTTCTCTATTTTAGTCTATTACAATTATTTCATTTCATGCTCTTCAAATCCTCAACTTCAAACATATAAGAATACTATAAGGATTTTGACATCTGTGTTGCACTCAAGAAATCTGTTTACATCCAACATAGGCGTTCTTGGTTGTTATATAGTCGGTCGAAAATTGCAAGATAAATTACATTATATTGATTCCAATTTGTATGCAACTGCTGGAGTAGACATCCTGAGGTATGTGTATTCCCAAAAAAATATTAAAAAGAAATTTCGTTTAACCTATATAGTTTGCTTGCCAGTTTCACTTATTCTTATTAGTTTTCCACATATGCGAAATAGTTAAGTAGGTTAATATATTTCATAAGAAATCTTATTCCCACTTATAAAGAGAATTATATGTTAACTTTTTTTTAAATTTATGTTCGTTGCTTGCAGCCTCAATTATTCCATAAGATTTATCGTATTGTTGTCATGGATGTTCCGAATACATGTTCCGATGGAGTTACTACTCCTTTAAATTTTGAAACAATGCAAACCCAAAGGCAAAGAGAGCGGCAGAAAGGGCTTCGCACGGGATGTATTGATCATCGTAAAAGAATATCTCATCATATGTCATTTGGACATAATCAATCTAAAGTTGATGTTATGTCATCCGTGCATAATAACTCTAATCCTGTGAGAATGTAATATCCTACATTACATCATGATTTCCAAGATTTTGAGGCTTCTACTTCAGATGGAGATTTACGTAATATTTGTACATCTGCATTTGAAAGTGATTTTAATATCATAAACATACCGAGCACTTCATATGTATTACCTACATGCGATAATTGTAAACATTGTGGTGCAAACAAATTTCACAGGGAAAGCAAAGACTTCTGTTGCTCTGATAGAAAAGTTTATCTTTCTATGCCTGATTCCCCAGTTGAACTGTACAACTTATTTAAGTCCAAAGAACAAAAAAAATATGGAATTTAAGAAGCTTGCAAGAGGATATAATAACCACTTTGCGTTCACTTCATTTGGTATTAAATACGACAGAAATCTCTTCAAATCATACAAATTATTTACACGTTTAGGGTTCAAGGCCAAATATATCATTATTTAAATAAACTTGTGCCACAAGACAATAAGCCTTCTTATATGCAGTTATATTTCTATGACACAGATAATGAACTTAAAAATCGTATCGAAATTTCAGAAAATTTTGTTCAACATACTTTCCTTGTTTTAATTGAAATTTTGAAGACAAATCCATATAGTAGATTTTTCAGATCTTTAGCTAATATGTCTAACTTGTAAGATCATAAAATACACAAAAGATGCGATTCAAGACATGATCAATGTGTTTTTAACACTCCTACAGTATCTCAAGTGGTTGTTGTATGGGTCGAAGATGATGAGAATACTAATTCTCTCGTCCGTGATATTATTATATATGGTCATTCTGATGATATACATAGAGTTCATTACTATTACGGTTGTTATGATCCTTTACAGTAACCATAACTTTTTTCGTATGGGAAATCTGGTTGGCATGAAGGCATTGGGAGATCGATGATGAGCCATGGTCAACCTACTTCTCAGTTTGTTGCTTTACCTTCAATAGTTACTTCTGTAGCTGAATTTATTGAACACAAGAATGAAGGTTTGTAAATACATTTTGTTCTACATTTCACTTATTTTTATGATGCACATGTTATAAATGAATACTCATTTTGTTTTTGGTAGTGCTTCTTGGAACTAAGCACCGATGTCATGTGTCTTGCCGAGAATATTATTCATACAAACTACAAATTTGGCCTTCGAGTAAGTCTGTTTTGCTCCATAGTGGTAGATTGTTACAACAATATATTGTAGATATGTATGTTAAGATCGGAACTGCAAGGTTAGACTATTTTCTTAATAACCAAAAACAAATCAGGGCGGAACTTTACCAAGGTATTGTACATAGCGTTCAACATGGAGAGACGAGAGGTTGTAACATTGGAAGAAAATTTATTTTGCCACAGTTTTTTACATATGGCTCTAGATTTATGCTAAAGAGATATATGGATGCAATGGCTATTGTGCAGCGTTATGAAAAGTCAGATATATTTTGACTATCACATGTAATCCAAATTGATTAAAGATTAGACAAGAACTAAAACACAATGACGAGATTCAAAAACACAATGACGAGATTGAAAATCACCTAGATCTTATTGTACGTATATTTAGAGCCAAAATTGTAAGAATTGAAAAATGATTTATACAAAAAGAATATTTTAAGAACTGTCATTGCTCACATATATGTTATCGAATTTCAAAAACGAAGTCTTCCTCATGCACATTTTCTATTATTTTCAAGCACGACCACAAAATTTATTCAGCAGTAGATGTTGATAAAATAGTTTGTTGTGAAATTCCTGACCAAAACAAATACTCTTATCTTCACTCTGTTATAGTGAAAAACAATATGCATGGCCCTTGTGGGGGTTTAAATCCCAAAAATGTATGTATGACTCTAATAAAAAATGCAAAAATAAATTTTCCAGAGACTATTGTAATGTGACTATATTTGGTGAAAACTCATATTCTACAAACGTCGTAATACTAGTATCAGTATTAAAGTTAGAGGTCATATGTTGGACAATCAATGAGTTGTGCCATATAATCGTTATTTAAGTGCAAAATTTGATTGTCACTTAAATGTTGAAGTATGTTCTTCTATTAAAGATGTAAAATATTTGTACAAATACGTGTACAAAGGTCATGATCGTATTAATTTCTCAATTGCACCATATGAAACAATTAAAGAAATCGATGAAATTTATGTTTATCAATCTGCTAAATGGATATCTCCACCTGAAGCAATGTGGCGAATTTTATCATTCTATTTAGCAGAAATTCATCCAACGGTCTATGCTTTACAACTTCATCTTCTAAATCATCAATAAGTGCACTACAACGACAGAGATGATTTAACTATATTGTTGAAAATGAAAATACAAGACAAACAATGTTAATAGAATTTTTCAAAGTAAATAAATCAAATGCATTTGGTCGTACATTATTATACCGAGATTTCCAATCACATTTTGTTTGGAATTCATCTAAAAAGATTTGGACTCCCAGAAAGAAAC
>OU503043.1:13307214-13319431 GCA_912172775.2 Fraxinus pennsylvanica
TCCATCGTTTGAAATCCACGAATGATTATAGATGCAATGATAATTCAATTCGTATTTTGAATATTCATTGTTGGATTTGATTCATAATTCTCTTTAATTTTAGTTAGTTAGAAACCAACTTTCTAATTAATCCTAATTATTAAATAACTCAGACCAGCGCTCAAGATTCAATTTAATAACAGATTTACACAATAGAGAAATCGATGATCTAGATAACACAAACACCAGCGAATGCATTCAATTTATTTAAATATTCTTCTTAAGATTCAATAATCTCTATTGCAGAAAATCATCAAATCCTAGTGCTTCACAAGTTAAAGGGATCAAACAATTACGGATTTGATATTTAACTTAGCAGTAGATTGTAATGAACAACAAACTAGTATGCCTCCTAGCAATTAAACATAACAATCATGAAAATAAGTACAGAAGAATATTCAATACGTAAAATAAGAATTAAACAATAAGAAAAACTATTTAGATCTCACAACATGTAGTTTCGAGGCTTCCGTTTTCTTCGACCATATGTAAAAGTTTAGTTACAATTCATGAATTTAAGAAAGAAATAATGAAGAATTAAGTTTGGAGGCGTTCTATATGTTCTTCCCCCGTTTTAGGGTTTTAAAATATGTATTTATAGTTGTTTCCATAGATAGTTGACTTAAATTCGAAAAGTGGAGATTCGTCTATAAAAAATACCTATGTGCGTGCACCGTGTATTTCTTTGCCCACATGCCGTTCATTTGTTTTAGGCTCGGCAAGTAAAATTCATGCCCTTGCATGGGCGAGAGAATTTGCGTGCACGCGCGCATGTTTGTCTCTGAACAACGTTCGGTAGTTTGATCATAACATTTCCACATGTATCTGACTGAGTTGATTCAAAATGCATTGGAAAGCTAACTCAAAGGGATACAAATTTACTTCAGATACCATCTTCCAATTCGATTGTTTGCCATGTCAAAAATGGGTCTCAAACTAAGACTGAAAATCAGATGCATAACTTTTCGATTGGAAATTGATGTGTGATCCTACTTTGACGATATTTGACCCCTTTGACTTCTTTTTTCATCTAATTGAACTCTAACACTCTCAAATATTCATTGTGAGGTTCAACATGACTTTTGCTTTAATCCTCGAACTTTCGCTTTCTTTTATTTTGGTCTTTTTCACTTATTTCTTCCAAATTACGCTATATCCATCAAATTGCCAACTAAACCAAAATATGAGATTAATAAGTACATATTGGAATAAAATAATCATACGAGTACATAAAATAAGGAGGGAAAAATATGGATTTTACATTCCTATTATGATGCAATCTTCCCATGTCTTTTAGTGCAAATTTTTTGTTCAAGGTATTTATAAAGTCTTGCACCAGATCGTTGTCATTACCAATTACAACAATGTCATCAACATAAATGAGAGCAAAAATCACATGTCTTTCATTCTTGAAATAGAACAATGAAGTGTCAGCTGCATATTTTTTGAACTTCTAGCTTAAAAAGGTTGCTTTCAGTTTATCATACTAGGCCCTATATGTCTGCTTCAATCCATAGAGGGATTTTTCGAGCTTACATACATAATCAGGTTTTGATTTGTCTACAAATCCTTCAGGCAGAGTTATATTTACTGTCTATTGTAGTTCTCCATTTAGGAAGGCATTGTTAATGCCTATTTACCTAATGGTCCATTCCTTAGCAACTGCCATAGTGAGTATAATCCTTACAGTTGAAGGTTTAATGATTGGACTGAATGTTTCATAGTAGTCAATTCCAGGAGTATGATGAAATCCTTTTGCTACCAACCTGGCTTTGAACCTTTGTACTGATCCGTCTATGTTGTGTTTGATTCTGAAAACCCATTTATTTCTCACTATGTTGTAGGTTGGTGATGAAGGCACAAGCTTCCAAGTTTTGGATTTTATTAAGGCATTGTATTCTTCTTCCATAGCTTTCTTCCAGTATGCACTCATCATTGCCTCTTCCACACTTTTAGGCTCAGATAGTTTTGAAACATTTTTAGCTGAATTAGCTAAGTAAGCTTTTGGTTTGAAGACCCCAGCTTTACCTCTAGCGATCATAGGATGCTCATTTTGAATTCTTGGTCTTCCCTCAATCTCAATTTCAGCTGGCTGTTGAACACCTTCAATCCTTTCATTATTCTATAGTATATCAGATGCTGATTCTGTAGGTTCTAATTCAGTATTCTCCTCTATTACATTTATGTCAAAGTCTTTAGTATTATTATCATGGAATGCATTTTCCTGCTGATTATTACTTAGATCAGAGAGTAAGCGATGCTGAGCATGAGTTGTGTTAGGCTGAGTTGTATTAATAGGACTGGAGGTTGTGATTGAATTGTTGAATTCAGATGGAAGATGAATGTATGACACTACTAGTTCAAGAACTACAGACTTGGAATGATTTTTGACAATGAATAAAGACTCAAAGGGAAACTCAAGTTCATTGAAAACAGCATGTCTTGAGATATATAACCTTCCCGCTGAGCTCAAATACTTATAGCCTTTATGAGAGTTATTATAGCCAAGGAAGATACATTTTGTGGAGTGGAAGCTGAATTTGTGTCTTTGATGGGGTCTCAAACAAAGATAGCAGGCACATCCAAAGACTTTTAAGGTTCTATAGTTAGGCTCCTTTTTGTATAGGACTTGGTAGGGTGATTGTAATTCAAGAGTAGGTGTAGGTAGTCTGTTTATAAGGTATGTGGCAGTTTGAAAAGAGTCCCACCAGTATTTTAGAGGTAATTGGGCTTGAGCTAGAAGTGTCAAATTGGTCTCAGTTATATGCTAATGTTTTCTTTCTATTATACCGTTCTGAGTTGAAGTGTAGGGGGAATAGATGTCTGAATTATATGCCTTCTTGTGTCAAAGGTTTGAGAAAGTTCTATATTCACCTCCCCAGTCAGCCTGTTGAGTTTTTATTTTGTTCAATTTATTTTCAACAAGTTTCTTGAATTGGTTGGTTGAACACATTCAAGGCTTCCGACTTCTGTTTTAGAGGATAAATCGAAGAGAACCTACTGAAGTCATCAAGAAAGGTTATGTAGTATCTAAAACTAGATGTTGACATAATTGGTGCTGGTCCCCATATATTAGTATGCACTAATTCTAAGGGAGTTTTGGCGTGTGATGAAGACATAGAAAAAGGTAACAGATGAGACTTGTAAAGTTGAAGCGCATTGCAAAATGATTTGATGTCATTTCCTTTTGTTTTCAGAATACAGAATTTAAGCACTTGAATCATCACTTGGTTGGAGGGATGACCAAGCCTTTTATGCCATACATCAACATTGGAAATTAAGGACTCTTGACTTGAATTGACAGGGTACTTTTGACTAAGAGAAGCTGGAGATTCTTGACCGAGATGAGCAGAAGGAAAGTTGCCGTATGATTTATTTGAAGAACTTGACTGTTGATTTAGGTAGTTGGTGCTTTGGTGAGGAAACTCTAGTTGATACAACCCTTCCTTAAGCTTCCCTTACAGCATCACTTCCTTCGTTGACATATCCTTGACAAAACAACAGTTAGGATGAAATTCTATGAAGACCTGATTATTTGAAGTTAGCTGTAAGATACTAATAAGATTTTTCTTGATTTCAAGCACATGTAGCAGGTTATTCAGTACCAATATTTTATCATTTAAGGCAAGTATGTGTGTGGTTCCAAAGTGTGAGATAATCAACTTATTTCCATTTCCTAATATGATTCTTTCCATACCAGTGTACTCATTGGCTGAGATAATGTTACCTTTGTCAGAAGTGATGTGGTTGCTAGCTCCAGTGTCTGCAAACTATGCTGGATCATTCACGATGTTGTGAGAAGCTATGAGAGCTGTTGGTGAAGAGTTGTAGCTGTTCCTCTGATTTGGTGACGTCCCAGTGTATCTTTCATCATATCTGAAGTTACATACATTTGCTTTGTGCCTAACTTTCCCACATACTTGGCAAACTGGTCTATTACCTCCATGCAAACTTTCTCCTCTGTTTCTACCTCTTCTGCCACTTCTGTAATGATTGAAGTTGCTAAACCTTCCCTCCATATTTGTCCTGTTGGACCTGTAGTGATGATGACTAAAACTAGACCTTTGAGAGAGGTTAGCTGAGGTTTGGTCAGTGTCTATCCTTGCCATCTCATTCTTAATTGAGTTGAGGTGTTCTAGTCTGCTTTCATAGGTCATCAATGTGGATTGAAGTTCTCCCCAAGAGATGTGATCCCTGTTGTTGATTTGGGCAACAATTGGTGTATAGTCTTTATCAAGACCTGCTAAAACATGAGTAATTAGGTTTGATTGAGTAATAGTTTTGCCAGCAATTTCAAGATTATCTGCAAGCTGCTTGACTTTGTTTAAGTACAGGTCAATATTCATGTTTCATTTCCTTGATTTTTGGAGTTCACCCGTGAGAAAGGTGATCCTAGATCTATTTTGGACTCCATAACTCTCCTCAATGGTAGTCCACAATTCATTTGAGTTTGTTGCACCCATCACTTTCATGGCTATATCTGGTGTCATTGAGGAGTAAAGCCATCCCATTAGCAGCTGGTCTGTGGACATCCATTGGCAATATTCTGGATTCTTAACCATCTCAATATTAGTTCTAGCTTTACCAGTAATTTGAATGCTAGTGAATTCTTGAGGACACACCTTTGTCCCAAGAATATATCCCTCCAGATTATGTCCTCGAATGATTGGGAGAATCATATTTTTTCAGAGCAGATAATTATTCTTATCTAGCTTCATAGACACGGTTTGGATAAAATTGACACCAAAGGGTGTGAGGTGATTGTTTCCAAGTGGTGGTGCAGCAGTGCTGCTGGAAATAGATGCAGGAGCAGTAGCAGGGTCAGCATTTTGTGGTGTGTTAGTGGCGTAGCCCATGGTCGCTTTGATACCAAGTTAAAATTCTAAAGAAAAGCAAGATGATGATGAACAGCGTTTCACTCAATTGTTGCGGTATTCTAGCTACTGCTGTTAGATAATATAATACAAGGCAATGTTACAAGAATGATCTAGAACTTATAGTTGTTAGGTAGTTCCTTAATTTGTGGATGATGTTGGAATCTTTATACAACAACTTGATGGTCCAAATGTACACAAGGCAAACGGCTATGACGGCAAGTAGTAAGGAAGCTGAATCATAGAGTGAGTTGGATATGTGAATGTTAATTCTCAATACGGCAGCTAACGTTGTAACAAGTGTGTAAATGTGATTGTCCAGATCAATCTTTTACCCAAGTGCCAGATGGTAGATCAATCGATCCCTTGCTTTGTTGATATTTATCTATGTTTCAACACATAAATATATGTACTAGAGAATCAGTGAGCTGATTGTGCACATGCTCCGGAGTGGCTAGTGGCTGCGCATCATCTCGGCCGTATAAATACTGAGTAACTATATGTATATCATTCTCGGCTGACAGTGGTATAATATGACTTATCTTGAGTCAGCCCGTAATATTTGTCTATGATCCCATGGCTGAATACAATCCACTTATCCTGAACATGTGCATGATATAAATGGGATGACCGACCACATCAAGTTCGATGTTGAAGTTCATGAAGAACTCCTTCACCAATTGTAGATGCGGTGAGATGTTTCTTCCTCTTTCTCCTATCTGGCTGCCTCAATCAATTCCATCATCTCAAAATTCGACAAATCTTCCGAACTTACCCTTTATTCAGGCCAGAGCTTCCAACAAGTGACTACGTTATCAAAATGGTCACTATTCTGTAGACTAAGAAATCTACGAATACCTTTTTCTTCCACCCATAGACAGGAATTGAAAGTGTCAAATGTAGGCATCCTTTTACCCTTTTCTAACGCCGAAGGAGCCTTACATTCTTATGCCATTGTATCTTACAATTAAGATGATAAAACATATCGTTACTCAATATGAATCAATTAGAAAAAAATAAAGTAACTATGCATAACAAAATTTGGAAACATAGGGGAACGAAGACATTCATGTCAAAATTAACTCCATTTCGTTGCAAGTATTGCAACATGAAGTGTCAAGAAATGATGACGGTGAATTAATCCAGGCTGCTGCACAGGAAAGCTTGAGGCAGAAAGTTTCAGTTGCCGGCGCAAGAGAAAAAAAGGATATTGGAAAATGGCTAGTTGACACTAGGTGGCAAAGGCATGTGCAGGCATATTTTTGGTTAGATAGTTGATTATTTTGTTTTATGTATATATTGCATTTTATTAGTTCTCTGTATTCCAATTTTTCATTCAATGAAAGAGTGATAAAAATCTTTTCAGAAGCTCTTTTATTCGTGTTAATCAACCATGGACGATAGTTCAAATGAAAGTGAATCCAATCCTCCTTCACCCAAAACCAAACCTCTTTCTCGTTTCCTTAATTTCAATGATGTTACAACCCTTATAGATTGGATAATGGTGATAATCCTGCTGTCACTCTACTGACTGAACTTTTAACCACAGAAAACTATGTGTCTTGGTCTAGATCAATTCAAAGAGCTCTTAGAGCCAATAACAAACTGGGATTTATCAATAAAGAATTCCAGAAGCCTACAGATCTGGACGATCCTCTTCTTGATGCATGGGAGAGATGCAATGACTTGGTAGTTTGATGGATTCAAAACTCTGTAACCAACTCAGTCAAGTCTTCCTTTATTTTTGTGGATGATGCTCAGGAGTTGTGCACAGAGCTACAGGAAGGTATACACAGCAACATGGCCCTAGAATTTTCAATTAAAGAAGACCTTAGCTGGTTTGGTTCAAGAACATGACTTTGTGTGTGTTTAATATGGAAAACTCTAATGCTTCTGGGATGAACTCTCTGTGTATGATCCTATTCCTAACTGTGCATGTGGGAAATTGAAGATTCTGTTGGATAGGTATCAAAGAGAATGTGTTATCCAATTTCTAATGGGATTGAATAAGACTTATGCCAGGGACATATTATGTTGATAGTAGATCCTTTGCCTACTGTTAACAAAGTGTTTTCTCTTATTCAGCAACAAGAAAGACAACACCAAATGATCTTTAGTAGCCCCACATCTGAATCCATGGCTCTTGCTACTCGAAACTTCTCTTCGATTCCCAAATCCAACACTAAACCAACTCCAAATTACAACAAAACCAGACCTTATTTTTCTCATTGTAAAGTCCGTGGACACCCTCTTTGAAAACTACTTTAAAGCAGGCAATGTAGAACCAACCATTTGCACTTACCGCGATATGATTGGCCATGTTATTGAGAAATGTTACAAACTTCATGGCTATCCAAATGGCCACAAGCTGCACAACAAAACTATGATAGGTCTTTCTTTTGCAAATGTTGTAAGCAATGACCAAGAATATGACAATGATGAATTGATGATAAAGTTGCACTATCAATGAGTCAGTATCAGCAATTACTTGGTTTGTTACATCAGAAAGAAGCTGCATCCAGCATGTACTCAGTGAACCAAGCTCAAGCAGTTTTCAAACCAGAAACAACTCATTCAAATGCATCAAGGATGTCTGGTATATCTTAGTGCTTATCCATCTACACAGAAAAATCTTACAATAGTTCTGATGTGCTTTAGGTAATTGATACGGTTGCAACATATCACATGATCTGTTGCACATCCTTTTGCACCAAAATAACGGCTCAAGTTTGTTATAATGTTAAACTCCCTAATGGTATTGAAGTTCCAGGGACACACGTTGGTGTGGTTCACATTACTGAGAATTTGGTGGTCAAAGATGTTCTCTGTGTACCTTTATTTTCTTTCAATTTACTGTCACAAGAAAAATAACAGAAATACTCACATGTTGTCTTCTTTTCTGACTGTTGTTTCATACAGGTCCTTGTCACTTGGATGACAATTTGGGCTGGATGAAGTTAGAAATGGTCTCTATCATCTTGTGGACAGTGCAGTTCTTCCTTCAGGTCTAGCAAATAAAGTAAATGTGCTGATAAATAGAGACTCTTTTGTTTCTTCTGCTGTTATTGACACCGTTCACGATTCTAATCTTTGTCATTGTCGATTAGGACATGTTTCTTATTCTAGACTCAAACTTATTGATGATCCTATTGTAATTGGCAATGACGTCCGTAGTAATGCCATTCCATGTTCTGTTTATCATATGGCTAAGCAGCACCGCCTTCCATTCTCTTCTAGCAATCATAAAATCTTCTCATATGTTTGAGCTTAATCATTGCGAAATTGGGGGCCATGTTCAGCCATGGCATATGATGGTTCCAAGTTTTTTCTTAACCATCGTTGACATTTTTTTCGAGAATTACTTGGGTTTATTTGCTCAAACACAACTCTGAAGTTAGACAATGCATTGAGTCCTTTTATAATCTTGTTGAGAATCAGTTTGGGGCTAGAATTAAAGTTTTAAGGAGTGACCATGGTATAGAGTTTCAGATGATAAGCTTTTTCAGCAAAAAAAGGATTATTCACCAAAAGAGTTGTGTTGAGACACCACAACAAAATGGCATGGTGGAAAGAAAACATCAGCACCCATTGAATGTGGCTCGAGCTTTAAAAATTCAATCCAATCTTTCCCTCAAATATTGGAATGACTGTATTTTAAGTGCTACTTATTTGATCAATAGAATACCTACCCACCCCTTTGCTTGATAATAAAACTCCATATGAGGTTCTATTCAAGACCAAACCCTCCAATAAACACATGACCGTTTTTGGATGTCTATGTTTTGCATCCATTTTTGGCCATTGCAGAAAAAAATTTGACCCTAGGAGGCAGAAAATGCATATTTCTTGGGTATCCTTTTGGGGTTGAAGGGTACAAATTGCTTGATCTTGATAGCCAGTCCATTTTTCTGTCAAGGGATGTTGTGTTCTATGAGACTATCTTTCCTTTTCAAACTGATTCTAGTGCTTCATCTTCTCAGATTTTTGACATTGGTTTTCCTTCTTTCACCACAGAAGCTACAGATTCTACACCTACCAATGTTCAAGATCCTCAGTCTCCTACTGCTCATAGAATTCCCTCAATTCGTTCTTCATCATACCAAAATGAGTGAAATACTCCATTCTCATCTGAATCTGTTCCTCTTATGTCTTGTGACAAAGCTTCTCTTGTTCTTGATGTCTCACAACATTTAGAGCCTTCAATACCTTCACCTCATATACATACCAACTCCTCTGAACAACCATATTCAAAAGACTAACCTTCGAGTTTCCCCTTTGCAGATCTACTAGAAATAAAAGGGCTCCATAATACCTGCAAGATTTTCATCATCCCCAGGTTAAATCTCATTCCTCAGCCCAATCGATGGACAAGGCACAATTTCCTTCTTCAGGTAAACATTTTCCCTTAACCTATTTTCTTTCATATAAAAATCTGTCATCTCGTTTTAGGGCATTTTCCTCTTCAATTTGCATCCAACCTGAACCTAGCACTTATAGACAAGCCAAATAGGATCCTAACTGGTGTGAGGCAATGCAACCTGAATTACTCGCTTTAGAACAGAATAATACTTGGGTCATAACAGATTTGCCTACCGGAAAGGATGCCATTGATTGTAAATATGTTTACAAGGTTAAATATAATTTAGATGGCTCTATTGAGAGGTACATGGGACTACTAGTGGCTAAGGGTTATACACAACAAGAGGGGGTCGATTACCATGACACATTTTCTCCGGTTGCTAAACTGGTTACAATGAGGTGCTTATTATCTATAGCAGCCATTCAAGGCTAGTTTTTGCATCAATTTGACGTTAACAACGCATTTCTTCCTGGAGATTTAAGAGAAAAAATATGTATGTGTAAGCCTCAGGTTATAATAGAGGAGGACCACAACAAGTGTGTAAACTTCTTAAAAGTTTGTAAGGCCTTAAGCAGGCCTAAAGGCAATGGTGCTCCAAGTTTTCAACCTCATTTGTTGAATTTGGTTTTACACAATCTAAAGCTGACTATAGTTTATTCATCAAGAAGAATGGAGATTCTTTTAAAGTACTATTGGTTTATGTTGATGATATTGTAGTTGCCACCAACAATGAAGAATCGATTACTCAACTTAAGCACTTCTTGAACTAGAAATTCAAGATTAAAGACTTAGGTTCTCTCAAGTATTTTCGTGGATTGAAGTTGCTAGGACAACTAAAGGCATATAACTTTGTCAAAGAAAATATGCTTTGGACATTTTGGCCGACTTAGGTACACTTGGCTCTAAGCTAGCTAAAGTTCCTATGGACCATAACTTGAAACTTAGCAAAGATGCAGGAGAGGCTTTGATGGATCCAAGTATTTATAGAAGATTGATTGGGGGACTCCTTTATCTTACAATCACAAGACCAGATCTATGTTAAAGTGTTCAGAATTTAAGCCAATTCATGGCTAATCCCACTGATCTTTATTTGGCAACAGCACACAAAGTTCTCAAATACGTTAAAGTAGCTCCACGATAAGGTGTACTCTTTAGTGTTTCATCTTCATTGCAGTAGACAGCTTATTGTCATTTTGATTGGGCCTCATGCCCCAACACCAGAAGATCCTTGACTGGTTACTGTATCCTATTAGGAGATTCTCTCATATCATCCTATTAGGAGATTATCTCCTATTGTGTTTCATCTTCATTTGATCTAGATCTTCAGTTGAAGCTGAGTATCGAGCAATGGCAGCCACATGTTCTGAGCTTACTTGGCTGAGGTACATTTTGACAGATCTTCAAGTTCTTCACCCACAAGCTGCTGTTATTTACTGTGACAATTAAGCAGCATTACATATTGCTGCTAATCTAGTATTTCACGAGCGTATGAAGCGCATTGAACTCAATTGTCACCTAATCCGTGACAAATTACAAAAAGGGAGCATCTGCACAACTTATGTTGGTACTTAGTTCCATTTAGCTGATATTTTTACCAAGGCACTATCCTCTCACATTGTTAAGACTCACCTCTTCAACATGGGAATGGTTAATCTCTACTCTCCATCTAGTGCGCGGGTATTGCACCATGAAGTGTCAAGAAATGATGATGAAGAATTGATCCAGGCTGCTGCACAAGAAAGCTTGAGGCAGAAAGTTTCAGTTGCTGGAGCAAGAGAAAAGAGGATATTGGAAAATGGCTAGTTGTCCTTTGTATAATACATTGTCGATTAGCTTTTTTTTTTTTTTTGTCTTATTCACGTTGAGCTGTACACTAGGAGACAAAGGCATGTGCAGGCACAATTTTGGTTAGATAGTTGATTATTTTGTTATATCTTGCATTTTATTAGTTATTTGTATTCCAATTTTTCATTCAATGAAAGAGTGATAAATTTTTTTTCTGAAGCTCTCGTTTCTTCCCTGTTCTTCTTCTTCTTCTTCTTCTTCTCTACTGTTATCCCTTTTCTTTTAGCAAGTGAAGAATCATTTTCGCATATATGTCATATGTCAATTCAAGATGAAGTCGTGCAAAGTTGGAATAGAAATGTGACCAGGAATTTCATTGGGCAATTTATCGAACACATTGTATTCGATAAGAATTACCTTTGGATTTCTGGAATTTTTTCGCACGCAATCACAAACATCTATTTTGTATGGGAAAACTTTGAATTTGAGTTTGATGTGTTTTTTTGGTTAACTATGTTTAAAATCTATGAACTTTTACACACGTTCAATTTTCATCTCTATATTTCACATTTAATTTACCATATTTAAAAAAAAAATCACATAGAAGAAAATACGAAAAGAACTTTAAAAATGAATAAAATACTTCATTATAATATTATTGACCGATGATCATAAGACATGAGCACCCAACACATATTTTTTCCTATTTATAATAAAATAAATTCAACAACTCTCCTTTATTATTGTAGCTAGTGTTTATCTTAAAAATAGATAACAACTAACAAATAACAAATTAACAACTTTGCATTTATCCTTTAGTTTGAATTTGACAATTTTATCATTTCAAGATTTTTTGGGCTCCTTATCACTCTTTTGATCCTCATCATTTATATTGCCAAGTTGTGTGATGTTTCTAATATCCTCCGCAAACCGTGCTGAGGTTGAAGGCATAGTTTAGTTCGAAAAATTAAGAGTTGCTATGGACATTGGTTTGATGAAGAAGCCAATAATGTTTTTTTATTGATGAGTGTAATCACCTCATTAAATATGCACTCTCAAATCTTAGTTTTTAGTTTGATCGTGAGTACTTTTGAACGTTTTGATGCGTGTTTTGATGTTGATTTGTAGCTAGAAAAATTGAATCAAAATGGAGTGATTT
>OU503043.1:13347390-13370451 GCA_912172775.2 Fraxinus pennsylvanica
TAATGTCCTGACAAACTTAATTGGGACCAACACCCCACATATACATTAAGATGAACATATTCTTCTCCACAAGATAGTTCTGCAGTAGGCACCATCTTGTAAAGGCAAATTCACTATATCAGTTTCGACCAATTGTGCTTAGCAGTTTCCTGTTCATACTTGTCACTTTGACATTGGAAAGCAGGTTAGTAATTATAGTGGCGAGAATTGTGGCACCTAATATATCCGAATTTGTCAGTTGTAGAAATATTGAGGATAGCATTGCTTTAGCTTCAGATTTCCTTAAGAACTTTTGATAAACATTCTTTTGGTGGAAACGTTACGATAAAAATTAGTTGTAGGTACCTTTTCCAAACAATAAAATGTAGAAAGTAAGAAAGATCTAGACTTGTGGAAGCATGAAATCCTAAAGTGGAATAGTCCGCTGTTAACTGCTACGAATTTAGTAGACATTCACTCCCATGATACAATGGTTGAATCACTTGTCAATAGCAAACGAATTTCAGAACTCACAAGTTCTACTCAAGAACAAATGTACCAAAAAAATAATTATAAAATCTTTTCTTATATGCTGATGATTTTTGAGTTTTCCAAGGTAAAGAAGCTTTATGTACATAGAAACAAATTATAACCTCCACTTATAAGTCAAGAGTTTAGTAGAAAATAGTGATTTTTACTATTTCACTAATTCATCCATAACTGTCTCCACGAGTCAAAAAAAAAGAGATCAAAGAGTCCCCAGAATTTAATTCTTTTTTTGTCCAAATAATTTAATACAATTTAATTGTTTCTTTCAAAAAAAATACATGATACATATCTAACAGTAAATTGACGCCTCATAAAAATAAGATGGTCAGTCTGGTGAAGGATACTATAAGGAATGATTTTGGGGACACGTTTAGAGGTTGGAACTTTAAAATTTTAAGTTTAGCACATCTCTCAATTAATTTTAATAAATTTTTATGTCGAGGGTTACTTCAAATGTTCAAGAAGGCGACCCTGTATCTCTATTATTATTTTTCATTGCAAAGAACTTCCTTAAAATATACATTTCTTGCCTGGCTTCAAAGGGGGTTCTACAACCCATGTCCTCTTCACGAGGAGGCATGGAACCTTCTCATTTACTATATGCTGATGATTTATTTATTTTGCAAGGGAAAAACGTCACGACATGAAGATTATGTTAGAGGCTTTGGGTTTTCATGGCTTTTGAGATTTGAACACCGACCTTGCATATAAATTCCACATCATTCATCTCATAATCAACTATTCCAATTTAATTATTTCTTTCAAATAAAATATATTCTACTTATCTAAGAGCACCGTGATGTCTCAAAAAGGGGTTCAGAAAAATGAGGTGATCATTCTAGTAAAGTATGCTACAAGGAATGGTTTTGGGGACACTTTTAGAAGTTGGAACTTTACCGTTATTAGTTTAGCACATCTGTCAGTTAATTTTAATAAATGGTCCTGCTAAGGGTTACTTGAAATGTTTATTAAGGTGAACCTTTATGTCTATTATTATTTTTCTTTACAAAGGACTTTCTTAGAAGATACATTTCTTGCCTGCTTCAAAGGAGGTTCTACAACCCATGTCCTCTTCGAGAGGAGTCATGGCACCTTCTCATTTACTCTACACTGATGATTTATTTATTTTGCAAAGAACACTTCGCGAGATGACGACTATGTCTCAGGCCTTGGGTTTTAATGGGTTTGTCATCAGATAAATTTAAAGAGGGAGAACAGAAAATTATTCTTGGAAATCCATTGTTTTGCGACGTGCACTTGCCCTTCTTTCTTCAGTTAGAATAAAGGAACGTGTTCTCTTTTGTATGTTTAGTATGCTACAGGTCAGCCAACAATCAAAATGACTGGTATAGATCTAAGGTCCCTTTTCATTCTTGACTTAATTGTTCGGCATTTATAATGAAACAAAAGCCAAAAAGAAGCCGTTAGATGTTTCATGGCTTATGGAAATGGATAAATTGAATAGCTATAGAGATTTATCTTCAACAAAAAAAGTAAGCAATCACGACAAATGAACATTCATACAGACATTACCATAATCACCAAGTGGGAGATGAATTGGTGTGTATTCCGTACAAACACACCTGTAAAATACAATTTTTTTTTTAAAAAAAATCGAAATTACTGTTTCGGCTTGAGCGTGCATTACTTCCACTATAAAAAAAATAACTGATTTCAAAACAAAAAATGTTGCCGCAAAAATTGAGATTTTGTTGCAAAAGTAATTTAGCAACAACAAGATGCTTGTTGCTGGCATTGTCACACTATGGAATGTAATTTGCGACAACTTTCGCTTATTCATTGCATTAACAAATTCACAACATTATTTGTTTGAAGCAAAAAGTATGAAATAGCAACAAGATATTTATCGCCATAATGTGGTCGCCACTCATATTTGTTGCGAAAAAATAAAAGGATGACAAGTCAGTTTGTTGCAATGATTATTCCAATAAATTTTTACAAAAAAATATTTGTTGCAAATATTATTTTAAAAATACAACTTTTGTTACCTATTCTATTTTACTGCACCACATAGTCATAGTGATATATTTTAAATAACAAGTTATGTTTGTCGCGAAATTTGATTTACAATGCATTCGATATGTTGCATAATATATTTTAAGATATTCAAAATTTATAGTACAATTTATTATGTAACAAGTGATGTTTGTAATTAAATTTATTTTGCAACACAGAGAGTNTAAATAAAATTCAATTACAAGAATCGGTCCAACTATTGAAGACACTATCTTCCGCAAATGGAATACCTTGCTTCCAGCTAAGGAAAAAATATGTAATCTACACATAAATTAGAGTTTATATATAAACATATCCTACTTGTCCTAAACAACACACTGTGCTTGAGCTCACTTGGCTTCAGAAATGACCTGGAAATAACTTTCATCTTGACAATTACCTGTAAAGTGAATAGGAATCCGTGAATTATTTTCATTATTAGACCACATGAAGAAAGAAAGCTCAACTTATGGATACACATTTACCTTATCTGGATCATTAATATCATGGAGTTGATACATCATCTGGTTGTGTAAATCTGCCATATAATCCTGATCTAAAAATGTTCCCTGCAATGATCTCGAGTGAGTAGCTGAGCAATGCTATTAAAAATTGGATAACCCCATAGTTTTTTGCCTTATATAACCGCAAATTAATTAGATTAGAGAAAACATTCAAGGACTTCAAACACCGTAGTGAACATAGTATTGAAGGTGTAAACATTAATTTTCCAAATGATTTCTGAATTAGAAAACATCGTGTACACAACTTGTTGACTTTCAGCATAACTATTCCAAAATATAATTGCTACAAGTATCAAAAAATTATGCTAGTGTATTAGCTTTGTATTAATGTTAGAACTAATAAACTTATTTTAGCTACATTTGCTAGTTTATTAGCTTTGTAAACATTTTTCGATTTCATAGCATAGAACATACTGCCCTCATATATGTATAAAGATGCCTTATGAATTCTTCGAAAAAGTCAAAGCATAACGAAGAAATCTAAGAACAAATTCGTATATATATGACACCTTTACAGCCACTATACGAAAGTCGTATAGCATCAAAAAGATCTGTTTGTTCAGTGTATAGGCAGAATGAAAGTGCTGATCAACTACTTTACTACTATAGAGGTACGAACCATTAATTCTAGTGCTTGTAAATATGTTACTAAAAACAAGTTCGTGAGATTTTTTAAATCAAGCAAGTGAAACTAAAACAAATTCATAACCTTCATTGAGATGATAAGAAAGTTCATTCTTTGTTATAAGATGAAAACATCAAAAGACAAATCATGAAATGAGTAGCAACAGAATGAAACACAAAAAAAAAAAAAATGGCAGATAAATGGAATGCCACTAGAATGCCAATTATCAAATTCTTCAATATTAATTTCTTTAATGCTAAATCTCGTTGAGTTCACAAGCACTAATTGATCACTTTTCAATCAAGCTTCATCTTCCTAATTTACAGCATTGAATGACTTCTGTGTCCTCCATTGCTGAAGTTACTAGTGAAAATGAAAAGAATCCAAATTCACTACACTGCTGGGATTTTCAAGTTTAGAGAAAGCAGAACTATGCTTCCCGCTTTGAAGAAAATGGAGAGGGATTTTCAGAGGACTGATTAAACTAAATCCATTTGAGAACTTCTTAAGATACTCATTAATAGAACCAGTTTTTCTGTAGATCTCAGAAAAACATACATACAAGACAAGAAAAGATCAACTAACATGCAGAGATTTGAAGAAAATGAACAGAATTAGCGAAGAACTGATTTTACAACTTCTCGAGAAGCTCATAATAGAACCAATTTTTCAAAACATCTCATAACACAGCAAAAATTTAATAAAAACCCAATCAGGTCTATGTAAGAATTTGAACATAGAATCAAATTTTAGAGTCTTACATAAGAAATGCTTGAGAAGAGGCATGACGATTGCTCGAAGAATCCGATGTGCAGAGGCCACACGAATCAACCTTTTTAGAAATCTAAAAATCTATATCATCAAACTCTCCTTTTTACAATTGAAAGGTTGGCACAATGATGCCAATTAACTTGCTGACTTGAATTATTGACCAGTTGACTTATTTTTTGATTATTGAATTGGTGCAAAGTCGTGTTTAATTAGAAAAACTGTGTTTCTCCCTTTTGTTTGAAATGGATGCTCGTGATGTCGCCAAGTGAGATATTTTGTTGACTCATATAAAAGGCCTCCTAGGGTTGGAACTGTGCACACTCTCTTTGATTTCTTCGTCTGCGCCGTTCGAGCTCTTGACTCTCCTTCTCTCTGAAAATCGAAACTCTCTTTTGATTTTTGTGGTTTCTCTCAAATGTTGTAATCTTAAGTGATTTCTAGTTTGAGTCGAACGTGATGATATTGTGTGAACAAGTGTTCTTGAGTGAAGGCTGATTTAGTGTAATCTTTTAAGAGTTCCTGTCTGAGTGTCTAGTTCTATTCATTTTACCTTAGTTGTGTTCCGTTCTGAACGACGGTGGTTTTTTTTAGTGACTGACGCACTAGTGGAAATTGAGTTTTGCCTAAGGGCAACAATTAATGAGATTCTTTTTTTAGTACTTTCTTTAGTTCTTACTTGTGTGTGTTTTTGTTGATCTTGAGATAGTATTGTTGAACCTTCTCTCAACAACAATCTATACACAATACACTCTAATCACTAATTATCTCTAAGAACTGCACAAAGCTTTTAGAGTGATGAATGTTCAGCCGCTTCTTGAGAGAGAGCAGATTGTTTTCATCTAACCCTATTCTGTGAGACTCTTCATTTTTTTATAGGGATTCAACGATTGTTACTGGATCTTGATAATCTAGAGTCCAGAAGGATAAAAATTAGAGTTTTGCAAATATGTTTTTAATTTTTTTTCTTATTAGCAACGGAATTTTACCATCGGAAATATTTTAATATATTTTACATAATTTCATATCGGGTCAAGTTGGCATGTCTTCACAACAATTTGAAGTAGCAACAATATTCAGCATGTCATCGCGTACTAATAATATAAGAATTATGATCTGTTTATTTATTTGCTTTAAGTGTTGAGGCATTTATTTTTCATTATGGATTGGTACAAGCTAGTAGTTCTTTTTGTAAGTTATTATGTGATTGAAAGTTTAATCGTCTAATGATTTTTTTGATTCTTTGTTGGAGATAAATTTCTTTTCTAGAAATTTTATAAAGCTTTTAGTATTAATTTTTTTCTCTTGATCAAAATTATATTATATATTAAAATTTAATCTTCAGCCAGATGAAAAAATAACACGATTGTTGCAAAAAAATAAAGAATGCTGCAAAAAAAAAAAAGTTAAGACAACAAGCAAAGAACGTTGAAAAATATAATAAAAGTAATGGATGAAGTACGTCGCAAAAACATAACAACAATATACATTTGAGGCCATTAGAAACATGCGTTGCAAATTGCCGTATCCTTCTAATCTAAGACAACATTAGAGCCTACAACATATGGGTGAGCGTTTTGAAAGATCTACGACAACATTTTTTGTCCGTTGCAAGAAATAGTTTTTCTTGTAGCGATTTTTTCCTTCATCTATAGAATTTTTAGCAACAAATATTCCTTGTTGCAACAAATTGTTGCAAAAAACAAAAATATTTTAGTAACGAATATTTTTTGTAGCAATTTTTGCTTCCACCTTTTCACGTAGACACTAGCATTTTACAGGACACCACTAACAAATTAACCAAAAATCCCAATATCAAACCTTCTTGGCTGGCACCCTTCTCAACCGCCTCTGAGATTAAACCCATCTAAGAAAAGGGCTAGAGAAAGGCAGACATATAAAATAGAAACGACTTAAAAAAAGAAGGAAAAAAAAAAAAAAAGCAAAAAGGATGATACCATCAAAATCCAATACACAAATCGAAGAGTTTGAGATTTTTACCAACCAATGAGCAGCAGATTGAGGCATTGAGCGGAAAATCTACAGTCGAGACCTGATTATCATATTTTGATTTTTTTACCAGACGAAGGTTTTTCTTGGCCCCCTCAAAATTTGAGGCCCTAGGCCATTGGATAGATGGCTTTGTCCTATAGACAGGCTTAAGGTTCTTCAATCCATGCTCTCTCCACTAGGAGTTATGGCACCTTCTCATGAGAAGCGGATGCACATATTTTGGGTTAGGGGACATAATCAAACTTTTGAAAGAGTGGCAAAAAAACTAAAGCAATAGATATCCTATTACAATTGTTCTCTACGAGTTATCATACTTTGATAATGTTCAATAATTACATCATTTTCAATCTTATCAAATACATCATTCTCAATATGTTAAGAATTTGGGTTTATCTTAAAAGGTCAACCTTGTTAAGAGGAGTAACATAATTCTTTATAAGTTAGTTTATGTTTACATCTTTATTCAATGTGGGATCCTATCCCTTAACATGTCTCCACAAGATAGTGGCTTGTTTGAGCAGACTAATCTTGAAATCTATATGCTCACTTTTTTGGAGTTTTAATCGGATCGAATTGCTCGTTAGAGCCTAATGGGCTCTGATACCATGTTAGAAAATATGAGGAAGAAATATATGACTTGTATATCAAAAATATGTGCACATGGTTCTCTTTTATAAGGAGAAATTACAACAGAAAAGGATACTAATTAAAGCTAATATTAGACAGCTCCCACTTTCCTACTTTCCTAATTTTTTTACAGTTTTTACTAGCTATATTTACATAGAAACAAATCCCAAAATCTCTCGGATTGTGACTAAATCAAGGCTGAATTTCCAACACTCCCCCTCAAGCTGTTTTGAAGATAGCTTGCTAGTCAGCTTATCAAATTGCTTCTTGTGTAGTCCCTTTGTTTAGCTAATTATTCATCTGTAGGAAGATATGTCTCCTACATGTCATACATATTATTCCAACATTGAGCTTCTCCTTGATAAAATTTTTATCCACGTCTATATGTTTTGTGCGATCATGAAGAACTGGATTATGAGCTATAGAAATAGCAGCTTTGTTGTCGGCCTTTATAGGAGTCGAGTAGGAAAACTTCAATTCTTCAATAATCCTTTTTATCCACATTATCTCCCAGATTCCATGGGCAACAGCTCTGGATTCTGCTCCAACACTACTTCTAGCTACCACATTCTGTTTTATACTCTGCCATGTAACTAGGTTCCCACCAACAAAGGAACAGTAGCCAAGTAGCCAGATGTTGATCTCCTATCTGTGTCCGTATCTGTGTAGACTTCAACTTGAAGATGTCCATGTTTCTTGAAAAGTAGGCCTCTCCTGGGAGTTCCTTTTAGATATCTTAAGATCCTATAGACTACCTCGAAATGTTGTGCCTCTGGTGAGTGCATAAATTGACTTACCATGCTAACTGCAAAGGCGATATCAGGCCGTATATGAGACAAGTAAATCAATTTCCCAACAAGTATATGATATTGTTCCCTCTCCTCTACTTATTCAGCCTTAGCAGCTTGTAACTTCAAGTTAGGCTCAATCGGAGTCTCAACCACCTTGCAACCAAGCAAACATGTTTCTCCGAGGAGATCGAAAACATATTTTCTCTTATTAATGAATATACCTTCCTTAGATCTTGCAAATTCCATTTCGAGAAAATACTTGAGGACTCCCAGATCCTTAATTTGAAACTCTTTTGCGAGTCTCTTCTCCAGAGCTGCTAATTCTGTTTCATCATCACCAGTTAAAATGATGTCATCAACTTAAACAATCAAAATTGCAACTTTACTGTCTTTTGAATGTTTATAGAATATTGTGTGATCTTCTTGACTTCCAAAGCATTCAAACCATGCACTTGGTGACTATTTGAGTTCATATAATGACTTATTCAATTTGCATACTTTGTCGCTATCAAGTCTCTTCTCAAATCCTGGTGGCAGGCTCATGAACACCTCTTCTTCAAGATCGCCATTGAGAAATTCATGTTTAACGTCGAGCTGATGTAGAGGCCAATCTGAATTTACTGCAAGAGATAACAAAACTCTGATGGAATTTATTTTAGCAATAGGAGCGAACATCTCATGATAGTCGATTCCATAAGTCTAAGTAGAACCTTTAGCTACCAATCTCGCCCTGTATCTCTCAATGCTTCCATCAAATTTACATTTTATCGTAAACACCCCATTTACACCCAACTATTTTCTTGTCTCTGGGTAGATCAACTATCTCCCAAGTACCACTTCTCCTTAAAGCACTCATCTCCTCCATGACTGCTAATTTCCAATTTGGGTCATCCAATGCTTCCTATATATTCCTTGGACCAAACAAACGTGAAATCCTAGATGTGAGAGCCTTATGGTTTTTTGATAGTCTTTGATAGGAAAGATAGTTTTCAATGGGATGTTTAGCGCAATTTCAGACGCCTTTCCTAATTGCCATAGGAACATCAAGATCAGAAATAATAGGTGAGTTGTTGGATATAGTTGATGGAATTAAAGCTGGAGTTGGGATAGAATTACCTGAAATTTTGATGCCAGAACTCGGATTTTCAGATTGGTTTTGTGCAGGGTTGACATTCGAGTCTTTGCTTCTCAGATGAAATCTCTTCCTAGTATAAACTTGAAGTTCAGAATTTAGATAATTTTGTATTACTTCTCCCCCTGAACGAGAATCACCTTCATTAGGCACCAAAGATATTGGTTCTCCTAAGTAATCATTATCAGAAACACTTGGATTTGGTTTTCCTAAGTGACCACTTTCAGAAATGTGTGGTTCATGTATAGGACAAATGACAGTGGGAAGTGGGATAGAAGTACCCCAAAAATTATCTTCTACTTCATTTGTCTCCCCCGAAGAGAATTTTTGACGAAATAGGGTTTTGTTTCTAAGAAAGACACATCCATACTCACATGTAACTTTTTTGTTTGAGGATCAAAACACTTATACCCTCTTTTGTTGGATGAATAGCCCAAAAAAACACATTTTATAGCACGTGAAATATGAATGTAGATAGTTTGACAGGTAAGTCAGAAAACAACCTTGGCGAGGCAGGGCGGGGCGGGGGGGAGTTTTAGGCAATGAAGGGGTGTTTTATATTTTAACACATTAATAGGCATTCTATTTATTAGATAAAAGGCTGTTAAAACCGCTTCACCCTATAAATACTTAGGAACATGCATGTAAAATATTATGGCACGTGCTACTTCAAGTAAATGTTTATTTTTTCGTTCTGCAATGCCATTTTGTTAAGGGGTATCACGACATGTAGATTGATGAAAAATGCCTTTTTCTTTCAAAAAATCACCCAAGTGTTCATGGAAATATTCTGTGTCATTGTCAGAATATAAGATACCAAGTTTGGTTTGAAATTGGTTTTCAATCATAATGTAAAAGTTTTGAATAGATTTCTCACATCAGATTTTTTTTATTCATCAAATAAATCCAACATAAACGTGTATGGTCATCAATAAATGTAACAAACCATCTTTTACCAGAAAGAGTATTGACTTTAGAAGGACCCCATACATCACTACGAATCAAATAGAAAGGTTTGGAGAATTGGTAATGTTTTGGCAAATAAGTAGAACGATGATGTTTTGCAACAATGCAGCTTTCACGATGAAAAGAAGAACAATCAATTCCGTTAAATAATTCTGGAAATAAACGTTTTAGATAAAGAAAACTAGGATGTCATAGTCTATGGTGCCATAACATTATTTTTTTCTCGAACAGAAATTGAACTAGTACTATTAAAGCTCTGAGCTTTTTTATTACTGATAAGAACTTCATCAAAGTAGTAAAGACCTTTAATAATCGTAGCACGTCCAATCATCATCCCCGAGTTTTGGTCCTCAAATTCACAATGTGATTCAAAAAAGGTAATATGACAATTAGAGTCTTTAGATAGTTTACTAACAGACAAAAGAATGCAGGCTAATTTAAGGACATGAAGAACCGAATTGAGGGTAATTTTCTCAGTCAATTTAATAAATCCTTTTCCTGCAATAGGTGAAAAACTACCATCGGCAATTCTTATTTTCTCACTTCCAGAACAAGGGAAATAGGTATTGAATAAATGTCAAAAACTAGTCATGTGATCAAAGGCTTCGGAATCTATGAACCATGGAGAGGGGTTTAAACAAGAAAGGGCTTTAGGATTTCTACCTGTTTGTGCCAAAGAAACACAAGGAATACCAGATGAGGAGTTGGATTTTATCAGCTTCAAGAATTGATCAATCTGCTCTTTGTTGAATGGACTTGAGTTGGCTTTATTAGCAGTAGAAATTCCACGATTCTTCTCTCCTTGCTTTCTGCTTTTCCAGTTGGCAGGTTTTCCATGAATTTTCCGACATGTCTCGCGTGTATGGCAAGGCTTGTTGCAAAAATCGCACCAGACTAGTGGCTTTTTTTTAACAAGAAAACCAGATTTTATTAATAAGAAGGCCTTACTTAGGGCAGAGGGAAGCCGAGATTACAAAAGCCGAGAATAGAATAAAAACCACAAAAAGACCAAACAAATTAGCTTCTAAGATATGGTAATTCCATCCTATCCGTATGTAGTATGCCTCGAAGAAGTGTTGGAACCTCATCGCCGAGGGACGGATTAAAAGTTGACCCATTGCTGCTATTTTTAGCAAGGAAGTCAGCTGCCATGTTTGCCTTTCTGAACACATGTTGGACTTGTGCATTAAGTAATCTGATTAGGGTAGAATTTTCAATTGACTCACCGGTACTCTTTTTTAGAATCATGACGCTCCTTCGGCTTTCTTCCCTTCTGACTTCAGCAAATACTTCGCCAATGGATGGAAGAGGAGGTCTGGCAATCTCCGGCAAGAAATTTGTAAATACAGTTGTCTTCCACGATTTTCTTGTGGTGCTTGCAGTCGTCGGCCGATTTCTATTCGTATGTGTTGAAGAGATCGAGATCCTGCCACAACCTTTTCAGTGAATTGAAATATTTGGCGACGGAATCATCTCCTTGACGAATCTCCCCCTGCTTCAAAGTCAATTCAAAAACCTGAGATTGATTGCCCACGTCAGAATACATCTGACTAACATTATGCCACAACTCTTTTGCAGTAGAATAGCACATGTAATTGGAGCTTCTATCCTCCATAGAATTGACCAGCCATGGAGTTTTCAGCATCCCAAGTGGCATACAGTGGGTCATCAACAGCAGGAGCCTTCTTGTCACTTGTGATATAGCAGATTTTTCCTTGCCCACTGATATACATCCGGACGGATTGCGACCACCGGAAGAAGTTGTCACCATTTAGATGGATGGTGGTGATTTGGATAGAGTGAGAGGTTAGGTGGTTTTGCAAGTCCGCGGACGTCTTTGCCGGAATGGAATCAGCAGGGGTTGACATGGCTACAATGTTTTTAGGACTGTTGTGATTTATACAGACACATTTTTTCAATGCTCTGAAACCATGTTAAGAATTGAAGTTTCATCTTAAAAGGTCAACCTTGTTAAGAGGAGTAACCTAATTCTTTTTAAGTTGGTTTATATTTACATCTTTATTCTATGTCGGATTCTATCCCTTAACACAATATATGCAATCAAATTATCATTCAACTCTTATGTTTAAAAGTATTCATCTGATACGAACAAACAATCAAGAACATTAGAAATCCCAAAAAGAAACAGTTTCATATTCTCGTTCCAACCAAATTTAACAAGATCAATTTCTCTAAATCATAAAGAACTAAATTCCTAAATTAGAAATCCCTAAATCGAAAAATCCTAAATTAGAAAACACAATTAATTGCGGGAATGAATAATCCCTAAATAAAAATTCAAAAAACTGGAAGAAAACATTAACATTATAACACTGCAGACACCAAAATTGGAAGACAGAAACTTAAATCAAATGTCAATGTATGTAACATAACTTCTAAAAGACATCAGTGGTGCCACTATACATCGATGGCAAAGTGCAGGCCGCAGAGTTCTGGCCACGGCTGGAGACGATTGGCACTGTGCAGACAGTAGATGAGAGCAATGGATGAACACAACTACTCGAGAAGCAAAGTGCAGACTTCAGAGTGGAGAATTGGAGATGGCAAAGTGGGAGAAAGAGACTCTGTTGTGCAGCCAGGGAGGGGGAAAAGGAACTGAGAGAGAGAGAGAGAGAACGTACTACCGCAGCCGGGGTGAGAACTGGGAAGGAACTGCTGAATTGTGAAATGGGAATGAACTGAGTTAGGTCATCTATGTTGACTTTTTCATTAAACAAAAATTCTTTTTTTGAAAATCTAGGGGGTCACGTGACCCCCTAGGCCACCCCGGGTCCACGCTGCTTCTCATTTATTGTATGTTGATGAAGTATTTATTTTACAAACGAACACTTCGCCACATGAAGACTTTGTCTGAGGTCTTGGGTTTATAGAGTTTGTTATCAGGTCAATTGGTGACTAATGAGAACTGGGAATTATTCTTGGAAAATCCATTGCTTTGCAATGTGCACATGCCTACTTTCTTCGGTTAGAATGAAACGACGAAGCTTACCATATAGGTGTTTGGGTGTCCTTTAGTTTAAAGGGATTCCATGAAGGCGATGGATGCCTCCTGGATGGGCTCCAACCTCTCATTTGTGGGTGCACTTATCCTAAGGTCTTATCATACTCCATTAAATATTCTTGTGGCTAGTTAGGATCTGAACTGATAAGTGTAAATATATTACTCTTTTCTTGGCCGTTAAAACATGACTTTTGGAGATCAAGAAGTTACGTTTGAAAATTGGAGGACATCAGTTGCAAAATTGAAGGACTTAATGTGAATTGAAAGAGGAAACAAAGATTAAATTTCAGCAATTTGAGATATCCTACTCGACTAAAATCATGGTTCTGTATCCTCTTAGAACTTTATTTTAGACCTAAATTAGGTCTATAAATAGGATTCTTTTCATTCAAAAATTAAGGAAGGTTAGTGATACAATTTTGAGACATAATTACACATCCAAATATATTGAATCCTCAAAATTTGTATCATAAGTTGGGATTTGAAAATTGAAGAACACAATTGACCAAGATATATACAACCAATCAAGACTTGAAGATCTTTGTTGGAATTTGGTTGCCAACGAACAACAATTACTTGAATAAAAAATTTCATTCATTGTATTGAACCCGGTGATGCTTTTCATTTTTTGGTCGTTGAATTCTGGAATTATGATTGGCTATGTAGTTTATGTTTAATTTTTATTTAATTCAATTGATTTCATACAACTTGATTATATGTTAATTATTTAATGTATGTTTAATACTTCAATTGTTTGACCACGAGTTGATTGATTAAGGGATAATACTGAGACCGAGACGTAATGTATTATTCTACCTCGTGCAATAAGTAACATATGTATTATAAGAAATCGGGAAATAATTTAGGCTATGCAATGTACATATAATTCCTCTAGGTTAAAGCATTCATATGTGTTTAAATTTACATAGAAATATAGTGTATTTGCGAATATGAATATAATTAGTGTTACTCAAGAGAGATCACTAGCTACAATAAGTTAATTCTTGTTGACACATACGAAAAAAGAGATCGAATGAATTTTGATTAAATGAATGTCAAATTGACTTAAGTGATATTGTAATTCCTAACCACTAAATCCCACAAGTCTCTACGAATTAGGTTGGTCAGGTTAATTTAGTTTTAGTTAGTATAGTTTTGTTAAAGCATAAACACTTAATTTGTTAATTGAATACTACATAAGTTCAGATTGAAACTAGAATTCGAATAAAAATTTACCTTAAAATTTGGTATACGGGCACGATACTTGGACTAAAAAAATTATTACTTGTCATGTTCTGTACACTTATGGAATCACACGAACAAGACCTCCCCCATAAGTTTCACATCTTTTACCACTCGGCCAATTGTCCCAATTAAATTATTTACTTTAAATAAGATATACGATGTATATCTAACGGAAACATGACGACTCCGAAAGGGGTTGGACAAAATGGGATGGTCATTCTAGTAAAGGATACTATAAGGAATGGTTTTTGGGAGACTAAATGTTGGAAATTTAAAATTATACGTTTAGCAAATCTCTCGATTATTTTAATAAATCATCCTGCTAAGGGTTACTTCAAATCTTCATTAAGCCGACTCTTTATCTCTATTATTGTGAGATCTTTAGTGAAAGAAGGACCAATGTCCATCCACTACAACAAAAATAGTTATTTACAACATTAAAAAGGCAACATTTGTTGAAAGACCAATGTCCAGTATCCTATCCTAAAGGAGAAGGAGGATTAAGTTTCGTTTGTTCGTAAGGCTCGTAGGGCATTTCTATGCAGCAAGAAGCTCTTTTCAATCAATCTCATAAGGAACTGAAGCAAGGAGAACTATCGAGAGTAGCGCCTTTGTTATTCATTGCAAAGGACTTTCTTAGAAGATATATTTTTAACCGGGTTTCAAGGGGGGTTCTTCAATCCATGTCCTCTCCACAAGGAGTCATGACACCTTCTCATTTATTATATGCTGACGATGTATTTATTTTGCAAACGAACTCAACTGGAAATTATTCTTGGGAAATCCCTTGCCTTCGACATGCACATGCCCTACTTTCTTCAGTTAGAATGAAACAAAGCTTACCATTTTGGTATTGGGTGTCCTTTCGTGTAAAGTGAATCCATAAATGCTGTGGATGCCTCATATCACTGATAAAATCAAGGCCAACATAGCCTTGTAGATGGGCTCCAAACTTGCATTTGCAGGCACACTTATTCAAAGATCTAATCATGAACTATTAAATATTCGCATGGCTAGTGAAGATTTGAACCGCCGACCTTCCTCATGAATTTCACATTAAGTTTATTTCTTTTACTTTTAAATTATTAGTCAGTTAAAAACAGTTATTTAGTTTGTGGTAATGTTTTCATGTTTGAAATTATGATATTCCAGTTATTTTTATTTAAAGAATATTATTTTATCGTTCCGCAAAAAAATTGAATTTTTGGTAACACCCCAGCGCATTTAAAATTTAGTGGGGTTACATTATGTCTATGAAATACCCAATACACTCCTCATAAGGTTAATTTGCAGTCAAGGAGACAAGTATACACTATAATTAGAATCTGAAGCTTTTGGCAAAAGTGGTGATACTATAACATTTAGTGTACAACAATATATCCATCATCCATGGTGATACAGAATAAGATACAATAAAAATGTTACTACTCTATTTGACACAAAAACTTATAATCTGAAGCTTTTCATTAAACTTCAATATCACTTGGGCACATTAATGACTAATGTTTTTTCATCCTCTTTACAGGTATCAATTGTGAGCTTCTCACTGGTTACATTGCTTTACACGGCCTTGGCGTTCATGGGAGCCAACTTGTTTGGTCCCCCCAAGTTGATTCTCAGATCACCCTCAGTATGCCTTGGAATCTTATTGTAACAAAGATTGCTCTATGGGCAAGAGTGCTTACTCCCATGACCAACAGGAATTAACTCAAAGTTGATTCTCAAATCACCATCAGTTCCCATGACTCTATGAGCAGGAATGAGGAATCAACAGCAAAAAATGGTCCAAACCTCCCAAAATAAATCCCTGATTCCCATCCATGAAAATTAAAAAATAGAATTCTTCAAAATCCTAAATCAATATGCACACATGATACATTTTAATTAAACGATTCAAACCTCTGCAGCTCTGCTCCATTGGCAACTTGGACCGTTACCTCCGACAGGGCAACTGTGCAAGACAGACGTCAACAGGTGGCTGGATCCAGGAGGTGGCGACTGCGGACTGGGGAGTGGGGACTCCTCGTAACGTTGTAACTCACGTGGTTAGGGTTGAAAAAAGTTGTGAAATGTGAAACTTGTGATTTGTGAAAGAGTGAAAGGAAGGGAAGGGAAGAAATGGAGGACTGGACGAGTCGTGGCATCGAGGTCGACTGGTCGTCTGTCGAGAATAGATGGCGTTAGCATCGCAGTTGGAGTCGGTTTGAAGGAGAGAATGAAAATTGATTTTCCAATTTATCATTTTGTAATTAAAAAAATGTATATAATTGAGCAAAAGATGAGGTCCCTTACATTAATATCATGTTATGATCGTGACATCAACATCTCTACGTTCATTTGCTTTTCTTTTCGTTTTTCCACTTTTTACTATTTACCATTTAATACTATTCTTTTGCTTAAATCAAATTAAGGATACAATGATCTTTTAACACATAAACTGACCTCAGGCGTAGATATTTGAAAACTTAAGAAGATCGAGTACTATAAATTAAAAGTCCGGACCCCATCGTCAAAAGGTTTAAAGGTTAGAGGCTCCTAGGGCAATTTACCCAAGCTTTATGTAGACACTAAGTGAAAAGTACGGTGGTCATGATGACATTAACCTAGATATTATACCACTCTATAAAGGATAAAATGTTTACTATGGTAGAATTTGTTAAAATTAGTAGTTAAAGATTACATAAAAATGGATAACGTTAAAAATTGATGGTTTCTTCTTCCATTTTTCTATTGTCGAATTCTACTTGAACTTTTAGTCTCAATTTAAGACAAATTTGAATCATTACCTATTTGAGTGCTTACATGGAAATTCCAAAAATCTATAGTAAATTGTGAAAGGCATTAATATTGGACTCAATCTAAATAAACTCAATATTTGACCCAATTAAACTCAATACTAATTGAAATTGTTCATCTCAATTAATTAATTAAACCATACTCAATTATCCATTAGCCATCACAATTGAAATGCACAAACTTAAAATTGGCTGAAGGTCTCGAAATTTACCACTGAATCATTTCATTGACAATCCATCACAAATGAGTAGACAACTAAGTATAATTTTTAATTCAAACTCACACAAAAAAATTTTCCTTCTACAAATAGTTTACTCGTATTTAGACTCAATTTTCAAATCAGTTTACTCAATTTTATTTTTTTGGTAATTATTTGTTATATTTTATTAATAGTTGTGTTGTGTTATTTTGTTCTGATTTATGTTAGACTCCTTAAATTTTTAGTTGAACAATTTTGCTTATTCATGTCTCAATGTTCTGGTGAAGCGTTTGTTCCGTTTTTTCTATCGCAAGTGTACGATATTGTAACAAGTAGTAAAGTGGACATTTGAGTCCGGATTATTGTTCCCATGAGGACTATACTTTAGTCTTAATCTACTTTTTCTAACTCTTATTTGATGAAAGTAAACAAATAAAGTATGGTAAAAGTAGTGAAAATTATTTTTCTTTTATGAAGTAACTACCTAAAACTAATGAAAAGTATAAAAAGATTTCAAACTCTGGTTGATAGGAAATTGGAATATATAATTGTTGGGTTTTTTGATACCCAATAAATTCGGGCTATGATATTAAACCGTTTATTGTTGAATTATACTTCATAGGCTTCGGCCGATAAGTGAAGAGAAATATCAACACCACAATAGTTCGATCCAAACCCACGACCTAATTGGGCCATTTGAAGCAGCCTAATTTAATTAGGGTTGCTCATGGCCCGGCCCAAAAGACTTGGATGTCTTTTTTGGTTGGTAGCCCACTTATTGGGCCTCTATTATCCCCTAAACCTAAAAGCCCACCATTGATACTATTTATGCTGCCCATTACTGTTGTTTTCTCGTGTGTGGAATTAGCCCTTGGTTTTAAGAGAAGAAAAGGCACCTCAGTCTCATGTCTTGCTTTGTGCTTCCCTGCCTTCTTGCTTTCTTGTCTACTTCCTCCTTTAGCCTGTGTGGCTGATCTTTGAGGCTATATTAAACCCCACACCCAGCCCTTTGTGGGCTGCCATCGAGAGCAACCAGTTGGGAACCCTTCCACTGCCAACACTCAAGTGGTTTGTTGCTTTGTGGTGTCGTTTTGGTGTAGACTGAGCCCGGGAAATCAAAGATTGGAGCCTCAAATTCAACATTTGGTATCAGAGCGAGGTTAGGGTGATTTTTCAGGCCAAAAATCGACCAGAAAACCAGCAAAAATCGGCAGAAACTGAAGCAGCGAATCTGTCCAAATTTTTACAAGAAAATCGGACCTGCAATTGGATATTCCGGCCAAACCAGTGGTCGTTTGGACAAACGGTGACCACCATTGGAACATGTATTGCCATCTTTTTGGTAAGAGTGCACACCATTTCTTTATTCTCATGCAAATGTGGTAAGATTTTTTTATTCTCACGCAAATTTGGTAAAATCGATTCTTTATTGTTGACATATCCAATGTTGAAAAGTAGGAGGTTTTACTGTTCATAAAATAGATTTGTTGCTTTAATATTTTTAGAAAAACATGCATACCATTGATAATAATATTAGTCTTTTAATTCTCTATTTTACAATTTAATATTCAAACATGATTGATGGATGTTGAATGATTTATATTCACTTTCTTGCCCCCTGCCTTAAATGTATGTGATTATGTGAGTTTGTGTGATCTATTTTATGCATTCGAAAGAAATGAAATAGATTCTACAAGGTATAAATCATCGTAGAGTCAGATAGGAGATAGAAATATACCGTTATACTTTACGTGAATCTCCAAGTGTTTATAGAACGTCGTGCATTCTTATATATTGCATTTGTCATAGAAATATAGTCAAATGGTATGCGGGAATAGGTTCAATCCTACTCGAAAGAGATTATTGGATAAGTTAGAAATATTGATTCTTCAGCCAATGCATCGAATTGAGAAATAGAGGTTAAGATTGAGCTTATTGGTGATTCGGGATCCTAGTGAGCTTTACATTCATTAATTTCATCAAACTTTTGCATTCAACATAATTTTGCATTCATTTAGTCACATTAGCTTAAATTACATTCTAGTCATAGTTTAGTCATAAAGTCCAAATAACCAACCATCTTAAGTTTAATAGATTTGGTTAAGGTCTTAATGATAGAAATCAAATTAAATCAATCCTCATGGGACGATACTCAAAATTTTACAATTTTTACTTTATTACTTGTTAACGAACCCTGCACTTGTAGTGATTTAAAAAATAAACTTATTTTTGTAGGAACTATCACTCTTAAAAGGGTAAAATGTTAAATATAGTAGTTAAATATTACATTAAAATTGTGTTGATCCTTCACCATCTAACAATTGTGGAAAGACTAATTTGAAGCCCTGCAATTTAATATTTCTATCCCCTGATTTGGAATGAATTTTTAGGATTGAGTGCTAAACTAAGAAACATGTTAAAACTGAATATTATTGCTTTTGAAAATTACGAAATAAGTTACATGGCTAAAGCTTTTGATAGGGTCTCTTTGAGCTACTTGTTGGAAGTATTAAAGGCATTTGGTTTTGCAGATACTTGGGCTACCCTTATTAAGAATGCTATTTATTCACCACAGTTTTCAGTTAAAATTAATAGTGTTTTAGCTAGATTTTTCACTCCATCTCGTGGGCTTAGGCGAGGCGATCCATATCTCCATTGTTATTCACCCTGGTGCTCGATAAAATCAGGAAAAAATTAGCGGGTTGGAAAGGAAAGCTTCTGTCTATGGGTGGTAAGCTCACTTTGATAAAATCAGTATTAAGTTCCATACCTACTTATTTATTTTCAGTAATCATCCCTCCTATAAAGATTGTTAAAGAGATACAAGCTTTTTTTGCCAACTTTTTTTGGGGAGAATCTGAACATGGATTGAAACGTCATTAGATTTCCTAGAATAATATCTGTTATCCACAAAAGGAAGGAGGTTTCGGTATTTGCAGTCTGTTTGATGTGATCAAGTCGCTTCAATGTAAAATGGCATGGAGAATTATTTCTTCGTACTCCCTCTATTTCTTGCACAAAAGTACCTCAATCATCACCTAGACATGGCCAACATTCCTGCAAGTATTAAAGATTCATCCATATGGAAACATCTTTCACATCACTTCCCATTCATTTTAGAACACATCGGATGGCTGATCCGAGATCTATTCTGGTATGACAATTGGAGGGGTTCAGGTTCTTTATCTGCACTTGGATGGACTATCATATCCCCAAATTTATGACTTCATGAGGTAGTTTTAAATGACAAATGGAACTTGGATAAGCTTTTTTCTTTAGGTGGTGCATCTTTAGTGGAGGAAATTCAGCGCTTACAAGTCCAACTTCACAAAGGTAATGATGAATTAATTTGGTCCCCTTGTAGGAATGGTTTATTCCCTACTAGCCCTGCTTGGTCTCTTATCAGACCTCCTAGATCTTCTACTCTTCCTCATAGGATTATTTGAAACTCTAACATGCCACCAAATATCAATATCTTTTGTTAGCACCTTTGGCTTAATGTGATTCCAGTTGATGAAGTTGTTATGCGTTGTGGGGTTCCTATTGTTTCCAAATGTCAATGTTTTTCATAGGGACATGAAGAAACAACAGACCATATTTTCGGTACCAGTCCTATTGCTCTTCAAGCATGGCAATATTTTGAAAAAAATTTTGGGGTTCGCATGCCTACAAATATCTCTTGGTGGTCTATAATGTTCCTTTGGGATACTCATTTTGGCAAGTCAACACAAGAACATCTTTTAGCTCTACTTATCCCACCATTCATTTCATGGGTACTGTGGTTGGCCAGAAATTCTGCAAGATTTAAGGATGAGATTGTTAACTTGCACAAAATTTGTGCTAAAGTTAAACATTGGCTACACGAATTGAATGGTTTTCTTAAACCAAAAAGAATGTCGCTCTCCTCCTATTTCTCACAGATTTTGCACATCCCTATGGTTCCAATACGAGTAAAAACTCCATTCCTAGTTAGATGATACCCTCCACACCATGGTTGTTACAAACTTAATATTGATGGTGCTAGCGCTGGAAATTCGGGCCAAGCTGGTTGTGGTGGATTGCTTCGGGGTTAGCAAGGTAGGGTAATTTTTAGATTCTATCATTCCTTAGGGGTTGGTACTAACACTCTAGCAGAGGTTTCAGCACTGAGAATAGGCCTTCAAATATGCTATGCAATTGGCAGTGATAGAATTGCTACAGAAACAGATTCTATGGTGGTGGTCCATTGGTTTCATCATCAAGTGAACATACCTTGGTCTATATTCTTGTTCTCTGTGTGGATCACCATTGGAGGCTGGACAATTGGACAGCTTGGATTGCAGATCGTGATCATTGGAGTTCGAGAATCAGCAAAAGAGTTTGCAGAATTCATCAAAGGTATTATTCTCAACACAGTTTCTATCTAAACATAAAGTAGATCCGTGGTGGGAATTGAAAAATTATTAATTTTTCGCTGTGCATATTAAGTAAATTCCCAACACTATGTACTTGGCATTGATAGAATTGCAATAGAAATAGATTCTAAGGTGGTGGTCCATTGGTTTCATCATCAAGTGAATATACATTGGTCTATTCGTCTTATTTGGGAGGATATTTTGGAGTTTGCTCATGTTATGAGTACAGATATATCGCATATTTATCGAGAAGCTAACCGGGCAACAAATTCATTAGGGCGTATTGCAGCTCAAGGTAGTTCAGACTTCTTAGAATCTATCTCCAGTTTCCCCGTTTATACTATTGATTGCATCTACTTGGATAAGTGTAACTTGCCTTCTTTTCGTTTTCCGTAGTTGTTATGAGATTCTATTGTAAGGGAAGTAGTACTTCCTTTTTTACTGCGTTATGTTATTTTTGCTATAAGGGAAGTAGAACTTCCCCCATTTAATTCTTCGTTTCTTTTCAGTTGTTACCACGGTATTCATCCACCACAAGTGAGGACATATTAATAAAACCTAGGAGGTACCGTCCTCCTTCCTTAAAAAAAATAAAAAATAGGAAATAATTTTACAAATTATTTTCAATAAATCGATAAAATATCATTAATACTTTTTTATACATCACTTTTTGCTAAAATGTGCAATAAATAGATAGAGAATTACAGGCTGGCTAACAGTGAATGGATTGCTGTCATTAAATTACGTGGCTGTAATTTATAAATTTAGCATATGAACTGAATGTATTTAGAGAATTTCATATAATATGATTGAAATGCGTAGCATTCAAATGGAAAAAACGTAACAGCAAACAAATGTTTATGCTTAGAATCTGTGACCATTGAATGTGCATTCGCCTATTTATAGACACTCGCACACACATTGCATAAGGAAGAAGATAGAGTAAAAACCAAATAGTAACTTACGAGTGTCGAAATGGAAGGAGTTTTTAAGAAACTTTGTTGAAAGGTGGCGATCATGAGTTCAATTTTGACCCCAATTATAGAAATACACAAAAGGATTATCGTTCAAAACAATAATCAAATCTTTAATTCTTAAATGTAACCATAGATTCATCTCCATGTTAAATCCGAGAAAATATCTAAACATAAAACATACCTATATCTATAGTAATATGATTCTTTGCTTGGATGGGTTAGGATCTTCCAATTGATTAGTGATCTTCACTTCAACTTTTGGTATCTATTGATGGGGATGTAGAGAAACTTAAGAATGCTAACAAATGGAGACCATAACCATATAAAAAATAGTAGTAACTCAATAGTCACTATCTTTCAGTTGCTTTAAATTGGCCCCTCATCAATATAAAAAAACACTCCGGTCTCTACACTATAATTCCATGACTCCTAGTACCC
>OU503043.1:13426266-13447913 GCA_912172775.2 Fraxinus pennsylvanica
AAAAGGTTATTAAATGATGGAAAGAGATTCTATTAATTAGTGATTAAGTAAAATTAAATATTTTTACTAGTGGAATGAATTATTTGTCCATAATTATATTCAACTTTGCCAAATTGCATATTTGTGTAATATGATTAAATTCAATTGAACATTTGGTCTTGGTTTATTTAATTGATCGAGATTGAGATCAATGATGATATCTCTAAATATGAAAATGTATGGATTTTCTCAAGATATTGATATTCCTAGTCACGGCATGCGTTGACTAAAATGGAATAAACTTATACAATGAATGTATAAACGTTTGGAACATAAGTTGCTATTTTGTCACCTTGATCGTGATGAATACAATTTAGGCAACAAATTGATAGAAATGAGAATTTACTCCTAACCATTGGAAATGTATAAATGTTGGAAGAATGCCAACTAGCACTACAACAAAAATGGTCATTTGCAACATTAAAAAGGCAACATTTGTCAACAAATATTGTCAAAAGGGTCTTTTGGCAACATTTTTGTAGGTCAATGTTGCCATTGGTATTAATAAATGAGTTTTGACAACGTTTTTTAGAAAAATGTTGCGATGGACACCTTTAGCAACGTTTATTGAGTGTTGCGAAATGTTTTACCTTTGGCAACGTTTGATAAACGTTGCGAAAGGTAAGACTTTTCGCAACGTTCACCAAATGTTGCCAAAAGTCATCTTTAGCAACGTTTTTCAAACGTTGCTAAAAGTCTCACCTTTAGCAACGTTTGATAAACATTGCTAAAGATGACTTTTGGCAACGTTTAGTGAACGTAACGAAAAGTCTTACCTTTAACAACGTTTATCAAACGCTGCAAATAATATTTGGCCTATTTAAATGAATCCATCACAATCCAACCCAGCCAACAAAAGAAAAATTGAAAAAAAAAAACAAAAACAAAAGGAACAAATTCAAGCCCTAATCGCTCTCCCTCCCCTCAAATCCAGTTGGTGAGAGTGGAGGTGAGAAATGAGTACGAAATCAAGCCCTAATCGCTCGCTGTGAAGGGAAAATTAACTGAGGTGAGGAGACTATATGAAGGAGGTGAGGAGACCGAGAATGTATAAATCTTCAGTCTCCGCGGCTCCGCCGTTCCAACTTCCAAGCTCCGCCCCATCCTCACTCCTCTCTGAGCTCTCTTAATCTCCCGGCTTCTGCAAAATTCGAGGATAGAACCACGCACCCGCTTCTATTACACCAACAATCAACTGTAGTTCAGCCTTCTGGAATTGTTCTAGGGTTTTTTTCTCAATCATAATTTCCCATCTAAATTTGGGGATTGTTTTGGGTTCAATCAATTTGATTGGATATTAGTCATGGACGTTTATTTCCGGTTGAATATGAAGAGGAAGGAACTTGAGGACATCAATAATGAATTCTCAGATTTCTCCCTTTCGTCTCCCACTAGAAAAACTCGTCGACTGCTAATAAATTTGTATCTTAATTTCTGAATTGGTGCTAAATTATTGACTACTTATTTTTCGATGTTAATGTTTTGCTTGGGTAATCAAATCATTAACTGAGGGTAATTTTATATATTTACCGGTGTGTATATATGTAGGATGTTGATTTATTGCCCGTAATAGAGGAGGAATCTGAAACGAGCTTCTTGTTGCATCCCACAAGTATGTTTCTCTATTACTCCATTTTACTTGGTTATTGTATCTAATTTTAGGGCTAGAATATTCAAATATTATTCTTGTTTGTTAATGGCTGTGCAAGTGGTTGCATTCTTTTATGCATATACATTTATATTCAAACTCTGCATCATAATTCCAAATTATAAATATATTGAAAAGACCAACTGTATATGGCTTGAACATTTGCCATTCACTACTGTAGAGTTTTGAAGTTGGACAGGGGGATGCCGTGCCTTTGAAAGCTGGTCTTGTTTCTGTTTGTAGAAATGCTCATAAGATAATTTATTTGTACTTGAAGATCATGATAATTGAATTCACTAAATGGGTAATTAATCGATTTGATGAAGCGTAACGAATTTAAATGAATTACGAGCTTTGGGTTCAGATAATTTCATGATGAGCAACCATAAATTATGGAGAGCGTGTTTTATTTTTAATTGCTATTGAGGTATTTAGCATAAAGTATAGTATGAAGTACTTTTGGGCACATAGTCATTACATAGTATACAAAACTATAACTATTGCTAAAGAATGCAACATCTCACTTTGGCTTTTGTCACCAGAAAATTCATATGATCATATTTAGTGAGTCCACCTCTCTAATTGCAAGTCCAGCCTTCAAATTTGTGTTCTGATCATTCACCTTTATATTCCTTCAAGAAGATTTGATCGAAATGTTCTGCTTATCCCACAAAATATAGTGGCATATTTGGTGAGCCCACCTCTCTAATTGCATCAGTTTGCTCTAGGTTTGGCACTAGTATTGCCTTGCATGGATCAGATTTTTCAATCAAAGGATCTGAAAAGGAAAGCTAGAGCAGAGAGGTTGTTGCCTTTGGCCCTTTGTGCATCTGACATTGACTTGTGATTTTCAGTAGATGTTTTGTGTTTGACATTTTATTGTTCTTCCTCAGGTTTGGGATTGCACAGTCTGCACCTGCGGATGAGGAAGCAAAGAAGAAGGCTAAAGGTACTAGGTTTGGATCTGTTGCCAAGGCTGATTTAGCAGAGGAAGAGAAAAAGAAAGCAAGAGAAATAAGGTTGTTGATTTTGATAGTTGTTAAGATAACACAGTAGACTGTGTACAACTAGTAGTGTGGGAATCTTTTATACTGCAATTAAGTGAATTTGCAAGGCAACTTTTTATTTAGTCTAGGTTGTGTTTGGAATTTGTAATGTTTAAGTCCGTGGATTCAAAAATTTGTAATGAAATTATCAATTTTTATGCAATTTCAAAATTTGTTCATAAGAAATCATTTTCAAATTTGCTAATCAATTTGCATAAATTGCTGTAAAAAAAAAAAAAAAAAAATATTTCCGTACGGCAACGTTTGACAAACATTGCGAAAGACTATCTACGGCAACATTTGTCAAACGTTAACCGTATCTCTCTACGGCAACATTTTTTAAACGTTGCCGAAGACTTTCGGCAACGTTCAAAAAGTGTTGCCGTATCTCTCTACTCTACGATAATACCTCGATTTCGAACACATGTCCAAACGATGTTTTTTGAACGTTGCCGTAGATAGTTTTTGTTGTAGTGATCCTTTAGTAGAATGACCACCTCATTTTATCGAACCACTTTCTGAGGCATCATGTTTCTGTTAGATATATATCATATATTTCATTTAAAAGGAATAATTAAATTGGGATAGTTGGCCAAGTGCATAAAGATGTTGAATTTATGCTAGTCATCGGCGGTTTAAATCCCACTAGGTATGCGAATATTAAATAGTCTACGATTGGGCATTGGGATAAGTGTGCCCACAAATGAGAGGGCAGAAGCCCATCCACGAGGCTATGTTGGCCTTGATTTTATCGGCAATAAGTTGCATCCACCACCTTCATGGAATCCCTTTAAACAAAAGGACACCCAAATACCAAAATGGTAAGCTTCCCCATTTCATTCTAACTGCAGAAAGATGGGCCCATACCCCTTCAAAGCAATAGATTCAGAAGAATTATTTTCAGTAATCACCAACCGACCTGAAAACAAATCTTAAAAACCCAAAACCTCACACATAGTCTTCACGTATTGAAGTTTTCCTTTGCAAAATAAATACATCATCAGCGTATAGAAATTAGCAGTGCCATGACTCCTCGTAAAGAGAACATGGTTTGCAGATAATGAATATCAGCATATAGTAAATGGACCTATATTCAATCTAATGAAGAATTCATATTGCCTAAAGAGAACATGGTTTGCAGATAATGAATATCAGCATATAGTAAATGAACCTATATTCAATCTAATGAAGAATTCATCTTGCCTAAAGAGAACATGGTTTGCAGATAATACCATATTCAATCTAATGAAGAATTCATCTTGCCTAAAGATGCATCTCCACATCAGAATTATTGACCGACAGAATGGAACTATGGAAGGGAGGGTTTTTTTTTATTGTCAACAGTAACTTGGAAAGCACTACTTAGAAAAATTCTTCCAATGCATTTCATACCATATTCCTATAGTTTTGGTAACTCAATATAAGGCTCGTTCTTTACCTTTATATGATCGTGCCCATACAAGAAGAACCGACCGTCAGCTATAAGAATTTTATAATAGAGCCTTGTAGGGCCAAAAGTATATGCATGATGGAAAGGCCACAGAACTTTAAGACAACAATTTTCGCAACTCTCTTACACCAACATTTCTAACTCTCTTTTATGTTTTAAGTTATTTAAATTTTTTTAGGTAAATTAATAATCTATCTACTTGCAAATCACTTTCCTCTCCAAAGTATTATGTGACACGAAGCGTTCCATTGCGAATATTTAATAGTTCATGATTAGACCTTTGGATAAGTGTGCCCGCGAATGCAAGGTTGGAGCCCATCTACAAGGATATGTTGGCCTTGATTTTATCAGTGATATGAGGCATCCAAAGCCTTTATGGATTCAGTTTACACGAAAGGACACCCAATACCAAAATGATAAGCTTTGTTTCCTTCTAATTGAAGAAAGTAGGGCATGTGCACATCGAAGGCAAGGGATTTGCCAAGAATAATTTCCAGTTTCCCTATTCACCAATTGACCTGATAACAAACTATATAGACCAAAAGCCTCGGACAAAGTCTACATGGCAAGGAGTTTGTTTGCAAAATAAATAGATCGTCGGCATACAATAAATGAGAAGGTGCTGTGACTCCTTCTGGATAGGACATGGATTGAAGAAGCCCCCTTCAAACCAGGTTAGAAATATATCTTCTAAGAAAGTCCTTTGCAATGAAAAACAAAGGCACTGTTCTCGATAGTGCTTCTAGCTTCATTTCCTTATGAGATTGATTGACAAGAGCTTCTTGCTACATAGAAATGCCCTACGAGCATTACGTACAAATAAAACTTAATCCTCCTTCTCATTTAGGATAGGATTGGCATTGGTGCTTCGTTCACTAATGATCTCACAATATTAGAAAAAAGGGTCGCCTTGAAGTAACCCTTAGCAGAAAGATTTATTAAAATAATCGAAAGATTTGCTAAACGCTTCACATCAGATATAGATTTTTAGATTTCTCGAAAGGTTGATCGGTTTGGCCTCTGCACATTGGATTCTTCAAGCAGTTGTCATGCCTCTACTCAACATTTCCTGTGTAAGACTCTAAAATTTGATTCTTTATTCAAATTCCTATGTAGACCCCATTGGGTTTTTATTAATTTTTTGCTGTGTGTTCTGAGATGTATTGAAAAATTGGTTCTATTATGAGCTTCTTGAGAAGTTGTAAAATCAGTTCTTTGCTATTTCTGTTCATTTTCTTCAAATCTCTGTGTTAGTTGATCTTTTCTTGTCTTGTATATATGTTGTTCTGAGATTTACTGAAAAACTGGTTCTAGTAATGAGTATCTTGAGAAGTTCTGAAATGGGTTTAGTTTAATCAGTTCTCTGAAAATCCCTCTCTCCATTTTCTTCAAAGCAGGAAGCATAGTTCTGCTTTTTCTATACTGGAAAATCCCAGCAGTGTATTGAATTTCGATTCTTTTGGTTTGCACTAGTAACTTCAGCAATGGAGGACAAATCAGTCATTCAATGCTGTAAATTGGGAAGATGAAGCTTGATTTAAAAGTGATCAATTAGTTCTTGTGAACTCAACAAGATTTTAGCATTAAAGAAATTAATATTGAGGAATTTGATAATTGGCCTTCTAGTGGCATTCCATTTAACTGCCATTTTTTTTTTTTTTTTTGCGTTTCATTATCTTGCTATTCATTTCACGATTTGTCTTTTGATGTTTTCATCTTATAACAAAGAATGAACTTTCTTACCATCTCAATGAAGTTTATGAATTAATTTGTTTTACTTGCATGATTTAAAAAATCTCACGAACTTGTTTTTAGTAACATATTTACAAGCACTAGAATTAATGGTTCTTACCTCTATAGGGGTGAAGTAGTTGATCAGCCCGTGCATTCTGCCCATACACTAGACAAACAGATCTTTTTGATGCTATATGACTTTAGTATAGTGGCTGCAAAGGTGTCATATATATACAAATTTGTTCTTAGATTTCTTCGTTATTCTTTGACTTTTTCGAAGATTTCATAAGGCATCTTTATACAAATATGAGGGCAGTACGTTCTATGCTATGAAATCGAAAAAGTTTACAAATATAAAAAACCAGCAAATGTAGCAAAAATAAGTTTATTAGTTCTAACATTAATATAAAGCTAATACACTAGCATAATTTTTTGATACTTGCAGCAATTATAATTTGGAATAGGTTATGCCGAAAGTCAACAAGTAATATACACAATGTTTACTAATTCAGAAATCATTTGAAACATTAATGTTTACACCTTCAATACTATGTTCACTATGGTGTTTGAAGTCCTTGAACTTTTTCTCTTATCTAATTATTTTTCTGTTATATTAGGTAAAAAACTATGGGGTTATCCAATTTTTAATAGCATTGCTCAGGTACTCACTTGAGATCATTGCACGGAATATTTTTAGATCAGGATTATATGGCAGATTTACACAACCAGATGATGAATCAATTCCATGACATTAATGATCCAGATAAGGTAAATGTGTATCCATGCGTTGAGCTTTCTTTCTTTCTTCTAGTGGTCTAATAATGAAAATAATTCACGGATTCCTATTCACTTTATATGTAATTGTCAAGATGAAAGTTATTTCCGGGTCGTTTCTGAAGCCAAGAGAGCACAAGCACAGTAGGTTGTTTTGGATAAGTAGGATACGTTTATATATAGACTCTAATTTATGTGTAGATTCCGTATTTTTTCCTAGGCTGGAGAAAGGTATTCCATTTGCGGAAGATAGTGTCTTCAATAGTTGGAACTTTGTCAAAATAGCACTACTAACTATAAATTAGAAAATAATCAAATAATTACATTATTATGACGAAAAGGTATATATATATATTAGCAGGAAGAAAGGTATTACATTTGCAGAAGATAGTGTCTTAATAGTTGGACGGATTCCATTGGGCAATATTCATAGATCGATGCACACGTGATGACGCTATAAACTCTTTGTGTTGCAAAATAAATTTAATTACAAACATCACTTGTTACATAATAAATTGTACTACAAATGTTGAATATTTAAATATGTTATACGACATATCGAATGCATTGTAAATCATATTTCACGACAAACATAACTTGTTATTAAAAATATATAAATATGATAGTGCTGTTGCAAAATAGAATAGGTAACAAAAGTTGTATATTTAAAATAACATTTGCAACAAATATTTTTTCATAAAAATTTAAGAGAATAATCGTTACGACAAACTGACTCGTCGTCCTTTTAATTTTTTACGACGAATATAGGTGGCGATAAATATCTTCTTGCTATTTCGTACTTGTCACGTCTTTTAGGTTTATAATTTGTATTGATGATTCTGTGAACAAATTGACCAACTTGAACAATTATATAAGTTAAAGGACTAAATTGTAAAGTTTCATAGTTGGTAGGTTAGTTTAGGGTTTAGGGTTTCATGTTTGGAACAAGAAGGATTCACTCCGATTTTTCACTAGCTGCTCGTCTGAGTGATGCTCGAGCATCTGAAACAGAGATTGCCTCGCTTGACTTTCGAGCGAAGTAGCCTTTTCGCTCAAGCAAAGTATTATTCGGCCAGACTTAATTTTCTGTGATTTCTACTTGGCCCATACAACCTATTTTGTCCAACCTATATATTGAGGCACTGTGCTTTTTATGCAGGAGAGATTGAACATCATATTATTTAGTGAGAATACACGCTTTACAAGAATCAAAGTTCAATCCTTCCATTGTTCATGTGCCAATCATTGTGAAAACATGAAAGATCCATATCAAAAACTAGATTGCATTCTTCGCTTAGGTCTGCTGGAAGATTATGTCGTCAACTGTGCTGCATTAAAGATCAAGGGAGAATCTGAAGAAAGAAGAGTTCTTTGGAAAGATCTACAGGAGATAAACTGCGTAAAGAGTCAGGATTCGAGTTTGTGTGCTCATTCTAAGAGGACTGCTTTACAAAGAAAAACCAGGTTTGGTGTTCATATGCACATTCTAGGAGGGCTGTTTCTTATTTCAGGAGATCAGAAAGCTTATGTTGTCAACTTGTGACATGTTGCTAGTTAATTAGATTGATAATTCCGCATTTATATCTAATCACCCCCTCTAGGTGTAGTTGGGTCCAATTTTGCGTTTCTCAATTGGTATCATAGCTTAATTTCGATTCCTAGCCCTTATTTGATTGTCTAGATGAGTAGTTCACTGTCTGTACCATATTTTGATGGCAGTAATTATGCCTACTGGAAGGTTAGAATGAGAGCCTTTTTAGAATCTATGGATGAACGTATATGGCTGAGTGTAGTAAATGGTTGGAGTACCCCTAGTACTACTGTAGAAAACGTAGTCGCCCCCACTCACATTGCTAATTGGACTAGGACTAACTTAGATGAGTGTAATTGGAATAGTAAAGGTTTATATGCTTTGTTTATAGTTGTCTCCTGACGAATTTAGGAGTGTCTATGTATGAAATTGTTAGGGAGATTTGGGATATTTTGGAGACTATCCATGAGGGCTCCAAGATTGTGAAAAACTCAAAATTACAAATGTTGACTTCTAGGTTTAAAGAACTTAGGATGAATGATGATGAGATGGTTGATGAGTTCTATGCTAAACTGAACGATATTGTAAACTCTAGTTTCAATTTAGGCCAATGGATCATCGAGTCAACAATTGCTCGTAAGGTTCTTAGATCCCTACCTGAGAGGTTCTTAGAAATCCTGATCCTAGAGCTAAGTGTATCATAGGACAGAGGACACCTAGGTCTCGTAAGAGCACTGTACCTCAAATTTGTTTTCAACAATCGTATACGTCTGAGCTTAGATTTGTACCAACTTGCCATCGATGTGGTGCTTTGGGTCACATTAGGTCGAGGTGTCGTATGTATGTACACAAATAGAGAAATCAGGATATTCCTGGTCAGGTGAATTTTCTTTCCAGTCAAGTTCTTCAGCTAACTGAGATGGTTTCTCAATTGACTAGGGCTACCTCCACTCCTTCGAAGGCATGGGTCAAGAAAGTTGATCTTGACCGTATGACAATCATTGGTGCTTATGCACCACACTGATCCCATATGCGAGCATCTGCATTCATTGCCAATTAAACTAGTGCATTTTGCATCCATCTTACACTTTGCATGTGTTTAATTGCTTTGTGTGGTTTGTTTTGTTTTTTTTATTGTTGTCTGCTCTTTATTTGTCCTGTGTGCTTGGTGCATTTATATTTTTTTTTACGAAAAAAATAAAAAAATCATTTTCTTTTATTTATTTGGTTTAAGTTTTTGCATTGAGAAAAAGAAAAACAAAAACAAAAAGTAAGAACAAAAAGAGTTTGATTTGGAAATTGGTTTTACAGCTTGATGTACAATACACTTGATTTTGTTGGTGTTAATCAAGAATGAGTTTATTTGGTAGGCTGTAATATAATTTCCATTGTTAGCTTAAGATGCTTGTGGAGTATTTAATATAGGTCTCTTCATATACTATATGCACTGCACACACTATGATCGTGACAGTGGGACTCTACCGTGTGTATGAGATTTTGGATAGTAGCCACTTGTTACTAGAGTGACTTTGAACATGAATTGACCATTTCTATTAGACCTAACTTGATTTTACCCTTGCATGATTAATGTATGGTTGAAAAAAAGATAATTCAAATGGCTCAGTATCTTAATGCTACTTTTAGAAGCCTACTTGACTCGAGTGATTAAGCCTGTAGGGTTTCTCATAACCTAGTTCCTATGGTCAGCTGATTTGGGTTAACCAGCCTAAAGCTCGTTACAGGGGTCATGTTAGTCACTTAATGGAAAGTAGCCTACACTTAAGATTGAAATTATATTTGAGCGGTCCTGTTGTAAATTGTGAGGAATGAATAATTGTTTGTGCTGTAAGTTAGGGAGAGAAGACTTATTCTTCGTTGGACATGAGCTTTCATATGCAGGTCCTAATGTGCTTTTAGGTTTAACTTTCATAAGTAGAGGAATAAACTTTTTAACAGTGATATTTAACATGTCATTTCTCACAAAATTAAGGTATGAAGTCCTATTGCCAGAGGATTAGTGACACTTTACACGTATGAGTCACTTATATCACTCCATGGGTAACTTATGTTGGCGTTGTAAGACAGTTTTTCCTATTCACTGTATATACTTGTGATTGCTTGTACCTGGATTGTTGAGTTGTTGTATGTTTTTGCTCCACCCTTAGACATTTGTGACAAAAAATTAGAGAGATTTTTATAGTAAGGGGGACCTATATCATTTTGATTTTTTATAGTAAGGTGAAGCTATATCATTTTGATTTTGCATTCTCTATTTTGAGCAATTACATTTGTCTTCTTAGGGATCGTTGGAGTGAGACATAGATACTGTATAGACATGTTTGTGCTTTAAATTTGATTTGATCTGTTGCAGATGTCTTTCTTTTTTATAGGTTGTTGGGGAGAGACATAGATACGTTTTTGACATTTGACTTGATATACATGTGCATTGATTATTATTGTTATGTCATTTTTCTTGAGGGGTCGTAGCGGTGAGACATAGATACATTTCCTACTACTTTAACACTTAGAATTTGTAGTAGTGGCATTACATTTGCATTACATATCATGCCCTGAGGGGGAGATGTGCATTGCAATTGTGTTGCATTTCATGGATGGCTGTTTGAGTTTTTCCTTGATGTTTTGTAGTATTTATGTGGCTATGGTGTCTTGGTTAACATTAATACTGCATCTCAAANTAATACTACATCTCAAACTAGCTTGCTTATTTTACTAACTAGTACTTTATTGTTATATCCTGTATCACGTGCTTTTACACTGGTATGTGAGTTTTCGATTTCAGGATATATGATTAACAAAGTGGAAGCTGGATTCAGTTGGTTTAGTTGGACTCGGGTAGTTTAGATAGGTTGTTATTTATTTTGTATTTTTTTAGTCACATAATTCCAAAGGGCAAGTTTGTTAGGTTTATATTTTGTATTGGCGATTCTGTGAACAAATTGACCAACTTGAACAATTATATAAGTTTAGGGACTAAATTGTAAAGTTTCATAGTTGGTAGGTTAGCTTAGGGTTTGGGGTTTCATGTTTAGAAGAAGAAGGATTCACGCCGATTTTTCTCCAGCTGCTCGCCGGAGTGATGCTTGAGCGACTGAAACAAAGACTGTCTCGCTCGTCCTTCGTCCCATTGTCGCTCGATCGACACACCCTTCGCTCGAGTGAAGCAACCTTCTCGTTGCTCAAGCGACGTATTATTCGGCCAGACCTAATTTTCTATTTCTGTGATTACAACCTATTTCGTCCAACCTATATATTGAGCCGCTGCACTTTTTATGAAGGAGAGATTGAACATCATCTTATTCAGTGAGAATACATGCTTTACAAGAATCAAAGTTCAATCATTCCATTGTTCATGTGCCAATCATTGTGAAAACACCAAAGAGCCAAATCAAACACTGGATTGCATTCTTCGCTTGGGTCTGCTGCAAGATTATGCCGTCAACTGTAGAATTCTGAAGAATAAGGAGTTCTTTGGGAAGATCTACATGAGATAAACTACGTAAAGAGTCAGGATTCGAGTTCATGTGCTCATTTCAGGAGGACTGCTTTACAAAGAAGAGCCGATTTTGGTTTTTGGTATTCGTGTGCACATTCCATGAGGCCTGCTTATTACTTCAGGAGATCAGTCAACTTTGCTGGTGGTTTGTAAGTGTATTATCAATTTATAGTGGATCTTTGACTAGCAAAGCGCCCGGAGTTTTTCCCACGTTGAGTTTCTCCGTGAACAATTCTGGTGTTGTTTACTGCTTTATTTATTGTTGTCATATAACTATGGTATTCAAAGATAGGCTAAAGTGGATTGTTTGACGAATCACCTAGACATAAGTAACTTGTGACATGTTGATCGTTAATTAGATTGATAATTTCGCATTAACTGTATATCATTTATAAAATTCGTATTTACCCTATTACAATAAAATATTTCTATGGATTATACTACTTTTTAACTACACATCTTTATGTGGATTTTACTATATATCATTTATAAAATTCATATTTGCCCTATTACAATAAAATATTTCACAAATTACCAAAAAGTTTTCTTGTGTTGTGCAGTAGTCTTGCATTTAGCAATCGCTTTACCCTTCCCCATTCCTTCATCCAAACAATCAACCATCAAAACACATTGTGAATCCTCTTGTTTGGAGTTACTGTAAAAACTATGGATCTCTTTCATCTCTAATGAGCTTCTTTTTTACTCCATTGCAGTATATTTGATTTGGTTATATTGGCATTTTTTTGAGTTATAGTGTTCTCTCTTTCGTATGTATTGTGGAAAACAAGTACACTTTTTTTAAACCTTTCCATATGGGGAATTCACATATTTCTGGCCAATGAAAGATTTCAGGCTATTTATCGAACTCTTAAAGAGGTTTCTCGTGCTAGTTCTCTTGGAAGTAGGGCAATGAAGCAAGTCTCACAGAAAATACAGACTTTAGCTGTTAAAGCAGCTGGACAAGGTTAGTTCAACATCAGAGTGACATTTTATCATCAATCCTCTGTTTGGATATAATCTGTTTGCTCCTCTGCTAAGACTATAGTCATATATAATCTGTGATGCTGTAATTTTTTATTTGAACAAGAAAAGATTTATATGGATAACATAGATGCTAGCGTTGCTGCCTTGAGGAAGCTTGCTGAGGAATGGAAGGAGCTTTCAAGAAAACAGTCTTCTATTGAAGCACTTAGGGGATGTCTAAAAAGTTTCAGGGGAAAGGTTAGTGGCTTTTATATTTTTCTAATAGTTTTTGTCGTTACTAGCTAGCGGTGGGCGTTTAAAGATGTGTTATAGTATGATGTCTTTGAACTTCATTTGCAAATCTTGCATTTTAAATGTACTTGTATAAGCTTGGAATTCATTGAATGTGCTCATTTTAACGGGAGTTTAATTTTGTTTTTGAACCGTAATTTCTACTCTCCAATTTCTCTAAAAGATTGGCAGACTGGGTTTTTAATCATAACTAGTGCTAAATGATAGATTATAATTGGTATTCAGTATATTAACTTAATGGTGAACTTGTAATTGTGCTTTTGCTTTGCATTCTACCTCTAATTGGAATTCCACTCCATTGTATGTCGTTATTCAACATAAAAATCTATTGAAGCTATTGTTTGATATGCCTAATAAATTATAAATTTTCACATTCTCAACTGCAGGTACAACTTATTTTGTTTGGTGAGGAGACTCAGAAAGAGAAGAAGGCTGCTAAAGAACATGCAGCAGCTGTGAAAGCATCTGGAAATAATAAATAGAGTAGTTTATGTGTTTCATTTATGATCGAGTTTTTCCCTTATCATTTTATTTCATTTTGAAACTTCTTTTTATTTAAGTGGTGTTATATCCCATTCTAATGTTCAAGTGTATAGATTGAAAAAATTGTAATAAAATTATCAATTTTTATGCAATTCCAAGCTTTGTTCATAAGTTGCATTTTCAATTTTGCCAATCTATTTGCATAAATTGTTGTTGTTAATAATAATAATAATAACAATAAAAAAAACACTACGGCAACGTTGCCGTATCTATCTACGGCTACGTTTGGCAAACGTTGCATATAACTGTTTTTGTTGTAATGCTTTCTAAGGCGTCGTGTTTATATTAGATATATATCATATATTTTCAAATCCCACAAGCCATATAAATATTTAATAGGCCACGATCGGGCGTTTGGGTAAGTGTGCATGCAAATGAGGGGGTGAAGCCCATCCATGAGGCTATGTTGGCCTTGGTTTTATCAGCAATCGGTTGCATCCACCACCTTCATCCCCTTAAACACAGAAGGACACCCAAATACGAAAATGGAAAGCTGTACCATTTATTCTAACTGAAGAAAGAAGGGCAAGTGCATGTCGCAAAACAATGGATTTTCCAAGAATAATTTTCTGTTATCCCTCTTTAAATTTATCTGATGACAAACCCATTAAAACCCAAGGCCTCAGACATAGTCGTCATCTCGCGAAGTGTTCTTTGCAAAATAAATAAATCATCAGTGTATAGTAAATAAGCAGGTACCATGACACCTCTCGAAGAGGACATGGGTTGTAGAACCTCCTTTGAAGCCAGGCAAGAAATGAATCTTCTAAGTCCTTTGTAATGAAAAATAATAATAGACATAACGGGTCACCTTAACATTTCAAGTAACCCTTAGCAGGACCATTTATTAAAATTAACTGACAGATGTGCTAAACTGAAAACGGTAAAGTTCCAACTTCTAAGAGTGTCCCCAAAACAATTCCTTGTAGCATCCTTTACTAGAATGAACACCTCATTTTGGCGAACCCCTTTTTGAGACATCACGGTGCTCTTAGATAAGTAGAATATATTTTATTTGAAAGAAATAATTAAATTGGAATAGTTGATTATGTGATAAATGATGTGGAATTTATATGTGAAGTCGACGTTCAAATCTCAAAAGCCATGAAAACCCTAAGCCTCTAACATAATCTTCATGTCGTGAAGTTTTTCCCTTGCAAAATAAATAAATCATCAGCATATAGTAAATGAGAAGGTGCCATGACTCCTCGTGAAGAGGACATGGGTTGTAGAGCCCCCTTTGAAGCCAGGCTAGAAATGTATCTTTTATGGAAGTTCTTTGCATTGAAAAATAATAATAGAGATATACGGTCGCTTATTGAACATTTGCAGTAGCCCTTGACATAAAAAATTATTAAAATTAATTGAGAGATGTGCTAAACTTATAATTTTGAAGTTCCAAGATCTAAACGTGTCCCCAAAATCATTCCATATAGTATCCTCACTAGACTGACCATCTTATTTTGTTGAACACCTTTATGAGGCATCAATTTATTGTCAGCTATATAACGTGTATTTTATTTGAAAGAAACAATTAAATTGTATTAAATTATTTGAAAAAAAAAAAGAATTAAATTCTGGGGACTCTTTGATCTAATTTTTTTTTTCTTTTTGACTCATGGAGACAGTTATGGATGAATTAGTGAAATAGTAAAAATCACGATTTTCTACTAAACTCTTAACTTATTAGCCATGTTCTAAAAGGTGTGCAAATGAACCACATAGGCGCGCCTAGGCGCGATGCGAGTCGTAAATGCGTCGAATTAGGAAAATGCGGGAAAAATGCGTTTCCATCTAAAAGGCGTGCCTAGGTGTGCACAATGCGCGCCTAGGCGCGCATTATCCCGTCTAATCCTTTTTTTTAAATCTATTTTTTATGATATATTAAAAAATTTATTTTTTTACATAAAAATATATTTAATGCATTAAAAATACGAAACGCATTATGGCGCTTATTCTTCGCATTGACACGCCTAAACTTGTGATTCTTGGCCTCGACGCATCGCAATGCATTACGCATTTTAGAACACTGCTTATTAGTGGATGTTATAATTTGTTTCTATGTACATAAAGCTTCTTTACCTTGGAAAACTCAAAAATCATTTTTGTCTTCTGAAATCTACAAGAAAAGATTTTATAATTATTTTTTGGTACATTTGTTTTTGAGAAGAACTTGAGAGTTCTGAAATTCGTTTGCTATTGCACAAGTGATTCGACCATTGTATCATGGGAGTGAATGTCTACTAAAGTCGTAGCAGTTAACAGCGGACTATTCCACTTTAGGATTTCATGCTACCACAAGTCTAGATCTTTCTTACTTTCTACATTTTATTGTTTGGAAAAGGTACCTACAACTAATTTTTATCATAAAGTTTCACCAGAAGAATGTTTATCAAAAGTGCTTAAGGCAATCTGAAGCTAAAGAAATGCAATCCTCAATATTTCTACAACAGACAAATTCAAATATATTAGGTGCCACAATTCTCGCCGCTATAATTGCTAACCTGCTTTCCAATGTCAAAGTGACAAGTATGAACAGGAAACTGCTAAGCACAATTGGTCAAAACTGATATGGTGAATTTGCCTTTACAAGATAGTGCCTACTGCAGAACTATCTTGTGGAGAAGAATATGTTCATCTTAATGTATATGTGGGGTGTTGGTCCCAATTAAGTTTATTGGGACATTCAAAAACCAAAAGCGTTTGCAGAAAGTAAATCGCAAAAATCAAAAGATGTGACACATAAGATTTTTCACCCACGAAGGGCCACATGCCCTAAACGCTACTCACCCATTGAGCATCCAAAAAGTAGATATTGCTCCAAATGCACTAAAATCAGCCAAGAATAGTACAACACAAATGTTCGAAGAAATCGGAGATTTCATCCGGATTTCTTCGTGGTTTTCAATCTTCGCTTCACACAAATTCACCACAGCACACTCCACCCAATCTCTCAAAATATACACTGAGTATAATATAGAAATCCACTCAAGATAACAGAGATTGAGCCAAATGAAGAAGACGAAGAGACGGAGAGAAAACCCTAAGTAATGCACACACACATTCAACAAATATGTGAAAACATGTCAAAGAGGCTATTTATACGGCCCAATCATTTTACAGATTGATGCCCAAAATTGCACCAGGTGTAAGGCCGGATTTTATCAACCTCCACAAAGTTAAAGGGAAAAATTCACAACTCAAGTTTTATCTATCTCAAAATCAAAAATCAAGCCCAAAGGTTTAGAATTACAAAAATCAAGTTGTTCATAAATTAATATATTTCACAATTATTATATTAAATTAAATATTAAACTGTAATATAATATAATTAACCCATTCCACCTCCACCTCTGCTCTGACGACTACTCCGGTGACCGGCGACTTTTTCGAGGTCACTGATCAAAAAATTTGTATGTCACGGATTATTTCGAGATCACATATAAAATGTTTTGTAGGTCACGAATTATTTCCAGGTCACAGATCTAAAATTTTATAAGTCACATATTATTTCGAGATCATAGATCAAAAAAATTATAGGTCACTGACTATTTTTTTAGTTACAAATTATCAATTTTAAGCTAGGTCACTGACACCAAAAAAAATAACAATAGCTAGGTCACTGACACCAAAAAGAACCACCACGGCCGTTGACCCACCACGGCAATAACAAAATACCACCACCACCGTCGACCTCGCCACAACAATAAACTGATCCGGCAATAAACTGATCCACCACCATCGAAATCCCAAAAATTGAGGAATCTCTTTATCCACCAGCCCGTTTGGCCGAAACAGAATCTGACCTTGATGAAAAGCAAATCGAACCTCCTACAAAAGCAGGACTCACTTGAAGAACAAAAGATTGAAGATAAGCGTGTTGAGCTTCCTCTGACTGAAGAAATAAAGAAAACTGAGGAATACTCCTATAGTTGAACATTGTGCTAAAGAGAATCTGGAAGTGGCTAAGAATACTGTGCTTGAACCTGATACGCATGAGATCTCAGAATCAATGCCTAAGAACGTTACATGCCTGTCAGAGGAGAAGTCTGAATCTGGGAATACTATGGCTAAGAATATGTGACGCTGCTAATCGCAGGAGGGGGAGGGAAGGAGCGACGGGCAGTGGTGGTGGGAGGAGGAGGCAGGGAGGGAGGGAGAAGGAAAGGATGCGACGTTGACAGGAAGGGAAGGGGAGGGAGAAGGGGAGGAGGCGGCGGTCGATGGCGGTGATGGGAGGAGGCGGCGGGCGGTTGTGGTGGGAGGAGAGAAATGGAGTAGGCGGCGTGTGGAGAGAGTGAGAGGGTGGAGAGAAATTGATAGATTAAGGGTTTGAATAGATTTAAGGTTTTAATTTATTAAAATGATAAAAACCTGAAAAATGAAAAAATAAAGTGAAAACCTGATTTTTTAAAAACTCAAACTAAAGGCCTGGTTTTTGGTAATTACCCAAAGTGAAAGGCGTCTTTGGTAATGGAAGTTTACAAGTAAACAGGCCAATCCGGATTGTCCTTAATTTTTGGGCTCAAATTCACAGCCCAATGACAGAAATAGTGAGGTATCCCAAGAATTTAACATGGGCCATTAACTTCGATCAAATTACCTTGATGAAAGGACTTATCAAAGGAGGAGCAAGGCAAGCATTGAATCTCAAAAAGTTTTCGAAGTTTACCATTTTATAATTATCTCAAATATATAAAGAAATAATCACTACAGATATGTCAACAAGAGTAATATGTTTTTGAATTGACATTTTACTATATATTTTTGGAATTTCACGGTTGTCTCCACTGTCTTTAACGTTTTATATTTTTTCTCTGCCAACCAAGCATTAGAATTTTCTGTCTTGATTTACTGGAAAATATTGGAAAAATTTTCACCTGTTCAATTTGAGAAATCCATTATCGCCCACACAAATTTATTCACCATAAACTAGTAAGCACTCAAGTCTAAAGAATCAATTTTTTCCAAAATTGTGACTAAAAATATAAATAAAATTCGACTTGCTACCAATTCTGATGATGACTTCTTCACAATTATTCCTGAAAATCACTAGGCGAATAAAAATTAATGTGAAAATTATGATTAATGAAGCATTTTTATAAATAATAAACATTTGATATTTTATTGCATAATGATCATAATCAATAGATTTATTGGAAGTTTCTACAACTCGATGAAAAGAGTCGAATTAGCTAGGGTTTCGCCAAGTGAGCGGCCGCGGCCAGGGCATGATGGCAGCACTTAGGGTCATATCCATACTCATGTTCGCAGCACAAAGGCAGACCAAATGCATGACCACCGTTCAACAAAGCCATGGCAATGGTGACTAGTAAAGCCACCACCACCATCTTCTTCATAACAAATTTCTTAAGAAATCCTTCCATATAAGTACTCTTAATTCTATTTTTTTTCTCTCCTTCAGTATGCAATTTGTGTGAGTGTCTATAAATAGGTGGATGTATATTCAGTGATCAGAGATTCTGTGCATAGACATTTATTTGCTGTTACATTTTTTCCATATTTAATTGTTAGTAAATTCGATAAGATTATATGAAATTCTATAAATATAATCATTATTTATGCTGAATTCATAAAATTACAACCAGGCAGATCTGTTTGAATATTGACATATATGACCGCTGTACAGGTAAGCCAGCGTTCTAGCAAAAAATGAGAAATAAAAATTGATTTTTTTTTCCTTTAATTCAAAGCAAGTTAGAAAACTTCCTTTCTCTAGAAAACAAAAAGTTAGCATTCTCATTTTCGAAATGTGTAATGACAAAGTGGTATACGTTATTCAATTTGATTATATAGTTTCGACTATACCATTTGATAACAGTCATATAATTGTATGAATGTAGCTTATTGCTTGTCAATATTTCAAAAGAATATTGAATTATTACTCTTGGAAAAGTGTAAATTTAAAATCAATATCCAAAAGAATATTGTGCTATTAATACGAATCAATATTATACCAGAATATTTTTATGTTGTTCTTGTCCAAAAGAATATTGTGTTCTTTATCCATTTAATGGATGCTCAACGGGGGATGTAGGCGTTAGATTTGGTCGCCGAACCTCCGGGGCTTAGGCCGAAATAATTCTTGTGTTGAATCTTTTAATTTCTGCAACTTTTCTACTTTCTGTTTTGATTGATTCTTTGTATCTTGGTTTAATATTGTGTGTGTTTGGGCCTTTGCATTCTCTAATTACTTTCATTTCATATGCTAAATTTATAAATTACAGCCAGGCAATTAATGACCGCAATCCATTCACTGTAAGCAGCCTGTAATTCTCTATCTATTTATTGCACGTTTTAGGAAAAAGTGATGATTATGCATTAATGATATTTTAGAATTTTATTGAAAATAATTTTACAACTTATTTCCTAATTTTTAAAGGCAATAATATTCAGTTTTAACATATTTCTTAGTTTAGCACTGAATCCTAAAAATTCATTCCAAATCTCAAATTGCACTGCTTCAAATAAGTCTTTCCACAATTGTTAAAGGATGATCGACACACTTTTTATGTAATCTTTAACTACTTTTTTTTAACAATATTTTACATTTTATCCTTTTAAGAGTGATAGAATATCTGGGTTAGTTTCACCAAACTCTAATTTCAATAATTATGGCTATCAAAGTGTTATCACGACCAACAAACTCTAATCTGTTTCTTATAAAGTTTGGATAAATAACACTAGGGACCCCTAAGCTTTGAATATTTTGACTGTGTGGTTTCTACCAATTATTTCTTTTATTGTGCAATTTTTAGTCGCATTATCTCTAAATTATCTCCACATTTTTCTACAATACAATTACCTGTCTCTAGTTTCTTTCGTATATTATTTCAATTCCAAATGTATTACATTACATTGTCGGAGACTATTGAGTTCGAAGAAATGTTTGATGCCTCCAACACACTAGAAAGTGCTCCAATTCCCTATTTATCTCTACACACCAGGTCACAATTTTAGTGGTCTTATTAATACATTCAAATTCGGGATAATTTGGGTGACAAACATGGGCATGGGAGCTCTGGTCCAATTGATTTGAATAACGTTGAAAAATAAGAAATCAATACAATAGTGTAAAGTAGTAAACATCGATCGAAAAACAAACTGCTGAGTGTTATAAACACTTCAGACTGGTGGTCATGGGCACAATAGATAGAAAGCCAGAATACAAAGTACAAAGCAAGTACTGCAAAGAAAGATAAACTTGAGAAAAAGGTTTTGGAATGACCCACCTAAACACGCACTAGGAAAAATATTTTGTCAAACACTGAGCTTTGGATCCTAATCCGTCTCAACTTTTGTTTGGTTTTCCTGTTGGTTCAAGTTCTAGTTCGACACTTACCAACTGGGTCCATTCCCACAAAACAATGCGTAAAGGTATGGTAATGTTCGCATATATGCTGATGAGTATCTGCTTGGCATTGTGAAAAGCAAAGACTTACCAAGGTCATAAGGAAATATATCCAACTTAGGTACGGAAGATAATCTAGTAATACTTTTCATTCGGATGCTATTTCTTTCTACCATAAAAGTGTTACATCCAATTTTGTAATTAGCAAAATTAGCAATTTCCAAATTTGTAATTGACAATTTTCGTAGTCAGAATTATATTAAGAGCTTATCGAGTTGTAATGTTAAAGTGACCGACTGATGGGCTAAACTAATAATGTTAAAGTTCCAACCTATGAAAGTGTCCCAAAAACCATTCCTTGTAGCATCCTTTAGTAGAATGACCACCTCATTTTATCAAACCACTTTCTGAGGCATCATGTTTCTGTTGGATATATATCATATATTTCATTTAAAAGAAATAATTAAATTAGGATAGTTGGCCAAGTGCATAAAGATGTTGAATTTATGCGAGTCATCGGCGGTTTAAATCCCACAAGGTATGTGAATACTAAATAGTCTCCCCGCAAATGAGAAGGCAGAAGCCCATCCACGAGGCTATGTTGGCCTTGATTTTATCAGCAATAAGTTGCATCCACCACCTTCATGGAATCCCTTTAAACAAAAGGACACCCAAATACCAAAATGGTAAGCTTCCCCATTTCATTCTAACTGCAGAAAGA
>OU503043.1:13448928-13496029 GCA_912172775.2 Fraxinus pennsylvanica
GCAGAAGCCCATCCACGAGGCTATGTTGGCCTTGATTTTATCGGCAATAAGTTGCATCCACCACCTTCATGGAATCCCTTTAAACAAAAGGACACCCAAATACCAAAATGGTAAGCTTCCCCATTTCATTCTAACTGCAGAAAGATGGGCCCATACCCCTTGCAAAGCAATAGATTCAGAAGAATTATTTTCAGTAATCACCAACCGACCTGATAACAAAGCATAAAAACCCAAAACCTCAAACATAGTCTTCACGTATTGAAGTTTTCCTTCGCAAAATAAATACATCATCAGCGTATAGAAATTAGCAGTGCCATGACTCCTCGTAAAGAGAACATGGTTTGCAGATAATGAATATCAGCATAGAGTAAATGAACCTATATTCAATCTAATGAAGAATTCATATTGCCTAAAGGGAACATGGTTTGCAGATAATACCATATTCAATCTAATGAAGAATTCATCTTGCCTAAAGATGCATCTCCACATTTATTGACCGACAGAATGGAACTATGGAAGGGAGGGTTTTTTTTTTAATTGTCAACAGTAACTTGGAAAGCACTACTTAGAAAAATTCTTCCAATACATTTCATACCATATTCCTATAGTTTTGGTAACTCGATATAAGGCTCGTTCTTTACATTCATATGATCGTGTCCCTAGAAGAAGAACCGACCGTCAGCTATAAGAATTTTATAATGGAGCCTTATAGTGCCAAAAGTGTATGCGTGAAGGAAAGGCCATAGAGCTTTAAGACAACAATTTTCACAACTCTCTTACACCAACATTTCTAACTCTCGTTTATGTTTTATGTTATTTAAATTTTTTTAGGTAATTTAATAATCTATCTGCAAGCAACTCACTTTCCTTTCCAAAATATTATGTGACACGAAGCGTTCCTTTGCAAAATAATTACATCATTAGCATATAGTAAATGAGCAGGTGTCATGACTCCTCGTGGAGAGGACATCGCATTTAGAATTCCCTTTGAAACCTGGTACGATATGTATCTTATAAGAAATTCCTTTCCAATGAAAAAATAATAATGCATGAAAATAGTCGCCTTAAGGAATGTTTGAAGTAACCCTTTGCAGAACCATTTATTAAAATTTACTGGGATATTTGCTAAACTAAAAATTTTGAAGTTCCAACCTCTAAAGGTGTCCACAAAACCATTCCTTGTAGCATCCTTTACAAGAATGACCATCTCATTTTCGCCAACCCTTTCTGAGGCGTCATCTATTTTATTTAAAACAAAAAATTTAATTGGGACAGGTGGCCAAGTGGTAAAAGATGTGAAATTTAAGAGGGAGGTCGGTGGTTCAAATCCTCACTAGCCATGCGAATATTTAATAGTTCATGATTAGACCTTTGGATAAGCGTGCCCGCAAATGCAAGGTTGGAGCCCATCTACAAGGGTATGTTGGCCTTGATTTTATCAGTGATATGAGGCATCCACAGCCTTTATGGATTCAGTTTACACGAAAGGACACCCAATACCAAAATGATAAGCTTTGTTTCATTCTAACTGAAGAAAGTAGGGCATGTGCACGTCCAAGGCAAGGGATTTCCCAAGAATAATTTCCAGTTTCCCTATTCACCAATTGACCTGATAACAAACCATATAAACCAAAAGCCTCAGACAAAGTCTACATGGCAAGGNTGCATAATTGTCCGATTTCTTCCTAGATCTTCAAAGAAAACTTACTCCTCCTACTCCTCCTTCTCCTTTAGGATAGGATCGTCGGTGGTCCTTCTTTCACTAATGATCTCACAATAATAGAGAAAAAGGGTCACTTTGAAGTAACCCATAGCAGAACGATTTATTAAAATAATCGAGAGATTTGCTAAACGTATAATGTTAAATTTCCAACCTTTAGTCTCCCCAAAACCATTCCTTATAGCATCCTTTACTAGAATGACCATCTCATTTTGTCCAACCCCTTACTGAGGCGTCATGTTTCCATTAGATATACTTCGTATATTTTATTTAAATGAAATAATTTAATTGGGACAATTGGCCAAGTGGTAAAAGATGTGATACTTATGAGGGAGGTCTTGTTCGTGTGATTCTGTAAGTGTATGAATTGTGACAAGTAATAAACTAAGTTTTTTAGTCCAAGTATTGTTCCCAAAGACTAAATTTTAGTGTGAATTTTTATTCCAACTCTAGTTTCAATCTAAACTTATGTAGTAACCAATTAACAAATCAAGTGATTATGTTTTAACAAAACTATACTGACCAAAACTAAATTAACTTGACCAACCTACTTTATGGAGACTTGTGGGATTTAGTGGTTAGGAAATACGATTTCACTTAAGTCAATTTACCATTCATTCTATCCAAATTCATTCAATCTCTTTTTCATATGTGTCAACAATCGAATTAACTTATTGTAGTTAGTGATCTCTCGAGTAACACTAATTATATTCATATGCCCGAATATACTATATTTCTATGTAAATTTACACACATATGAATGCTTTAACCTAGAGGAATTATATGTAGATTGCATAGCCTAAATTATCTCTCGAATTCTTATTATACCTATGTTACTTATTGCACGGGCTAGAATCATACATTATCTCTCGATCTCTATCTCACTATTATTCCTAAATCAATCCATTGGTGATCAAGCAATTGAAATATCAAACATATGAAAGCCGAGGTCGGCGAAAAAGAATAAGAAGTCATTTATTCATGTCTTCTCTATTCTACCTGGTGGTCCCACCACCAGAAGCAGAGGGAGCTAACCGAGTTGACTAATACAATAAATAATTAAGACATAATCAAGTTGTATGAAATCAATTGAATTAAGAAAACATTAAACCTAAACTTCATCGTTCATAATAACAACAAAGAATTTAGCCAATCATAATTGCGGAATTAAATGACAAAAGAATGAAAAGCATCACCGAGTTCAATACAATGAATAAAAAATTTAATCCAAGTAATTGTTTTTCTTTGGCACCCAAATTCCAACAATGATCTTCAAATTCAGATTAAGTCCTTAAGTTTTGCAACTAAGGTCCTTGAATTTTTCAACTTAACTTCTTGATCTCCAAAAGTCTTGTTTTGACGGCCAAGAAAAGTGTAATATATTTACGCTTATCAGTTCACATCCTCACTAGCCAAAAGAATATTTAATTGAGTATGATAAGTCCTTAGGATAAGTGCGCCCACAAATGAGAGGTTGGAGCCCATCCACAAGGCATCCATGGCCTTCATGGAATCCCTTCAAACAAAAGGAAACCCAAATATCTATATGGTAAGCTTCGTCGTTTCGTTCTCACTAAAGAAAGTAGGCATGTGCACGTTGCAAAGCAATGGATTTTCCAAGAGTAATTCCCAGTTCTCACTATTCACCAATTGACCTGATAACAAACTATATAAACCTGAAGCCTCAGACATAGTCTTCATGCCGCAAAGTGTTCGTTTGTAAAATAAATACATCATCAACATATAATAAATGAGAATCAGGGGCGGAAATGGGGTCGCGTAGGGGGTCACGTGACCCCTAGATTTTCAAAAAAGATATTTTTTTTTTAATGAAAAAGTCAAAATAGATGACCTAACTCAGTTCATTCCCATTTCACAATTCAGCAGTTCCTTCCCAGTTCCCACCCCGGCTGTGGTAGTGCGTTATCTCTCTCTCTCTCTCTCTCCCCCACTTCCTTTTCCACCTCCCTGGCTGCATGACCGCGTCTCTCTCTCCCACTTTGCCGTCTCTGAAGTCTGCACATTGATTCTTGAGTAGTTGAGTTCATCCATTGCTCTCATCTACTGTCTGCAGAGTGGCAACAGTCTCCCGCAGTCGCCAGACTCTGCGGTCTGCACTTTTCTGTCTCTCTATAGTGGCGCCACATTCGTCTTTTAGAAGTTATGTTACATACATTGACATTTGATTTAAGTTGTTGTTTTCCACTTTTAGTGTCTGCAGTGTTACTGTGTTAATGTCTTCTTCCAGTTTTTTGAATTTTTATTGAGGGATTATTCATTCCTGTAATTAATTGTGTTTTCTAAGTTAGGATTTTTCGATTTAGGGATTTCTAATTTAGGAATTTTAGTGCTTTATGATTTAGAGAAATTTATCGTTTAATTTGGTTGGTACGAGAATATGAAACTGTGTCCTCTGTCTGTATTGTTTGAAACTGCTTCCAGTTGTAGTGTATGTATTGTTTAAATTTTGGTTAGTACAAGAATATGAAACTGATTCATTTTGAGATTTCTAATGTGGTTGATTGTTTGTTTGTATCAGTTATGGACAAGTACGTAATGGTGGAATGATAATTTGATTGCATATATTGAGAATCACATATTTGACAAGATTGAAAATGATGTAATTATTGGACAAAGTATGAGAACGCGTAGAGAAGAATTGTAATAAGGTATCTATTTCTTTAGATTTTTTGCCACTTTTTGGAAAGTTTGATTATGCACCCCACCCCACAAAATGTCTGCTTCCGCCTCACCCAAAATGTCTGCGTCCACCTCTGATGAGAAAGTGCCATGACTCGTAGTGGAGAGGGCATGGAATTAAGAACCTTAGGCCCGGCCACAGGCCAAAGCCACCTATCCAATGGCCTAGGGCCCCAAATTTTGAGGGGGCCAAGAAAAATCTTCGTCTGGTAAAAAAAATCAAAATATGATAATCAGGTCTTGACTGTAGATTCTCCGCTCAATGCCTCATTATGCTGCTCTTTGGTTGGTAAAAATCTCAAACTCTTACATTTGTGTATTGGATTTTGATGGTATCATTCTTTTTGCTGTTTCTCTTTTCTTTTTGGAGTTTCAAGATTTTTTATTTTTGGCTTCTTTTTTTAGTCGTTTCTATTTTATCTGTCTGCCTTTCTGTAGCCCTTTTCTTAGATGGGTTTAATCTCTGAGGCGGTTGAGAGGGGTGTCAAAGCTTTGAGAGAGATTAGTCACTCTACCCATGCCAAGAAGGTTTGACATTGGGATTTCTGGTTAATATGTTAGTGGTGTCCTGTAAAATGCTAGTGTCTACATGAAAAAGGTGGAGGAAAAATCACTACAAGAAAAGCTATTTCTTGCAACGGACAAAAAACATTGTCGTAGGTCTTTCATAATGCTCACCCATATGTTGTGGGTTCTAATGTTGTCTTAGAGTAGAAGGATATGGCAACGTGCAATGCACATTTCAAGTGGCCTCAAATGTATGTTGTTGTTAAGTTTTTGTGACGTACTTCGTCCGTTACTTTTATTATATTTTTCAACGCTCTTTACTTGTTGTCTTAACTTTTTTTTGGCAACGTTCTTTATTTTTTTGGAACAAGTGTTTTATTTTTTTTTCATCTAGATAAAGATGAAGTCTCACAGATTAGGGTTAGATGAAAACAATCTGCTCTCTCTGATGAAGCGGCTGAACATCCATCACTCTAAAAGCTTTGTGCAGTTCTTAGTGATAATTTGTGATTAGAGTGTATTGTGTATATATTGTAAAAGGGAGAGTTTGAGGATATAGATTTTTAGATTTGTCAAAAGGTTGATACATGTGGCCTCTGCACATCGGATTCTTCGAGCAGTCGTCATGCCTCTTCTCAAACATTTCTTATGTAAGACTCTAAAATTTGATTCTTTATTCAAATTCCTACATAGACCTGATTGGGTTTTTATTAATTTTTTGCTGTGTGTTACGAGACGTATTGAAAAATTGGTTCTATCATGAGCTTCTTGAGAAGTTGTAAAATCAGTTCTTTGCTAATTCTGTTCATTTTCTTCAAATCTCTGGTCTTGTATGTATGTTGTTCTGAGATTTACTGAAAAACTGGTTCTATTAATGAGTATCTTGAGAAGTTCTGAAATGGGTTTAGTTTAATCAGTTCTCTGAAAATCCCTTTCTCCATTTTCTTCAAAGCAGGAAGCATAGTTCTGCTTTTTGTATACTGGAAAATCCCAGCAGTGTTGTGAATTTGGATTCTTTTGGTTTTCACAAGTAACTTCAGCAATGGAGGACAAATCAGTCATTCAATGCTGTAAATTAGGAAGATGAAGCTTGATTTAGTATAGTGGCTTTAAAGTGTCATATATATACAAATTTTTTCTTAGATTTCTTTGTTATGCTTTTTGACTTTTTCGAATAAGGCATCTTTATACAAATATGAGGGCAGTACGTTCTATGCAATGAAATCAAAAAAAGGTTATAAAGCTGATAAACTGGCAAATGTAGCTAAAATAAGTTTATTAGTTCTAACATTAATATAAAGCTAATACACTAGCATAATGTTTTGATACTCACAGCAATTATAATTTGGAATAGGTTATGCCGAAAGTCAACAAGTTGTATACACGATGTTTACTAATTCAGAAATCATTTGAAAAATTAATGTTTACACCTTCAATACTATGTTCACTATGGTGTTTGAAGTCCTTAAACTTTTTCTCTTATCTAATTATTTTTCTGTTATATTAGGTAAAAAACTATGGGGTTATCCAATTTTTAATAGCAGTGCTCAGCTACTCACTCGAGATCATTGCACGGAATATTTTTAGATCAGGATTATATGGCAGATTTACACAACCAGATGATGTATCAATTCCATGATATTAATGATCCAGATAAGTTAAATGTGTACCCATGTGTTGAGCTTTCTTTCTTTCTTCAACTGGTCTAATAATGAAAATAATTCACGGATTCCTATTCACTTTATAGGTAATTGTCAAGATGAAAGTTATTTCCGGGTCGTTTCTGAAGCAAAGAGAGCGCAAGCACAGTGGGTTGTTTTGGATAAGTAGGATATGTTTAAATATAGATTCTAATTTATGTGTACATTACATATTTTTTCCTTAGCTGGAGAAAGGTATTCCATTTGCGGAAGATAGTGTCTTCAATAGTTGGAACTTAGTGAAAATAACACTACTAACTATAAATTTGAAAAATAGTCAAATAATTACATTATTAGGACAAAAAGGTATAAAAGCTATCCCGGCAAAGAAATTCTCTTCGGAAACCAATGCAAGATTAGATTGGAATTTGGAGAGTTTTCTACAAACATTATATATATACTAGGTTTAAGCAACGTGCAATGCACGTTTGCTTAGTTTATATAAAGTTTTTTTGGTTAATTAAATAACTGATGATTTAATGTTTATGTAATTGATAAATAATTACACATTGTGATATATTAAAAAAAGAGTATTAATAGAATCTATAGCATTGTCCTATAAATAAACATCGCTCATAGTTTTATGAAAACCGTTTGAGATAATTTTGATTCTAAGATGACGATTCAGTGTTTTCATCATCTTGCACTGCTTCAATAAAGAGGACATTAAACTGTCTATATTTTTTCTCATTTAGTTTCTCCGGATNTTGCAAAATACAATAGGTAACAAAAGTTGTATTTTTAAAATAACATTTGCAACAAATATTTTTTCATAAAAATTTAATGGAATAATCGTTATGACAAACTAACTTGTCGTCCTTTTAATTTTTTATGACGAATATGAGTGGTGATAAATATATGCTTGCTATTTCATACTTTTCATGTCCGTTAGGTTTATAATTTGTATTGACAATTTTGTGAACAAGTTGACCAACTTGAACAATTGTATAAGTTTAGGGACTAAATTGTATAGTTTCATAGTTGGTAGGTTAGCTTAAGGTTTGGGGTTTCATGTTTGGAACAAGAAGGATTCATGCCGATTTTGCACTAGCTGCTAGTCGGAGTGATCCTCGAGCGACTAAAACAGAGACTGCCTCGCTCGACCTTCGCCCCATTGTCACTCGAGTAGAGCAGTCTTCTCGCTTGAGCGACGTATTATTCGATCAGGCCTGATTTTCTATTTCCGTGATTTCTACTTGGCCCATACAATCTATTTTGTCCAACATATATATTGAGGCGTCGCACTTTTAATGCAAGAGAGATTGAACATCATATTATTCAGTGAAAATACATGCTTTACGAGAATCAAAGTTCAATCCTTCCATTGTTCATGTATCAATCATTGTGAAAACATTAAAGATCCAAATCAAGCACTGGATTGCATTCTTCGCTTGGGTCTATTACAAGATTATGTTGTCAACTGTGCTGCATTAAAGATCAAGGGAGAATTTGAATAATGAGGAGTTCTTTGGGAAGATCTATAGGAGATAAACTGCATAAAGAGTTAGGATTGGAGTTCGTGTATTCATTCCAGGAGGACTACTTTACAAAGAAGAGCCAGGTTTGGTGTTCGTGTCCATATTCTAGGAGGGCTACTTCTTACTTCAGATAGGAGATCAGAAAGCTTGTGTTGTCAACTTTGCTGGTGGTTTGTAAGTGTATTATCAATTTATAGTGGATCTTTGACTAGCAAAGCACCCAGAGTTTTTCCCACGTTGGGTTTCTCCGTGACCAATTCGGTGTTGTTTACTGCTTTATTTATTGTTGTGGTATAACTGTGGTAGTCAAAGATGAGCTAAATTGGATTGTTTAACTAATCATCTAGACATAATTAACTTGTGACATGTTGCTAGTTAATTATATTGATAATTTTGCAGTTACACCTAATCACCCCTCTAGGTGTAGTTAGGTTGAATCTTGCGTTTCTCAATTGGTATCAGAGCTTAATTTTGATTCCTGGCCTTTATTTCATTGTCTAGATGAGTAGTTTACTATCTTTATCGCCATATTTTGATGGCAGTAATTATGCCTATTGGAAGGTTAGAATGAGAGCCTTTTTGAAATCTATGGATGGACGTATATGGCTGAGTGTAGTGAATGGTTCGAGTGCCCCTAGTACTACTATAGAAAACTTAGTTACCCCCACTCCCATTGCTAATTGGACTGTGACTAACTTAGATGAGTGTAATTGGAATAGTAAAGGTTTACATACTTTGTTTATGGTAATTGGAATAGTAAAGGTTTACATGCTTTGTTTATGGCCATGTCTCCTAAAGAATTTAGGAGGCTATCTATGTATGAGACTGCTAAGGAGGTTTGGGATATTTTGGAGACTACCCATGAGGGCATTGAGATTGTGAAAAACTCAAAAATACTAATGTTGACTTTTAGGGTTGAAGAACTTAGGATGATCGATGATGAGAGGTTAAATGAGTTCTACGCCAAACTGGAAGATATTGTACATTCTAGTTTCAATTTAGGCGAACGGATCACGGAGTCAAAAATCGGTCGTAAGGTTCTCAGATCCTTACCTGAGAGATTTAGACCTAAGGTAACTGTAATTGAAGAGAGTAAGGACCTTGGCGCCCTTAAGATAGAAGAACTCGTAGGATCCATTCAATATGAATTGACCTTAGCTCAGCCCAAGAAACAGAAGTCCATTTCCTTGAACACTCGTAGAGTCCCTAAGAGTTGAGGAGATAGCCTACTTCGTTAAGAAGTTTTAGAAGGCCTTAAGGAATAGATAGAAACCACAACCTAGGAAGAGGAGACCCCCTAGAAAATTCCATACGGATAAACATGATAAGAATGGTGGAAATGTGCCCAGTAGTGAGCTCCAGTCGATTATATGTCATGAGTGCCAGGGATTTGGGCACTATAGGAATGAATATCCTAATCTCAAGAGGAGCTCGACGAAGAATAGAGGTAGACATTAGTTGCTGCACTGTCTGATGATGACTTCGGTGAGAGTGACCCGAGTATACAGTCTGAGTGTGAAAGAGTAGGAAAGTACATGGCCTTTGTGGCTTGAGTAGAAAGTGACTCTGATAAGGCTAGTGAAAAGACTGAGGTTGAGAGCTGTGGTAAGGCCTTGGATGATGAGGATAACCTTCAGGTTGTGTACCATGAGTTGTATAAGGAGGGTCTTAAGATTAAGAAACTCAACAATGCCCTACTTAAGAAAGTTGATTCCTTAGAGCGAGAGAAAGAGAGACTAGCTGGTGAGCTTAAGGACTAGGCCAATTTCTTGAGTGAGTTGAGATATACTAATGAGAGGTTAGAAGAGAAAGTTAAGACCCTCACGAGGGACCTAGAAAAATTCAATTCTCAACTTGAGGCTTTCTCAAGTGGGACTAAGAAGATTGATAGTCTTTTAGGTATGAACAAATACTAGTACCTCTAAGACTTCTTTCGTTCCCGTTTCTACTCAGCCACACATTGCTAGAAATCCTGATCTTAGAGCTGAGTGTGTCATAGGACAGAGGATACCTAGGTCTCGTAAGAACACTGCATATCAAATTCATTTTCAACAATCGTATGTGTCTGAGCCTAGATTTGTACCCACTTGCCATCGCTTTGGTGCTTTGGGTCACGTTAGGTCGAGGTGTCGCATGCATGTGCACAGACATAGAAATCAGGATATTCCTAGTTAGGTCAATTTTCTCTCCAGTCAAGTTCTTCAGCTAACCGAGATGATTTCTCAATTAACTAGGGCTACATCCATTCCTAGGAAGGCATAGGTCAAGAAAGTTGATCTGGCCTGTGTGCCAATCATTGGTGCTTATGCACCACACTGATCCTATGTGCGAGCATCTGCATGTATTGCCAATTACAGTGGTGCATTTTGCATCCATCTTACACTTTGCATGTGTTTAATTGATTTTTGTGGTTTGTTTTGTTTTTTAATTGTTGTCTGCTCTTATTTGTCGTGTGTGCTTGGTGTATTCATATTTTTTTTTTTTACCAAAACAAATAAAAATAAATCATTTTCTTTTATTTCTTTGGTTTAAGTTTTTGCTTTGAGAAAATAAAAACAAAAAGTGAGAACAAAAAGAATTTGATTTGAAAATTGGTTTTACAGCACGATACACAATACACTTGATTTTGTTGGTGTTAATCAAGAATGAGTTTATTTGGGGGGCTGTAATATAATTTCCATTTCTAGCTTAGGATGCTTGTGTAGTATTTAATATATGTCTCTTTATATACTATCTGTACTGCACACACTATGATCATGACAATGGGACTATAATGTGTGTAAGATTTGGGATAGCGGTCACATAACCTAGTTCATGTGGTCATCTGACTTGGGTTAACTAGCATAAAGCTCGTTACAGGGGTCATGTTAGTCGCTTAATGGAAAGTAGCCTGCACTTAAGATTGAAAATATATTTGAGCGGTCCTGTTGCAAATTGTGAAGAATGAATAACTGTTTGTGCTGTAAGTCAGGGGGAGAAGACATATTCTTTGTCGGACATGAACTTTCATATGCAGGTCCTAATGTGCTTTAGGTTTGACTTTCATAAGTAGAGGAATAAACCTATTAACAGTGACATTTAACATGTCTTTTCTCACAAAATTAAGGTATGGAGTCCTATTGTCAGAGGATTAGTGGCACTTTAAACGTATGAGTTACTTATATCATTGCATGGGTGACTTAATGTTGGCATTGTGAGATAGTTTCACGTTCACTGCATATACTTGTGAGTGCTTGTACCTGCATTGTTGAGTTGTGTGTTTTTTCTCCGTCCCTTCGACATTTGTGACAAAAATGGGGAGAGATTTTTATAGTAAGGGGGAGCTATATCATTTTGATTTTGCATTCTCTGTTTTGAACAGTTACATTTGTCTTCTTAGGGGTCGTTGAGGTGAGACATAGATACTGTATAGATATATTGTGCTTTAAAGTTGATTTGATATGTGGCATGTGTCTTTATCTTTTTTTTTTTTTTGGGTCGTTGGGGAGAGACATAGATACATTTTTTACATTTGACTTCATATACATGTGCATTGATTATTATTGTTATGTCATTTGTCTTGAGGGGTCGTAGGGGTGAGACATAAATACATTTCCTACTGCTTTAACACTTAGAGTTTGCAGTGGTGGCATTACATTGGCATTGCATATAAGCACTGAGGAAGAGCATGTGCATTGCAATTGTGTTGCATTTCATGCATGGATGTTTGAGTTTTTCCTTGATGTTTTGTGGTATTAATGTGGTTATTCTGTCTTGGTTAACATTAATACTGCATCTCAAACTACCTTTCTTATTTCACTAATTAATACTTTATTGCTTATTTCATGTATCACGTGTTTTTACACTGGTATGTGAGTTTTCGATTTCAAGATACATGATTAACAAAGTAGAAGTTGCATTCAGTTAGTTTAGTTGGACTTGGGTAGTTTGGATAGGTTTTTATTTGTTTTGTATTGTGTTTTGTCACCGAATGCCAAAGAGGGAATTTGTTAGGTTTATATTTTGTATTGACGATTCTGTGAACAAATTGACCAACTTAAACAATTATATAATTTTAGGGACTAAATTGAAAAGTTTCATGATTGGTAGGTTAGCTTAGGATTTTGGGTTTACTAGCCAGAGTGATGCTTAAGCGACTAAAACAGAGACTGCCTCGCTCGACCTTCGCCCCACTATCGCTAGAGTGACACACCCTTTGCTAGAGCGAAGCAGCCTTCTCGATCGAGCGACGTATTATTCGGCCAGTCCTAATTTTCTATTTTCGTGATTTCTACTTGGCCCATAAAACCTATTTCGTCCAATCTCTATATTGAGGCGTCACACTTTTTATGCAAGAGAGATTGAACATCATATTATTCAGTGAGAATACATGATTTACAAGAATTGAAGTTCAATCCTTCCATTGTTCATGTGCCAATCATTGTGAAAACATCAAATAGCCAAATCAAACACTGGATTGCATTCTTCGCTTGGGTCTGCTGCAAGATTATGTCATCAACTGTGCTGCATTAAAGATCAAGGGAGAATCTAAAGAACGAGGAGTTCTTTGGGAAGATCTACAGGAGATAAACTCGTAAAGAGTCAGGATTGGAGTTCGTGTGCTCATTCCATGAGCACTGCTTTACAAAGAAGAGCTGGGTTTGGTTTCGTATGCACATTCTAGGAGGGCTGCTTCTTACTTCAGACAAGAGATCAGAAAGTTTGTGTTGTCAACTTTGCAGTGGTCTATAAGTGTATTATCAGTTTATATTGGATCTTTGACTAGCAAAGCAACCGGAGTTTTTCCCACGTTGAGTTTTTCGGTGAACAATTCTGGTGTTGTTTACAGCTTTATTTATTATTGTGATATAACTGTGGTATTCAAAGATAGATTGTTTGACTAATCACCTAAACATAATTAACTTGTAATATGTTGCTAATTAATTAGATTGATAATTCCGCATTTACTGTATATCATTTATAAAATTCGTATTTGCCCTATTACAATAAAATATTTCTATGGATTATACTACTTTTTAACTTCACATCTTTCTATGGATTTTACTGTATATCATTTAAAAAATTCGTATTTGCCCAATTACAATAAAATATTTCACAAATTACCAAAAAGTTTTCTTCTGTTGTGTAGTAGTCTTGCATTTAGCAATCGCTTTAACCTTTCCCATTCCTTCATCCAAACAATCTACCATCAAAACAGGTCGTGAATCCTTTTGTTTGGAGTTACTGTAAAAACTATGGATCTCTTTCATCTCTAATGTGCTTCTTTTTTACTCCATTGGAGTATATTTGATTTGGTTATATTTGCATTTTTTGGAGTTATAGTGTTCTCTCTTTCTTATGTATTGTGGAAAACAAGTACACTTTTTTTTAACCTTTCCATATGGGGAGTTCACATATTTCTGGCCAATGAAAGATTTGAGGCTATTTATCCAACTCTTAAAGAGTTTCTCTTGCTAGTTTTCCTGGAAGCAAGGCATTGAAGCAAGTCCCTCAGAAAATACAGACTTCAGCTGTTAAAGTAGCTAGACAAGGTTAGTTCAACAGCAGAGTGACATTTTATCATCAATTCTCTATTTGGATATAATCTGTTTGCTCCTGTGGTGAGACTGTAGTCATATATAATATGTGATGCTGTAATTTTTTATTTGAATAGGACAAGATTTATATGGATAACATAGAGGCTAGCGTTGCTGCCTTGAGGAAGCTTGCTGAGGAATGGAAGGAGCTTTCAGGAAAACGGTCTTCTCTTGAAGCACTTAGGGGATGTCTAAAAAGTTTCAGGGGAAAGGTTAGTGGCTGGTATATTTTTCTAATACTTTTTGTCGTTACTAGCTAGCAGTAGGCTTTTAAAGATGTGTTATAGAATAATGTCTTTGAACTTCATTTGCAATTCTTGCATTTTAAATGCACTTGTGAAGTATAAGCTTGGAATTCATTGAACGTGCTCATTTTAACGGGAGTTTAATTTTGTTTTTGAACCGTAATTTCTACTCTCCAATTTCTCTAAAAGATTGACAGACTGGGTTTTAATCATAACTAGTGCTAAATGATAGATTATAATTGGTATTAAGTACATTAACTTAATGGTGAACTTGTAATTGTGCTTTTGCTTTGTACCTTGAATTTAGTAATAGTAAATATCAGGCTATGATTGTTTGATCGGTTATTTAGTGTAGGATCACAGGATTATGATTTATTCACTTAATTAAAATAGAGACGCTGCAATCTTTCTANTAATGTCAATCAAAACACCAATCGAAACATTAACATCACAAAACATCAAAACTCAATCAACTATGCAAATGATATGCAATGCACATGCAGTGCACATTCTCCCCCATACTGCAAGTTCTCAATGTTTTCATGCAGTAGGCAAATGTATCTATATCTCTCCCCAATGATCCCTTGACATACAATGCAAATGCAGATTCATTCAATGTTCTCCCTGTGTATAAAACGCTCTCCTCCTTTTTGTCACAAATGACTAAGGGTGCAATGTCAAATTCAATTTTAAACATGAATATATGACAGTCCAAAAAGCAGTTGATAACATGCACAAGCATAATTAACAAGTAGTAAACCTCCCCCATACTCAATTTAAGTCAGAATTGAGAAAATTGTATAAGTAACTCATGTGTGTAAAGTGTCATTAATCCTCTGTAAATAGGACTCCAAACCTTAATTTTGTAACAAGGGACATGTTAAACATTACTGTCAATAAGTGTATTCCCCTACTTATGAAAATCAAATAATTTAAAGCACATTAGAACCTTTAAATAGAAGCTCACTTTGTATTGATATTTTATTTTCTCCCCCTAACTTTTTGTATATATAGTTTTCATATGTTTCAACAAAATTTTTAAGCTCTTTTTTTTCACATCTTAAGTCCTGGCTCTTCTCCATTAAGTGACTAAGATGACCCATATAATGAGATTTAGGCCGGTTAACTTAAGTCAGTTGACCATATGTACCAGGTTATGAGAAACCATGCATGCTTAATTGTTCGAGTCAATTATGCTCCAAAGAAGAACATAAAATATTGAGCTTTCTATTACAGTGGATAAACTTGAGATTATGTCTAATAAATAAGGTCAATTCATGTTCAAAGTCGCGCTACTAACATGTGACTGACATCCCAACTCACATACACGCACGGTAGAGTCCCACTAAAAATATCATAGTGTGCGCAGTACAGATGACACATGAAGACGACAATACAAAATACTCCATAATAACCTAAGAAAGTAATGAAAATTATGCTACAGCTCATCAACTAAACTTTTACTTGATCGCAACAAGCAAATTCAAGTATTATAATATGCTGTAAAGAATTTCCCGCATTTTTTATTTTTCAATTTTTCACTTTTTTTGTTGTTTTTAATTTAAAACATGAATGCACCAAGCACACAAAAAAATAAAATAAACACACACAAAAAAAAATACTTGAGATTTCTTCCTAAAAAACAAATAAACAAATGTGATGCATACATAAATTAATGACACATAATGATAAAGCACGAGCATACATAAAAATACATGATCTGTTAGGTATGTAAATGCTCTTACCTTTAAGAGCATCGTGATCTATTTCAAAAAATTTCAAATCACTTTTTTTTACCAAACTTGCCTAGGGACAAGAATATTTTCGGTCATCTGTGTCATTAACTTGGTCAATTTACTTACATGATTAGTAAAGAAGTCAATCTGACTAACATAATCCCGATTCTTATTTCTATTTAAGTTTTAGATTCTATTTTTGTTCAGGAAATGGCGACACTTAGGCCTTGTGTGTCCTAACTCACCACCGTGAAAACATGTAGGGATAAAATTAGGACCAAAGGTATGTGATCGTTGATGTCTATTCCTAGGTTGGCGGGTCATACACTGTCTAGTAGGCTTCCGTCCTACATATCCCTTATTATTGGGTTCAAGGTTAGGCACATATTTAAGCTAGTCAGTACCACAGACAGACGTAGTCTTAGACGTACTAGCAACATTGTGATCTTTCTCCTTATATCCTAGACCTCCATTATTAACAAAAGGCTTGCTCATTCCCAAAATGTTATCTAGCTTCATAGAACCACTAGAATAGCAAGAAGTTGAGACTTGCAATGCTCTAGATCGCTCAGAATATTTTTAACCTGGATTTCTAAGGTTTCATTGTGAATGGTCAGCCCACTAGCTCTCCTAAAGGCCTTCTTAAGATAACTTGTGTGATTCTTGACCTGAGTATCAAAGGATTCATTCATGGATTTCAACACATTCAAGGTAGAGGTAGATTCTTGAATGTATGCTGAGAGTGTTTCTTTCTCCGACTCAAGTTTCGTGACTCTCGTACTTAATGCTTTATTTTTAGTTAGAATCTTCATGTTCTCCTCATAGATTCTATCATAAACCTCATGAATATCTCCGTCACTGTTAGAATCTTCTTTTGAATTCTCACTACTACTTATGGATTCAGCCTTCTCACTCCACTTATCAAATCCATTACTAATTCTAGCAGTAAAGGCAATATATTTTTCACTTTCCTCATGAGTTGATTTCTCACTCTGATTGTCCAAGCTAGAGTAACATTCATAGCCTTAACCAAATTTTTCCTACTCCTAGGGTACTAATTTCTAATGTGGCCAAAACCTCTGCAATTATGACATCTCATAGTTTTAGAACTCTTCCTGGACCCACTAGGACCACTTATGTGCTTCTTTTGAGGTTTTTGTTTACTCCTAAACATTTTTCGAATTTTTTTAGCTAAGTATGCTAACTCCAACTCATCAGTTTGGAGAGATCCAACCAGATGTTCCACCTTAATAGAGTCTATATCCTTACTCTCCTTAATAGCGGAGATTTAAGGCCTAAATCACTCAGGTAAGGATCTAAGAATTTTTCTAACAATTTTTTACTCAGGTTTTTTCTTACCTAGGTTGAAACTAGAATTAACAATGTCATTTAAACTCACATAGAATTCATCAAATGTATCAATCTTTTTCATCCTAATCTCTTCAAACGTAGTGGTCAACATCTGCAACTTAGAGTTTTTAACAACCTGACTTTTCTCATGTGTGGTCCGTAGAATATTCCAAACCACTTTGGCTACCTCACACATTGACAATCGCCTAAACTCTTCCGGGAAAATTGCCATAAATACGGCATGTAAGACTTCTATATTCCAGTTACACTCATCTAAGTTTGCTCTAGTCCAATTAGTAATGGGAGTAGGGATTACTTCATTATTAACCATAGAACTAGGTGTAGCCCAACCATTCACAACACTTAGCCATATACGCGCTTCCATAGATTTTGAAAAAACTCTCATTCTAACCTTCCGATAGGCATAATTATTGCTATCAAAATATGGCGGGACGGATAATAAATTACTCATCTAGAAATCTAAGTTCAGGATTCGAATTTAGTCTCGGATACCAATTGAAAATTTATTAAGTTCGACCTTAAGTGCGGAATTATATAATTGACAAGCAACAAGTCACTTTTTAATTGTTTCTAGAGAACTAGCCAATCAATTCAATTATCCTATGTTTGATTGACGTAGTTTATATGGCAAAAATATAAATAACACCAATATTGTTGACGGAGAAACCCAACTGGGTAAAAACTATTGGACCACGCCAGTTACCTCCATTATAAACAATAGGGATTTATAGTAAGATGCTGTCGAGCCAACTCCACTAGACTTCCCGATCTAATTCCTGTAACCTCCAAGATCACCTGAACCACCAGCTGCCTGCCGATCTTCTACAATTGTCTCTCCCAAGTGGAATTCTAAGAATGCCCCCTTTCTTGTGCTTTTCCTACGCTTGTAGTCCAACCTTTCTCAACCTCCAGTAGCCTCTGAAGTTAAACTGAGAAAGTACCTTCCTAAGGGTGTTTAGGAAGTAGGTGTTTTGAATTCAATGGATTTGATTTTTTTTCCCAATCTGCAATTGTATAATCTCGAGTAAATGGATTGAATAAATACATGCACATGCTCTTGAATCTTTAAAGAATAATATGAATATGTTATAGAGAAGAAGCACAGTGAACAACCCTTCATATTTCGTGCAAGCCGTGGGATACTAATAGTAAAGGCAATTAGGTAGAATGGGCCGTGTAAAAGCTTTAAAAATGCAAATTAGATTGTTCTGGATAATACCGTCGCTCCAGCGAGAGCTCAGAGACAAGCAAGAGACGGTGTTTCACTAGAGTGAAGTCCAGGAGATGGGTGGGAGATGCAACTTCTATTTTTACCGCTCAAGCAATAGCTAGGCGATAAGCTAATAAAATTGCAGCGGCATTTACTCCTTTGTTCCATACTCGAACCTTAGAACTTCTAACTTACTACTTGACCCTTAAACTTTTAAAAACTCTTTTACAACAATATTAAACTCAATCCTTTTGTCCACAGAATTCCCAATTACATTAAAACCTAACAAATTCGTCTCACACATGATGATTTTGGTAATGTCTGTATGAATGCTCATTTGTCGTGATTGCTTACATTTTTTGTTGAAGATAAATCTCTATAGCTAATCAATTTATCCATTTCCTAAGCCAACACATCTAATGGCTTCTTTTTGGCTTCCGTTTCATTATAAATGCCGAACAATTAAGTCAATAATCAAAAGGGACCTTAGATCTATACCAGTCATTTTGATTGTTGGCTGACCTATAAACTAGTGATTAAAATATTGTAACTAAGTAGCATACTAAACATACAAAAGAGAACATGTTCCTTTCAAAATAATTTCACAATTACATTTATCCACCTAAAAATGCGAACTCTTTTAACCATAAAATAGTATGTTTAAGGGCCTCAAACATTTCAGGACCAGCATGAAGAACACCCAAAGAAACCAGGTAAGAAATATATAGTGTAAGAATTTACTTTGCGATGAAAAATAATAGCACAGATAAAAGATTGTCTTAATGAACATTTGAAGTAATCCTCAGCAGAAGCATTTATTAAAAATTAACAGACATGTGCTAAACTAATAATGTTAAATATCCAACCTCTAAAAGTGTTCCCAAAATCATTCCTTGTAGCATCCTTTACTAGAATGACTGATAAGTGTATTTTTTTTACACTCATTCGGGGCCTAAAATAACGATATTTGATAGTTCTTTTGACAAAATATATTCTAAATTGTTGTATTTTATGTTTAATAGTTGAAATTCTATGAATGAAAAATAAATTGAAGGAGAGAAGAAGTGACGAAAAATGACAAAATCCAAAGTATAAGGACTAACTTGCATTGTATGAAAGAATTGAAGACTTCTGAAGCAAGCATTAATTTAATTGGGCCTCCAATTGACTGTTGGTTGAATTAAAAATTTAGATTATATAATTACACACACATATACACCACAAATGGGAGAGAGAGCTAGGAGCCTAGGAGGCAGAAAAAAGATAAGAATATAGACGCAAAAAGAAGAAAAAATGGTGGCTGAAATCTATAATTGTTCACATTGAAATTGAGGAGAAGAAAAGGGCGGCTGCTTTGGAAGATATATATATATTGGTGGCTGAAATATATTCACACAAAAAACAGAGGCAAAGAATTAATTCCAAACTTGTTCACCTTCTGTCAATTTTTTATGATGTCATTCCACCTAGGCTAGATTTTTACATTGCTAAGATATAGATGAACCCTTATTTTCAAACGTTTATTATTAATTAATTATTTTGACGTTAATTTGTTTGAATGCGTAGATGTTAATTATGGTTTAGCTTGCTTTTTAATTAATTGGCCATTAGTTGAATTGTTTGTACATTTTACTGTCATCGAGAGAGATAATAGGATCATTAGCATGTAGTAATCAGTATTGTGAGGTTTGATAGAGGACATAGATATACCTCTATGCTTCACATAGTTTTAGATGTTCTAACTCGTTTAATGTTTTTTTATATGTTGGTATCTTTTATAAAGATATAAAAAGGTCACGTATCGGATTAGATTTAATTGCTATCAAGAGAAGTTTTTTAAATAAATTTGAAACTTTGAACCAACTCGCATGATAACAACGAGTCATTTTACTTGTTGTGCTAAAAATGGATTAACAATATGATTCTACATATTAGCAATGCATCTCAGAAATTTAATAAACTTTTACTTTGATTTCTAGTACGTGATAAGTTACACATAAATTTATTTCAAGTCATTATTGATATTCGATTAAGAGTATTATTAACTTTAACTCGATAAAACATGTCGTCCTTAAGGGTTCGACACCTTGCACACTACTATTTTAGCAAAACAATTAAAATGACTTATTGTTATCATGTGAGTTGGTCGAAATTCTAAATTTATTTAAAAGCTTCTCTCGATAGCAATTAAATCTAATCATATATGTGACATTTTTATATCTCTATAAAAGATACCAACATATAAGAAAGCATTAAACGAGGTAGAACATCTAAAATCCATGTGAAGCATAGAGGTATATCTCTATCCTCTATCAAACATCACAATACTTATTACTACGTGCTAACGATTATATTATTTCTCTCGATGACAATAAAATCTACAAACAATTCAACTAATGGTCAATTAATTGAAAAGCAAGCTAAACCATAATAAACATCTACGCATTCAAACAAAATAATTAATTAATATTAAAAATTTCAATACAACGGTCCATCTATATCTTAGTAGTGTAAAAATCTAACCTAATGTAATATTGAAACTAAATAAATAAAAGTGGAACGATATCACCAAAAATTGACGAAAGGTGAAAAAATCTGGAATTAATCTTTGTCTCTGTTTTGTGTGTGTGTGTGTGTGTGTGTGTATTTATATATAAATTTTTAATTCAACCAATAGTCCAAGTGGAGGCCCAATTAATTCCAGTGCCCAATTAAATTAATGCTTGCTTGAAAAGTCCTCAATTCTATCATATAATGCAAGATGGTTCTTGTACTTTGAATTTTATCATTTTTTGTCGCCTCTTACTTCTTTCCTTCAATTCCTTTTTTATTCATAGAATTTCACATATTAAACATTAAAAGAAAAAAAATTCGAATATTTTTTGTCAAAAGAACTATCAAATATTGTTATTTTAGGCCTCCGAATAAGTGTAAAAAAATACACTTATCAAATATCCACAAACTTAAACATTTATTCATTTATTTTTCCTCAAGCAAAATTATAACCTAAATAACAACAAATACACAAATATGCAAAAGTATTTGGTTAGACAATCTAACTTTTTATTTCAGTATTTGAAATTATAGTACTAAATATACAAATCGCTTTATAGTCAAAATGTCAAACCAATATTTACTCTTCCAATGCAAAATCGACGTGTGTGTGAAGAACTAAGTAGACAATCATGATTTTACAACTTGCTTCAATTCCGGACTCTTTGTGGTCAAATATTTCATGTCACCTCTAGTATGATTCACACATCCCCAAACTTATTTTTTCATTCCTTTCCCAGTGTTCAATCTAAGATTGAATTTTTAATTACTATCCTCTAGTTCAGGTGGACTCTACTAATTGTAAGTTAACACTTCAATAAATAAGGATTATCCAATTATTTAATTGATTTGACCTCCAAGACTCAATTTAAGCTAATTATTCTTCATCAAAAATTAAATTCCCTCAAACAAGTATTTGGAGATTAACCAAAGCATTTAGTGCTTTTTTTATGCACTTACTTTTCTGATAATTAAAAAGTATTTTCCTTTTGCATTCTCTCCCTTAAACTTTATAAATGACCCATGTTATAAGTTTTAAGCCGATGACTCCCAAGTCACATGACTTTAGTGCACCAGATTTTAAATACCCTTACAAGCTTAATAACCCAAGTCAAAAAGGTTTCGAAGAGAATTTTTAAGTTAAAAAATTTATGCATTGACAAGTGCAATGCCCCTTATCAAACACATATTCGTGCAAACCAACCTCCAATTTACAATTTTTGCTCAATTTTATCCCGTTAATCCAAGACATTCCATACAAAAAATTTCACACGTGGAATCCCTGTCTACATCCATATCTTCCTATGACAGCAAAATCACCCCCAAACTGTATTAAATTTGATCTAAGGATAAGTAATTTAGTATAGTTTGGGTAAAACATCTGTGTCCAACTATATCAACCTATCAATTATATGAATCAACTCATAGCATCACAATGTCCAATTTAATTCTCGTGCACGTATAATATCAAATTTTGCAAGGTTAAGTCTCAATCAGTCTAGCATGTATCTTATCCATAGTTCATAAATCAATACCAAATCTCAAATTTAATCATCGTTGTTGACTAGACTATTGAATTTTTGTTATTATATACTAAAGCAATAACGAAGAACAAACACACGAAAAGTAAAAACTCAAAGTTTTTCCCAAATATCCCCAAACTTAAATATTTGTTTGTCCTCAAACAAAACTATAACCTAAATAATAACAAATACACAAGTATACAAAAATATTTGGTTTGACAATCTAGCTTTTTATCTTAGTATTTGAAATTAGAGTACTAAATCAAAGTCACAATACCAAATCAATATCCATTCTTCCAATGCAAAACCGACATGTGTGTGTGAAGAATTAAGTAGACAATCATGAATTTATAAGTTGCTTCAATCCCCGACCCTCAGTGGTCAAAGAAGTCCTTTCACCTCTCGTATGATTCACACTCTCTCAAATTTATTCTTTTTTCACTCTTTTTCCCGGTGTGTAATCTCATCTTGAATTTTTCATTACTATCATCATCAACTCTAGTTTAGGTGAACTCTACTAATTGTAAGTCAACACATCAATAAACGAAGATTTTCCAATTCTTTGATTGCTTCGACCTCTAGGACTAGACTAGGCTAATAATATGTCATCAAAACTCAAGTCTTCTGAAATAAGTGTTTGGGGCTTATCCAGGGCATTTGGTGCGTCTTCTATTTCATGCAACTGCTTTTTTTCAAATATTTCTTTTTCATTTTTTGCATTATCTTTCCCTTAAACTTTCTATTTGACCCATGTAACAAGCTTTTGGCCTACGACTCCCAAATCAAACAATTTTAGGGCACCAGATTGTAAATACCCTAACAGGCTTAATAACTCGAGTCATAAAGGCTACGGAGAGACGTCTTTTATATTAGTGCAATACCCCTCATTAAACACCTATTCAAGCAAACCGATCTCCAACTTAAGATTTTTGCCCAATTTTATCTCGTTAATCTAAGACAATCCACACAAAAAGTTTCACACATGGAATCCATGTCCACATCCATATCTTTCTATAATAGCAAAATCACCCCAAACTGTGTTAAAGTTGGTCTAAGGATAAGTAATTTAGTATGGTTTGGTTAAAGCATCTATGTCCAAAGATATTAACCTATCAATTATATGAATAAACACATAGCATCACACTCTCCAATTTAATTCTAGTGCACATATGATATCAAGTTTTGCATGGTTAAGTCTCAATGAATCTAGCATGCATCATATCCACAGTTTATAAATCAACACCAATTCTCAAATTTATTCATTATTGTCGACAAGATTATCTAACTCACACGCACATGGCCTAAAAGAAGAAATTATTTTTTTATATTTTTTTATATATACTAAAACAAAAACGTTAACATTAAAAAACATACGAGAATTAAAAACTCAAAGGTTTTTTTCCACCCCTCAAACTTAAAACTAACATTGTCCTCAATCTCCTATAACATAAATAAGAATATAAGGGGATAGGGATGAAAAATAAGAATGTTCTCCCCAAATTTTTCTATTGAAGGTGTAAACACTATTTGTGACGGCTAGACAATCTTCTTGACCATGCTTTCCACTTGTATGTTGGTTTGAATATTCCTACACATAGTGGTCAAATCAAACTTTAAAGATCAAATAACCTAGAACATGTATTACTTTGCCCAAACAATCGAAATAACCAACGATAAAGTCAATGGTCTAAGGAGAAACATGATAGGATGGTGATACCCTATAAATCGAAATGTGCCTAAGTCTAATGCAAACTAATAATAAAATAAATCCATATGCAATACAGTACAGAAATCAGAATAAACAAATAAGTTAGAAAATTGGATTGCCTTCCAATAAGCTCTTATTTTATAGTCTTTAGCTAGACTGTATGGATAAATTGTTCATGGTTGCTCAAGCATGAATCTTGAAACCTTACGATCTTTGAAATTTCCAGCCTTACGTCATCTTTTTGCCCTCCAAACTTTGGACTCTCCATTCTCATCTCGTCCAGGCTCCCTAGACGATTAGGTTTTATCTCATTTGACCCCTTGTTGAACTTCTTCAGCAATAGATTTGGCCTCCTCCGGACTAATGGTTGTTTGGGTGGATTATGTAATTTAAAAATCTCATGTCTATCCTACACCCTCATAGTCAACTCACTGTTCTCCATGTCAATCAAGCATATCGTGGTCGTCTTCGAGGTCCATAACAAGAAAGTCCACCGAGAAGTTCAGCTTCCCAACCTTGATGAGCACATCTTCAACCTTGTCTCATGGGTATCTGATGCTCATATCTTCTAGTTACAACGTCATATTCGATCCTTTGACTTCTCCAACTCCTAGTTTTCTAAAATTAGATAAAGGTATTATATTTACACTTGCACATGTATCACATAAAACAATAAAATGAAATTCTTTGCCTAATGAAGTTGGTAAAGTGAAACTCCCTGGGTATTAAAGATTTGGTGGCATTTTATTTTGCAGCCTTGAATTGCTATCCTCGGCCAATGCCACTTGTTCCCTAATTGGAAGCTTTATTTTATAAGATATCATGTCCTTTAGGAAATTTGCAGACATCGGGATCTGTTGAATTGTATCGATGAATGAGATGTTGATGTGGAGCTTTTTCGGCATACTTTTCAAATTGATCATTGAACTTTTTCTTTTGCAGTCTTTGTGGAAAGTGTAGTAGTGACACAAATTATTTAGTATGAACGATTTCCTTAACCTTTGGATCCTCTGATACTTTTCTTATCTCTGCTTCTTTGTTCTACTCATATTCATCCAATTGCTTCTTAATCGTGGTATGTACCTTTTCTTTTATAGTAACTTGTCTCTTTACATTAATCTCTAGCAGTTGAACTCCACTGTGGGTAGTTATTGCCTCATTCTATTCTTCCTCCACAACTTTCACTGCCATTACCTGTTGTTTGGGATTTATCTCAGTATCACTCAGCAATGCTCCTAGTGGTCTCTCGAAAAGTTCTTTCACTATTTGTCCTATTCGATTTTCTATATTTTTTATGGAAACTCCCTGAACTTGTAAGGTTTTATCTATTCTTTACATGTGTTGGGTAGATATCTCCGTCAATTTAGTAACAAGATCTTCTAACAAAAATCTATTTTTCAGTTTGCTGAAATCTAGTAGTGCAGTCTGTTGTGGGGGCAATCTGAGCTCCCAGATTGTTGCTCCATTGAAAACCTGGGTGATTCCTTCAACCAGGGTAGTAAGTGTTAGGATTTTGATTGTATTGCTGTTTTTGAAAGTTTTGAGCATAATTTACATCGTGTACTGACTGAGAAAAAGACTACCCCCGATGCTGTCAACACTCTCGTAATTCCCTCCATGATGCTTGCATTTCGATCCACCTTCTAAGCCAGTGATGCCAAATTGTGCTGAAACTCCAGTCAAAAAATCAACATCGAACACCCCGATAGCTCTCTTTCAATTCATCCTTTCAGTAGGCCAAAGTGTACCAGTGAATGTTAGATCCTCCATGATTTGTTATACTTGATTCGCGGTTCTTTCTATGATAGAACAATCGTATACAGAGTCTACATTAGCCCTACTTATCGAATTCAGACCAATGTAGAAGTACTATACCTGAAGCCATTTCTACAATTTGTGTTGTGGGCATTGGTAAAGTAAACCTTTGTATCGTTCCCAAGCATCTGAATAGCATTTTGAGTCAAGTTGTTGGAATGTGCTAATCTTGTCCCTCAACTTTGTAATCATTTCTGGTGTAAATATTTGCTAAGAAATTCCTAACTCAATTGGTTCCATGTAGTGATCATTAAGGGTAAAAGTGACTTTTTAACAAAATTCTTAAAAAACTACTATTCATAGGTCATTTTGAAAAATCCCCCGTAAAAAGTATGAGTTTACGCGTAAAATTATTTAAAAATAAATTTGAGAAAAAATATGTTTTCACAGAATTTGTATCGAAAAGAGGCTTTAGTTATTAATTATTTAATTTAATTTTTCCTTTTTAACTTTGTCTTTTTCATCCAAATGGATCGCTGTATCAAAATATTACCTACATTTTCTTCATTTATATTAAGACAAAATGAAGAAAATCCCGGAGATACTAAGGTGGGAGACTTTGATTGTGAATACTACTTTGCATTTGGAAGATTGATATTGTTGTTTTAATGTCATTTTTAAATTTTTCAATATCTTTAAGGATATGCCAAACATGTATTACATGATATAGTGACTACTTGTATAATTATGCACAATATGATAGTCGGTGATGAAAGTGATGTTAATGGATGAATTGATGATTATATGGAAGCGTCAACTCCAAACGGTGAGATGATTGTAGAAGAAAATACTCGATTTCAATAATTTTTTGCTCAAGATAGACAAATTAAGAATAAAGATGCACACTTTGCACTTCGAAATATATTAATTGATCATTCGTGGGAGAGCCCCATTTGATGGCCATTATTTGAAAACTTATTTTTTCTATATACTCATTTTTAACCACGCATTCACAACATAAAGCATTTGTTTAACCCCATTAAGTTACAATTCATTTTTCTCCATTTTCTTGTCAATCACAATTTTCTAATAAAATAATATTGTATGTAAAACTAATTTTTTTTCATTTTTAACCACACATTCATAAAAAGAATTACTATTTCAAAATCAAATTCTCATTATAATGAGAGAATAATGGGGCCAAACGGGAGCTAACTTTGCACGTAAACTCAAAACGATTTCTTATTTTTTAACCACACATTGTCTTAAAACTCACTATTAATTTTTTGTCTAATAATGGTTGTCAAATATGGGCTAATTACAATAAATAAGTGACAAAACTAGTCGTCATTTTCATTATATGCAATTTTTTTTGTACATTCAATATAATTTTTTAAGAGAAAATTGCAGTCATGGTACCAAATACTTCACTGTCTTGGCAATAATTTTAGATTTAGACTTCGACTGGGATCGAGTTTTTGGTTTGCTTTGAAGAATTTGGGGAATTTGAAGTTTGTTGGCATAGAGGTAGCGATGTCAAAAAAGCTCGACGGTCCGGGCTCGACTCGAAAAAAGTCCGAGCCGGGCCTGCTCATGGCTCAGTGGCATCGAGCCGAGGCTCAGGCCAAGCCCCATTTTGGGGCGTCGACTCGAGCCCGGGCTCGTCACTGACCCGTGCTATTCAACACGGGATTACCATATTCCAACAACTGGGCTTAGAATGCTATTCAAATGTTTGAGAACGATACAAGGGTTTACTGCTCCACCAATGCCCACAACACGGATTGCAGAAATGGCTTCAGGTGCAGTGCTTCTACATTGGTCTGAATTCGATAAGCAAGGCTAATGTAGACTCTTCATGTAATGGTTCTATTACAAAAATAACCACGGATCAAGTCTACCAAATCATGGAGGATCTAGCATTCACTAGTGCACTTTGGCCTACTGAAAGGACGAGTGGAAAGAGAGCTATTGGGGTATTCGATGTTGATTCCTTGACAGCAATTTCAGCACAGATGGTATCATTGGGACAGAAGGTGGATCAGATGAACGTAGTCGAGACAATAGGACCGAAATGCGAACATTGTAGAGGGAACCATGAGAGTGTTGATTGTAATGTAGGATCTCCTTTTGTTCAAATAATGCAGGATGTAAACTACACTCAAAATTTTAAAAGGCTACAACACAATCCAAATCCTAACCCCTATTAACCAGGCTGGAGAAATCATACAAGTTTTTAGTAGAGCAATAACCAAGGTGCTCAAACTGTACCATAGCAAACTGCACAGCCAAGTTTTAAGCAGAATGAGAAGAAGTCTTCATTAGAAGGTCATGTGACTAAGTTAGCAGAAATATCTACTCAACATATGAAACATACGGATAAGAGCTTGCAATTTCAAGGAGCTGCCATAAAAAATTTGGAAAATTAGATTGAACAAATAGTGAAAGCACTTTCAGAGAGACCACTAGGAGCACTACCTAGTGACACTGCGATAAATGTTAAACAGCAAGTAATGGCAGTAAAGGTCATTGAAGAAGAATAGAATGAGGCATTACCTACCTGTAGTGTAGTTCAATTGCCAAAGATTAATGTAAAGAGACAAGTTACTATAAAAGAAAATGTATATACCACGATTAAGAAGCAATTGGATGAATCTGAGCATAACAAAGAAACGGAGATAGAAAGAGCATCATAGGATATAAAGATTAAGAAAACCACTCTTACTGGAGAATTTGTGTCATTACTGTCTTTTCCACAAAAACTGCAAAAGAGAAAACTTGATGATCAATTCAAAAAGTTATGGGATATGCTAAAAAATCTCTACATCAACATCCCATTCATCAATGCAATCCTCTAGATCCCGATGTATGCCAAGTTCCTAAAGGACATAATATCTAAGAAAAGAAAACTTCTATACTGGGAAGAAGTGGCATTGACTAAGGGATGTAGTACAAAGCTCTAAAATAGATTGCCACCAACACTCAAGGACCCAAGAAGTTTCACTTTACCAATTTCACAAGGTAAAGAATTTCACTTTAATGTTTTATGTGATACAGGTGCAAGTGTAAATTTAATGCATTTGTCTACTTTTAGGAAACTAGGAGTTGGGGAAGTCAAAGGATCGAATGTGACACTGCAGCTAGCAAATAGGAGCATCAGATACCCATGAGGCAAGGTTGAGGATGTGTTCATCAAAGTTGGGAAGCTGATATTTCCGGTGGACTTCCTTGTTATGGACCTCAATGATGACCGTGACATGCGAATTATTTTAGATCGACCCTTTTTAGCAACAAGTCGAACTTTGATTGACATGGAGAAGGGTGAGCTCACTATGAGGGTAGAGGACACACATGCAATCATTAAATTACATAAGCAACCATTAGTCTTGGGGGAGACCAAATCTATTGTTTGAATGTGTGGATGTTTATTATGGTTTAGCTTGCTTTTCAATTAATTGGCCATTAGTTGAATTGTTTGTGAATTTTATTGCCATTGGATCGTTAGCACGTAGTTATAAGCATTGTGAGGTTCAATAGAGGATATAAATATACATCTATGCTTCACATGGTTTTTAGATGTTCTAGCTCGTTTAATGATTTCTTATATATTGGTCTCTATAAAAGAGATATAGAAGGTCACATATATGATTAAATTTAATTGCTATCAAGAGAATCTTTTAAATAAATTTGGAACTTAAACCAACTCGCATGATAACAATGAGTCATTTTAATCATTGTGCTAAAAATGGATTAACAATGGAGATTCTACATCTTAACAATGCATCTCAAAAATTTGATAAAATTTTACTTTGATTTCTAGTGCGTGATAAATTAGATATAAATTTATTTCAAGTCATTATTGTTATTCGATTAAGGGTATTATTAACTTTAACTCGATAAAACATGTAGTCCTTGTGGGTTTGATACCTTACACACTACTATATTACTTGATTACGATCTCGTTCACTTGCGGGTTTTCAAACGGTCAATGACCACCTCATTTTGTCGAACCCTTTCAGAGGTGCCATGTTGATATTAGATATATATCATATATTTTCAAATCCCACGAGCCATGTAAATATTTAGTAGTCCAGGATTGGGCGTTTGGGTAAGTGTGCATGCAAATGAGAGAGTGAAGCACATCCACGAGGCTATGTTGGCCTTGGTTTTATCGGAATCAGTTGCATCCACCACCTCCATGGGATCCCCTTAAACACAGAAGGACACCCAAATACCAAAATGGTAAGCTGTACCATTTCATTCTAACTGAAGAAAGAAGGACATGTGCACATTCTCTCCATTCACCAATTCACTTGATAACAAAACCATTAAACCCCAAGGCCTCAGACATAGTCGTCATCTCGCAAAGTGTTCTTTGCAAAATAAATAAATCTTCAGCATACAGTGAATGAGCAGGTACCATGACTACTCGCGAAGAGGACATGGTTTGTAGAACCCCCTTTGAAGCCAGGCAAGAAATGTATCTTCTAAGAAAGTCCTTTGTAAAGAAATATAATAATAGACATAAAGGGTCGCCTTAATAAACAGTTCATGTAACCCTTAGCAGAACCATTTATTAAAATTAACCGACAGATGTGCTAAACTAATAATGGTAAAGTTACAACTTCTAAAAAGTGTCCCAAAAACCGTGCCTTGTAGCATCATTTACTATAATGATCACCTCATTTTGTGGAACCCCTTTTTGAGACATCACAGTGCTCTTAGATAAGTAGAATATATTTTATTTGAAAGAAATAAATAAAATGGAATAGTTGATCAAGTGATAAATAATGTGGAATTTATAGGGGAGGTCGGCGGTTCAAATCTCACAAGCCATGAAAACCCAAAGACTCAGACATAATCTTCATGTCGTGAAGTTTTTCCTTTGCAAAATAAATAAATCATGAGCAAGTAGCAAATGACCAGGTGCCATGACTCGTGGAGAGGACATGGTTTGTAGAACCCCTCTGAAACTAGGAAAGAAATGTACCTTTTAAGGAAGTTCTTTGCAATGAAAAATATTAATAGAGATATAGGGTTGCCTTGTTGAACATTTGAAGTAACCTTTGACATAAAAATTTATTCAAATTAATTGGGAGATGTGCTAAACTTATAATGTTGAAGTTCCAACCTCTAAACGTGTCTCCAAAATTATTCCTTATAGCATCCTTCTCTAGACTGACCATCTAATTTTGTTGAACACTTTTATGAGGGGTCATTTTATTGTTAGATATATATCATGTATTTTATTTGAAAGAAAAAATTAAATTTTATTAAATTATTTGGAAAAAAAAAAACTAAATTCTGAGGCCTCTTTGATCTAAATAAATTTTTTTTTCTTGTTATTATTTTCAGGTTTATTTCTTTCAAAACTAGCTAGGAAAGTAAGACTATTGGAGACAGTTATCGGATGAATTAGTGAAATAGTAAAAATCACTATTTTTCTACTAAATTCTAACTTATTAGTGGAGGTTATAATTTGTTTCTATGTATAAAGCTTCTTTACCTTGGAAAACTCACAAATCATTTTCGTCTTCTGAACTTAATAAGAAAAGATTTTATAATTATTTTTTTGATATATTTGTTCTTGAGTAGAACTTGAGAGTTCTGAAAATCGTTTGTTATTGCACAACAAGTGATTCGATCATGTATCATGGGAGTGATTGTCTACTAAAGTCGCAATAGCTAACGGCAGACTACTTCACTTTAGGATTTCATGCTTCCACGAGTCTCGATCTTTCTTGCTTTCTACATTTTATTGTTTGGAAAAGGTACCTACAACTAATTTTTATCCTAAAGTTTCCATCAAAAGAATGTTTATCGAAAGTGTTTTAGGCAATCTGAAGCTAAAGCAATGCTATCCTCAATATTTCTACAACTGATAAATTCGAAAATATTAGGTACCACAATTCTCGCCGCTATAATTTCTAACCTTCTTTCCAATGTCAAAGTGACAAGTATGAACAGGAAACAGCTAAGCACAATTGGTCGAAACTGATATGGTGAATTTGCCTTTACAAGATAGTGCCTAGCGCAGAACTATATTGTGGAGAAGAATATGTTCATCTTAATGTGTATGTGGGATGTTGGTCCCAATCGAGTTTGTCAGAACATTCAAAAAGCAAAAGTGTTTGCAGAAAGTAAATCGCAAAAATCAAAAGATATCAACACAAGATTTTTCACCCACGAAGGGTCCGGATATTCACGTGCTCTAAACGCTACTCACCCGTTGAGCATCCAAAAAGTAGATATTGCTCTAAATCCAATAAAATCAGCCAAGAAGAGTACTGCACAGATGTTCGAAGAAATTGGAGGTTTTTTCTTGATTTCTTCGTTGTTTTCGATCTTTACCTCACACAAATTCACCACGGTACACTCCACCCAATCTCTCAAAATATACAGTATGTATAATATTGAACCAAATGAAGAAAGAACGAAGAATACCATAGAGAAAACCCTAAGTAATACACTCTTATTCAACAAATATGTGAAAACATATCAAAGAGGCAATTTATATGGCCCAATTATTTTACAGATCGACGCCCAAAATTGCACCTGGTGTAAGGCCGGATTTTATCAACCTCCACAAAGTTAAAGGCGTGTTTTGATAATGCAAGTTTACAAGTAAACAGGCCAACCCGGATTGTCCTTCATTTTTGGGCTCAAATTCACAGCCGAATGACAGAGATAGTGACGTATCCCAAGAATTTAACATGGGCCATTAACTTCGATCAAATTACCTTGATGAAAGGACTTATCAAAGGAGGATCAAGGCAAGCGTTGAATCTAAAAAAAAATTTGCGAAGTTTACCATTTTATAATTATCTCAAATATATAAAGAAATAATCACTACAGATATGTCAACAAGAATAATATGTTTTTGAATTGACATTTTACTATATATTTTTGGAATTTCATGGTTGTCTCCACTGTTTTTAACGTTTTATATTTTTCTCTGTGAACCAAGCATTGGAATTTTCTGTCTTGATTTACCGAAAATATTGGAAAAATTGTCACCTGTCGATTATATCGATATTTCAATTTCAGAATTATCGACTACAGAAATTTATTCACCGCAAAAAAGTAAGCACTCAAGTCTAAAGAATCAATTTTTTCCTAAATTGTGACTAAAAATACAAATAAAATTCGACAATAATAGAACAACGAATGATGCTACCAATTCTGATTATGACTTCTTCACAATTATTCTCAAAAACCACTAGGGCAAGAAAAATTAACATGAAAATTATAATTAATGAAGCATTTTTATAAATAATAAACATTTGATATTTTATTGCAGAATGATCATAATCAATAGATTTATTGGAAGTTGCTACAACTCGATGAAAAGAGTCGAATTAGCTAGGGTTTTGCCAAGCGAGCAGCCGCGGCCAGGGCATGATGGCAGCACTTAGGGTCATATCCAAACTCATGTTCGCAGCATGGAGGCAGACCAAATGCATGACCACCGTTCAACAAAGCCATGGCAATGGTGACGAGTAAAGCCACCACCACCATCTTCTTCATAACAAATTTCTTAAGACCTTCCATAGCAGTACTCTTAATTCAATTTATTTATTTTTTCTCTTCTTCAGTATGCAATTTGTGTGGGAGTGTCTATAAATAGGTGGATCTACATTCAATGATCAGAGATTCTATGCATAGACATATTCATTATATATGCTAAATTCATAAAATTACAACCAGACTGATCTGTACGAATATTGATATATATGACCGCTGTACAGGTAAGCCAGCCTGTAATATTCTGTAGTTTTAATTGTTGTTAATAAATTAGTATTTGTGAATTACCATTGTCCCCATTTAGTCCTGATTATAACCTATAAATATGATATAATCGTTTTCAATAAAATACACATAAAAGTACATTTATTGGCACGAGTACCTAGTCAATGAAGCAAAAAAAATTGATTTTTTCCTTTAATTCAAAGCAAGATAGAAAACTTCCTTTCTCTTGAAACAAAAAGTTAGTATTCTCATTTTTGAATTGTGTAATGACAAAGCGTATTCGTTATTCGATTTGATAAGGTGTTTTGGGGTGTTCATTCCTCTTTAATTGTCCTGAGTTGGAAAAATATACAGTTTTCTTGATTTAACTTAACTTTGATTGATTTAAGAGGGATCATTATTCTCCTAACAGTTTTACATATGTTTCTATATTTAATATCACGTTTCTTCTCAAAAATTCACTCTATAAGTGGAGGCACCGATTGAGGATAAATTAAGGGAAGAATGATAGCTTAGGTAGTTGGACATATCCTACATAGACCAAAGAATGTTCTCATTCATAAGAGTAGACAGATTAACGTAATGCAGTGTGACTGCAAAATATTTTATTTCTTTGGACCTTGAGTTTTGGAAATAAGGCTTAGTTTGTTATTATCATTACAATATTTTCGCCGTCCTAAAGGGCTGAGACATTGATGAATAGTTACTTTTTTTGGTGTTAATCCATGTATATTCACTGCTTATTGCTAATTTGGAGAAACAATTTAGCCATGGCATTGAACCACCGATTGACAAGCTTGTTCCTAGTAAAATTATTAAAGCTGACGAATTCCCTCATTTGGCCTTGCTCATCTCAAATGTCTGAGTCAGTCACTTGGCCTTGAAATGCCTGAACAATACTGTAATGACAGGTCAGATAATTTCCCGCTTTTTGCATTAATCTCCTCAAACGTCTAGATAAAGTTTAGGTGCTTTGAACAGAATGGGATTTTTCCCATCGTTATATCAAATACAAAGCACCAGACCAAACTAAGGTTTTTATATTTATACATGGTCAGTGTTCCCTTTTCTGTTTATTCCTAAAAGGAATCTCGATCTACTTAAGCTTAAGTTTGTTTATTGGAAATAAGGATGCTCCAAGTGCAAAACAGAAACCCAATTTTCTTGAATCTTTTCTTCATTTTCTTCAATGTTTGACAATGCCAAAGCCAATTTCTGTGAGTAGAACATGCTACAATTGCCTACTATTAACAGAGAAGAGGATAGTGAGTCATACATCTCATGCTTGTAAAAAAAATCTAGTTATCATTTTCATTATGCAATAGGAAGTGTAAATGATGAGTCATAATAGCTTTGCTGTTGTCAACTATAAGAGACAATTCTCTACAAACTGCCAATTATAATGGAGCACGTGACAGCAGAGATTTTGGTATGATGATAATGGTTGAAGAGGAAAGGGATATACAGTATCCCATTTGCTTTTCCCGCAACTGTGAACAAATGGATCTCAAAAGTTAGATAACACCTTTTAGCTATCCTGTTTTTAAAAATAAAAATGGTGAATGGGGGTAAACAAACAAGAACAGACAAGAGCCAATAAAAAGTTATCAGAGACATAAAAATTCACTACTCTAGTATAGCAACCAAACAGACCCCATTTTCCAAAAAATGAAGACAATTGAAACACCGTTTGACCTATATTTAGCCCCTGTTTGAGCGACATTATTTTTTTCATTCTCAATGTTCTACTCATTTTCAACAACGCATTCTTCAATAAAATAATATTTTTCATCACATCAATAACTTTTCCCTCTTTTTCAACCATATATTCTCCATCACATCAAACAAAAAAATGCATTCTTGGACTCAAAATGTGCACCAAACAGGGGCTTAGTAGCTACTCTCTTTCAAGTACATGATATGTCTAAAAGTACTCTTGTGTTGGTTTTAGTGCATTTGCTTCATAAAATAGATCATATTTACAATTACGGCCCGCTATAGTTGCACATAGGTATAATACACGGGCCACATCTGGTTTTGTCTGCCTTTTAGAGAGATGCTCATCTGCCTTGAATCGTATGGCTTTTCCACGTTGGATGTTCTCATATCTGAACGTTGTATTGGCTTTAGTTTTTTGATGCATTGTTATTATTTTCAATGCACTCTTGCTGTGGTTCTCTGTTGCTTGTTTTATTTGTGTTAATGTCCTTGAGCTATGTAAATTCAGGTCGTGTTCAGCAGTGTTCTTCATAAACGGCTGTCTGCTGAAGCTGGAAAAAGTGTAGTATGTGTTTCTCCGGGAATTGTCCAAACCAATGTCGTAAGTTTCTGAATGCCTAGCTTTTTGTCTGAGTCAATGATATAATTCTGTCTGTAAAACAATACTAGGTTTCAATTATTACTCTGATGGGATCATATATTTTTCTAAAAATTATGATAGCGTTTTTATTAAATGCAGGCCAGGGATCTTCCGAAGATAGTTCAAGCTGGTTATAGTTTAATACCCTATTTTATATTCAGTGCTGAAGAAGGTATGTTCTCAAATTTTAGTATGTTTTCTTGTCACTTCATTGTTGGAAATTTATTTTATAATTTGAATCTCTAGAAATTGTATTGATACATAAGAGTTTTTAGTTTCTTTGGCTCTGAAATCTTTCTCCGGTTAAAATCTTGTGTCAAAGCATCAGAAAAATCCTAAAGTTGTCTGCAAAATAAAGTGAAACACGATCCTGTTGTTCCCTTTGGCACCTGCCACTACCACTTATGAAGTTCTTGGCTGCCATAATCGTTCCCGCTGAGGATTAATGTACTGATGGAAAATTTCATTTCTTCTGCTCCCTATCCATTGAAACATTGAGAGGAAGTTGCCAAAAATCAAAATTTTCCTGCACCAGATAGAGTGATGTGTAAATCGCTCCAGATTAGACAGAGTATTCGTCCTCAAAAATTGAATCAGGGTCAATCGGACTGCCTATATTTTGGAGCCAGCTCCATTCTCTCACATATTGAGCACTAATGGAAGCGAGTAATGCATCACTGTTAGGTGACAAAACTAGAGGCATTAAATTACAGATTCAATTAAATACAAGGAATTATGACCCATTTAATAGGACCTATGATACGTTGACACCTAAACTCGTGTTCAATACCACTGGTTCTAGATAGTATTATTCAATAAAATCTGGCATGTTCACATTTAGAACGGAAGAAATATTGAAGCATGAGAGAGAGACTTTGATCTTAAACGAAATTTGTTATTTAAGATTTAATTTTATGAAAAATAAATTTTATGTCGAACATAGTCTGAATTAGCTACTTTTGTAATCTGGGCTGTTGCAGGATCGAAGTACACTTTTCCCAGCCACAGATCCTCCAGTTCCTGAATATTGTGAGATGTTAAAAGCAGATGAATGGCAGTCTGTGCCTTCATTTCTCAAGATTGTCATCCCACAAATCCTTCTGAAGAATCACATAATGTTGAAACATCGTATAAAGTGTGGGAAAATACACTCGAAATTGTGGGACTTCCCTTGGATGCTGTAGAGAAACTTATAGAAGGGGAAGAAGTTAATTGCAAATACAGAGCGTCCTACTAGTTCAGATTTCAGTGACTAAAATTATCAAGATTTCTGCCTCCAGTTATTAATTATTTGGGGGGAAAGAAGCGTCAATGTGAAAATGTTCAATATTTCAATTACATACTGTTACAAAAAAGTTCTCAACCCCGAATTCCATTCTTCCCCACAAGACTTAGGTTTGTCACTTCTATCAAATAATTCACTTTCAATACATGGAATTGGTTAAGTTTTTAGTCAATGAAGAAAACCTTTGATTAGACCTTTTTTTCTTCATCTCAACGCCAAATGCCTCAAGACCTTAAGATCCCATGATTTGAACCACTGTACTTTTTGCTAACTCAACTACTTGTAGAATTGGTAAAGTTTTTTTTCTAAAAAAAAGGTTATCAAGACAACCATTGATTGAATTTTTGTCATGTAATTATAGCACCTTCAATAGATTCTTTAAAAGTGAAATGCTCTCTATTTTAAAGAGTAAAACCCCTAAAATTATGTTTGAAGAAACTCTTCAAATTAATACTTTAAAATAGAGAGTGAATTTTAGTGTTAAACTTTGAAGAGACAAACACATTTTATATAATTAATGCATTCCAAGAACGCCCCGTTCTTGTGCTTTTTCCGCGCTTGTAGTCCAACCTCGAGCAGCCTCTGAAGTTCAACTCAGAAAGTACCTTCCTAAGAATGTTTAGGAAGTAGGTGTTTTGGAGTCAATGGATTTGATTTTTACCCCCAATCTTTGGTTGTATAATCTCAAGATTAAATGGATTGAATTAATACATGAACATGCACTTGAATCTTCAAAGAATAATATGTTATAGAGAAGAAGCGCAATGAACAACCACCAAATTTCGTGCAAAGCGTTGGGTATTTATAGTTGAAGTCAATTAGGTAGAATGGGCCATGTAAAAAACCTTAAAAATGCAAATTAGATTTTTTTGGATAATACCGTCGCTCGAGTGAGAGCTCAACAACAAGTGAGCGATGGTGTCTCGCTCGAGCAAAGTCCAGGCAACAGGCACAAAGATGGAAGTTTTTGCACTACATTTTATTCAGCTGAGAACATGTTATATACACACAAGAAAACAACTACTTCCAAGTTTTCAGGAAACAGAAAGCCAAAATTAAAAGGTATTCCTAAAATAAATCATAAAACAATGCACTAAGTAACAACCATTAACTCTCTCTAACACAAAATAAAAAACATAATTAATTATGACTTATACTAATTTATTTTTTTGCATTATAATAACACACTGCCCCTTAATACAAAAAATCTACAACACCTAACTTATTTCTAAAATAAGCAATACTCCAACTTGATACTTCCATCAGCAACCAGCTTTCTTAGAAAATGATGTTGAGTGTCTATATGTCTTGTTCGACTGTGGTGAACTGGATTCTTTGCTATTGCAATGGTGGACTGATTAATACAAAAGATTGTTGTTGCCTCCTTCTACTCATGTTTCATATCTTTTAAAAATCTCCTTAACCAAATTGCTTGGCAAGCTGCTAAAGTAATAGTCATGTACTCAGCTTCACAAGATGGATGGTTGCTTCTTTGAACACCAAGATATGGCATTTGATCCAAGCATGAACGGATAGCCCGTAGTGCGTTTACGATCATCTACGGAACCTGCCCAGTCACTATAAAAAAAGCATGTTCCTTTTAAATATCTTAGCACCCTCTTAGCAACACCATAATGAATTTTGCTTGGATTTTGCATAAATGTTAAGATTTGGGGTTTCATCTTAAAAGGTCCACCTTATTAAGAAGAGTAGCCCAAACCTTTTATAAATTTGTTTATGTTTTTCATATTTATTCAATGTGGGATTCTATCTCGTAACATGTCCCCACAAGATGTAGCTCATTGGAGCATACCAATCTTGAAATCTGTGTGCTCATTTTTTGGAGTTTAAATTGGATCGAATTGCTCGTTGGAACTTAATAGATTCTGGTACCATGTTAAGGCAATGCAGCTTCTGTTTTTACCTCTCGAGCAATAGTTGGATGATAGGCTAGCGAAATTGCAGCGACGTTTATTCCTTGTTCCATACTCGAACCCTAAAACTTCTAACTTACTACTTGACCCTTTGACTTTTAAAAACTTTTTTACAGCAATATTGATTTCAATCCTTTTGTTCACAGAATTTCCAATTACAGTAAAACCTAACAAATTTATCTCACACTTGATGATTATGGTAATGTCTCTATGAATGTTCATTTGTTGTGATTGCTACTTTTTTGTTGAAGATAAATCTATATAGCTATTCAATTTATCCATTTCCATAAGCTAACACATCTAATGGCTTCTATTTGGCTTTTGTTTCGTTATAAATGCCGAAGAATTAAGTCAAGAATCAAAAGGGACCTTAGATCTATACCAGTTGTAGGAATTTGGGGCTCCAAATACTCAATTTTCGGGCTCAGTCTACCTTCCAATCAACACCCAAGTAAATGACCTCTAACCTTAAAACCACCCTTCTCTTGGTTGCTATCGGTTTGTCCACTTAGGACACAAAAGGGGAATGTGTTTGCAGCCATAAAGGCGAAGCCACCAAGGTTAAAAGGCAAGGAAAATATGACAAGACACACTTTAAACCGTAAGCACAAAGCAAGATGAAGGCAGCCATTTTTTCTCTCTTTCACAAAAGGCAAAGCAAGCTCCCACTCGAACAAAACCAAGACAAAAGGAATATATAGGATCACTTTAGGGCATAATAATGGACCGGCCCAACAAAGAGACAAAGAGTGGGCCAAACGAGCCATCCACAAAGTGAGGGACCGGGCCATGAGCAACTCTAACTAATTAGACTGCTTCCAGTGACCCCAAATAGTTTTTAAACCGTGTCATTATTCTTGGGTATCGATATAATAATTATCCAACATCGATTTTACATCATCGCTCGGATTTATTGAGTATCAAAAAACCCAACAAATCTCCAACTTGATTCCCAATAAATCTGCAAGCAATCAAAACGCAAAGTTTATACTAGCATAATCAAGGTGACCAAAAAAATTGGTATCACAGACTTTACCTCATGTTTACAACCCGAAACACATTCCATACCTGCTTCATGTACTCACCAGGGCTAAGATTAAAAACACCCAAGTAGAAGTAAATAATCACAACAATCAATCAAGAGCATATAAATATGCGATAGAGATATCATATAAGATAACATAGATCTTTTCAACCATGTTCACACAAAACAACATATTAACACCAAGTCAATCAACAGGCCAACACATACCCAACAAATGCTTAAATGACCTCATGAAGATATCACCACACTTATCATATTCCATTTCGTGTTGCTCATACCTTAAGAACACACATCTCACCTCATTGCCCACAAAGCTCACTAGACTAGTCAGTTAAACAAACATATCTAACTGGTAAATCTCTATAGATCCTATGTTATCGGGATAAACCTCTATCACCACATCACTTCTCCAAACTAAATAGATAATGGGTCTCCACCTAATAGAAGTGATAGAAGTGTCTCTCTCACACTCCACCTGATCAGGGTCTCTTCCAAATAAAGGATTCCAAACATTTGATCATATCTCCAACGTGATCCAAATGTCACACTCCACATCCCACGATACAAACCACAATGACACCCTTCTCTTGGTTGCTATCGGTATGCCCACTTAGGACACAAAAGGGGAATGTGTTTGCAGCCATAAAGGCGAAGCCACCAAGGCTAAAAGGCAAGGAAAATATAACAAGACACACTTCAAACCGTAAGCACAAAGCAAGATGAAGGCAGCCATTTTTTCTCTCTTTCACAAAAGGCAAAGCAAGCTCCCACTCGAACCAAACCAAGACAAAAGGAATATATAGGATCACTTTAGGGCATAATAATGGACCGGCCCAACAAAGAGACAAAGAGTGGGCCAAACGAGCCATCCACAAAGTGAGGGACGGGGCCATGAGCAACTCTAACTAATTAGACTGCTTCCAGTGGCCCCAAATAGTTTTTAAACCGTGTCATTATTCTTGGGTATCGATATAATAATTATCCAACATCGATTTTATATCATCGCCCGGATTTATTGAGTATCAAAAAACCCAACAAATTTCCAACTTGATTCCCAATAAATCTGCAAGCAATCAAAACGCAAAGTTTATACTAGCACAATCAAGGTAACCAAAAAAATTGGTATCACAGACCTTACCTCATGTTTCGAACCCGAAACACATTCCATACCTGCTTCATGTACTCACCAGGGCTAAGATTAAAAACACCCAAGTAGAAGTAAATAATCACAACAATCAATCAAGAGCAAATAAATATGCGATGGAGATATCATATAGGATAACATAGATCTTTTCAACCATGTTCACACAAAACAACATATTAACAGCAAGTCAATCAACAGGCCAACACATACCCAACAAATGCTTAAATGACCTCATGAAGATCTCACCACACTTATCATATCCCATTTCGTGTTGCACATACCTCGAGAACACACATCTCACCTCATCGCCCACAAAGCTCACTAGACTAATCACTCAAACAAACATATCTAACTGGTAAATCTCTATAGATCCTAAGTTATCGGGATAAACCTCTATCACCACATCACTTCTCCAAACTAAATAGATAATGGGTCTCCACCTAATAGAAGTGATAGAAGTGTCTCACTCGCACTCCACCTGATCAGGGTTTTTTCACAGATGAAGGATTCTAACATTTGATCACATCTCCACTCTTGATCTAAATGCCACACTCCACATCCCTCGATACAAATCACAATGTACACGTAGGCATCTATATCCCTACCTTACCAAAAAATATATACACATACTGCTAATGCATCCCAAACCCACCATGGCAAATCAGCACCTTTTTGGTGACCAAAAAGGTTAGGGCTCCAAGTTTAAATTGACCCACGCATCACAAGGTTACTCCAACACCAATGCTCTTACAAATCCACAAAAAATTTATCCCACAAAAGGAAAGGTGAAAGTGTCACTCACAAGGAGAATAGAAGAAAAGTTATTTATTTCACTGCACTCACAAAAGAGGCTCACACAGAGAATGAAGATAACTCTCATAGGCTGCCTCACATAATCTCAAAAACCACACAGCTCACAAAGATGAAGGAGAAAATGGTTGCCCCACTTACTTCACACTACCACACTTTCTCACACCACTCATAGAGTAAAACGGAGTACGCCATGGATCTCAACCCACTATGCATGCAAACACATTAAAATACAACATATAATCATGCAGCAGAAACGAACAATCACACACATACAGAAAGGATTACACACGGATGCAAATGCAGTAACTAGGGTAACACTCAATAAGGCTCACTAGGGTTATCACTCGACCCTAAAACCAGATTTGTCTCGCTTCTGATCTTACCCTTCTTCTTGGGACAATCCCTAATGAAGTGTCCAGACTTACCACAGCTGTAACACCGTCTACCACCGAAGTTGTCCCAACTCTTGCCCTTTTTCTTATCACCCTCATCACTCGAGTCACTACTCGAATCACTACTGTCTTGAGCTCTACCCAAACTTATATGCTTAAACTTCATTCTAGTCCTTATCATATGCAACTCACCAGTTTGTTTATTTTCTTTTTCAGTTTTAATCTCCATTTCCTTACTCCTAAGGGAATCGATGACAATCTTAGGGGTAAAAGTGTCCTTCCATACTTAATCACATTCTTAACCTCTCTATATGACTCAGACATAGAATTAAGCAAAATAATGACCTTATAGGTTTCAGACACCTTCTCATCACAATTAATGGTGTCTTGAACCAACTTGTTAAAAAAATCCAAATTGTCATCAAGATCCTTTGAAAAATCCATTTTAAAGCTAAAAAATCTTTCAAACAAGAACAACTTATTTGGAGTAGATTTAAGCAAATATAAATTATCCAACTTTTTCCAAAATTCTTTCATAGAATCAAGTTTTCCAACATTTCTCAAAACAGTGCCAGACAAATGTAAAATGATAGAAGTGTATACAAGTTCATTATATTCTTTTTTTTGTATTTCTGTAAAATTTTTCGAAAATTTGCCATCAATGGCTTTTGAAACTTTTTGTTGGACCAAAATATCCTTCATCTTTTGTTGCCAAATTGAAAAATCCCCTTTTCCCTTGAAAATCCAAATTTCGAAATGCGAAGACATTTTGAAAAATAGAACAACCAAAAATTGCACAAATAAGTCACACAAAGTAATCCTTATGTAGCAATATACACCGTTCTAGATTTTCAGGATTTCGTGAGACTCAAAATCTCAAATCAAGGAAACGTTCGAACTGGTTAAGTCCAAGGTGTTCTAACAGAATAATAAATGCAACACGAAGATATATAAACAAAATTCAAAAAAAAATCACACAATACAGTCTCACACAGTGACTAAACAACAGTTATAGCACAAACGTACGTAATTACCAACTTGCAATCAAATTCAACACTTCAAATAGAGCAATTAATTTCTAAATTTCTAGCACAAGCAATGGTTACCCTTTCACGATAACCCCAATCCTAATGTCACCCCACACGATGACCCCAATCCTAATGCCCGAATGTAAACGGGATAAGCCAATTTACTAGAGCGGACCTATTTGAGTCTGTAAATTATGAGAGATAATTTTAACACTTTAGGGCCACCACTATTCCCACTAAAGTTTGCAGTAACCAATAGAATGTAAAACTGAATCCCGAACAAGCAAAGGCAAAATCGTCCAACTTTTCCTTCGTAACCTGAAACACTAAACCAAAAATATCAATACGTTCAGAAAGTCAAAAATAACAAACTTCCTAAAGAGAACTTTATGTGAATCCTTCCCACGCGCCCGAACGTGCTGCCCTTCTTCTCTGCGCATGGGCTTCACGCGCCGTCAACCCAGTAGCCCCTCGGTTTGCTCGTCATGCTGGTGGTCCCAGATTCCCCAATACTTTCTAGTTTGGCCAGAAGTTGCAAGTCAGGATTTTCGCACTAAATCTAGGCAGTTTTCTGCTCGATTTTTTTTTGCTGACTTTGGTCGATTTTTGTCCTGAAAAACACCCTAACCTTGCTCTAATACCATTTGTAGGAATTTGGGGAATCCAAATACTCAATTTTCAGGCTCAATCTACCTTCCAATCAACACCTTAGTAAATGACCTCTAACCTTAAAACCACCCTTCTCTTGGTTGCTATCAATTTGCCCACTTAGGACACAAAAGGGGAATGTGTTTGCAGCCACAAAGGCGAAGCCACCAAGGCTAAAAGGCAAGGAGAATATAACAAGACACACTTCAAACCGTAAGCACAAAGCAAGATGAAGGCAGCCATTTTTTCTCTCTTTTACAAAAGGCAAAGCACACTCCCACTCGAACCAAAATAAGACAAAAGGAATATATAGGATCACTTTAGGGCATAATGATGGGCCGGCCCAACAAAGAGACAAAGAGTGGGCCAAATGAGCCATCCACAAAGTGAGGGACCGGGCCATGAGCAACTCTAACCAGTTAGACTGCTTCCAATGGCCCCAAATAGTTTTAGGGTCGGGTCATCAATCTTGGATGTCGATATAATAATTATCCAACATCAATTTTACATTATCGTCCGGATTTATTGGGTATCAAAAAACCCAACACCAGTCATTTTGATTGTTGGCTGACCTATAAACTAGTGATTAAAATATTGTAACTAAGTAGTAATACTAAACATACAAACCAGAACATGATCCTTTCAAATAATTGCACAATTTCATTTATCCACCGGAAAATGTGAACTCTTTTAACCATAAAATATTATGTTTAAGGACCTCAAAATTTTCAGGACCGGCCTGAAGAACGCCCAGAGAAAACTGGTAAGAAATATATAGTGTGAGAATTTCCTTTGCGATGAAAAATAATAGTACAGATGAAAGGTTGCCTTAATGAACATTTGAAGTAACCCTTAGCAGAATCATTTATTAAAATTAACAGACAGGTCCTAAACTAATAATGTTAAAGATCCAACCCCTAAAATTGTCCCCAAAATCATTCCTTGTAGCATCCTTTACAAGAATGACCACCTCATTTTGTCGAACCCTTTATGAGGCATCATGTTTATATTAGATATATGTCATATATTTTCAAATCCCACAAGCCATGTAAATATTTAATAGTCCATGATTGGGTGTTTGGGTAAGTGTGCATGCAAATGAGAGGGTGAAGCCCATCCACGAAGCTATGTTGGCCTTGGTTTTATCAGAAATCGGTTGCATCCGCCACCTTCATGGGATCCCATTAAACACAAAAGGACAGCCAAATACAAAAATGGTAAGCTGTACCATTTCATTCTAACTGAGGAAGGAAGGGCATGTGCACATCGCAAAGCAATAGATTTTCCAAGAATAATTTTATATTCTCCCCATTCACCAATTCACCTGATAACAAACCCATTAAAACCCAAGGCCTCAGACATAGTCATCATCTTGCAAAGTGTTCTCTGCAAAATAAATAAATCATCAGCATATAGTGAATGAGCAGGTGCCATGACTCCTCACGAAGAGGACATGGGTTGTAGAACCCCCCTTTGAAGCCAGGCAAGAAATGTATCATCTAAGAAAGTCCTTTGTAAAGAAAAATAATAATAGACATAAAGGGTCGCCATAATAAACATTTCAAGTAACCCTTAGCAGAACCATTTATTAAAATTAACTGGCAGACATTCTAAACTAATAACGGTAAAGTTCCAACTTCTAAAAGTGTCCCCAAAACCATTCCTTGTAGCATCCTTTATTAAAATGATCACCTCATTTTATTGTTGAGAAACTGAAAACCAGCCAGAATCAATAACCAGAAATCATGCACCAGCAGTAAATGAATTAACACCAGCAAGGACAATGAAACTGAATTGAGAGAAAACGAAAATGAAATGAAACTAAAATCTGAAAATGATAGAGCCTGCTGTAGCAGGGAAGAAGATGAAATTGGATTCAAGCAACTTGAGAATTACAATGCATAAGAGCTCTATTTATAGAGAGAAAAGCTAACAAACTAACAAACTAAGAAGAATCTAGAAGAGGTAACATGTGCTGGACGTGAGAGGCTAACTGAAGAAGGATCTGGAAGTGTTCTGGTAAGCTGTGAAGCGGGAGTTGCTGAAGGTGAGCTGCTGAATATGCACGTTTGATCTGTTGAGATGAATTGATCTATGCTGGACTGATTTTGTGATATGTAATATTCCAACATGTTGAACCCCCTTTTTGAGACATCACGGTGCTCTTAGATAAGTAGACAATATTTTTTTTTGAAAGAAATAATTAAATTGGAATAGTTGATTGAGTGATAAATGATGTGGAATTTATATGGGAGGTCGGCGTTCAAATCTCAAAAGCCATGAAAACCCAAAGCCTCTGACATAATCTTCATGTCGCAAAGTTTTTCCTTTGCAAAACAAATAAATCATCAGCATGTAGTAAATGAGCAGGTGCCATGACTCCTCGTGAAGAGGACACGGATTGTAGAACCCCCTTTGAAGCCAGGGAAGAAATGTATCTTCTAAGGAAGTCCTTTGTAAACGAAAATAATAATAGAGATAAAGGGTCTAATAAACCTTTCAAGAAACACTTAGCAGAACCACTTATTAAAATTTACTGATAGATGTGCTAAACTAATAATGGTAAAGTTCCAGCTTCTAAAAGTGTCCCCAAAACCATTTCTTGTGGCATCCTAGTAACAAGGACGTAGCCAGGATTTCAATCTTTCTGGGGCGAAAATACGGGGGATGGAGGGGGGCCCCTGAAATTTTTTTTAACTAAGAGGATTGAAAACGACAATTTTGAGTACCAAAATAGGCAAGTTAGATTGACTGACCAAAAAGACAATCAGTTTGTCGATACAAAAATAATATGTCCATCTATGTGTCTAACGCTATACAAATTGAAAACATGAACGTTAGATGGACATCAAAAAGTAAACTGCGTATCTATATAACAGATGGTAGAGATGGATTGGACATCTGAAATTGCTCTCTCCTTGT
>OU503043.1:13534063-13545603 GCA_912172775.2 Fraxinus pennsylvanica
GAAGAAGCAGAAGAAAAAGAGAGTGGAATTATTTTCAATAATCATTTTAATGGCAAAAAATCAGCTATCCTCACTAAATGAATATCAACTAACCCCTTTGGTAGAGGTGTGGCGTTTGGGTTTCTTGATGCTGTTCTTGTGGGTCTTGTGGGACTGGTTATGGGCAGTGTGGTTCTTCGATTTTGCCATTTCTTCTCTAAATCGGAAGGGAAAAAAAATGCCGTGGTGGTTGGGCGAGGAGGAGGAGGTGAGTGGACTGTGGGGTTGGGGAAATGAGAGATTTTATTAATTTTTTTCATTTTTAATATTTTAATAAGACTTTTGGACTGTTTTGGACCTTTTAAAATGTTTGGGAGTATGACTGTAATTTGTTCTTTATTTTTATTTTTATTTTATTTAAATATGAGGGTAATTTGGTCATTTTATGGTAAAATTTGGTGAAAAGAATGTTCAGAGCAAGAAATGTGAAAGGTATGGACGTTTTCACCAAGAATGAAAGGTATGGATGTTTTCCACAATAAACTCAAAAGGTAGGGACGTTTTGCGCCAATTACCCAATAAAAAGTAAGGTATTTCGAAATCATTGAATTGTAATAGGGTTAAAATGGTCCAAAATGATTATCGACAAGTTCAAGTTTGTGGGATTAATTGACTCGCATTAGAAAATAAGGAAATTACTATCCAACTAAGGTAAGAACTTTATGTCAATTATGATACTAATTTTGTCTCTATAGTCAGAGTTGAACGTGCATTGCACGCTATTTTAAAATACTTTGTGAGTGTTGTAAAAGTAATATTTGAAACTAATTTTTTGGGAAGATTTGACGAGTTTCAAACGAATTAAAGAAAATAAAATTTAGGATATAGGACATTACCCTCTCACCTGTATTAAAAGCAGACTCCGAAACTATAGTGCTAACCGGAGTTGTTAGTAGGTCTTTTGCAATTGCAGAAACCACTGGCCATTATCGTTCGTACTTTCGCTAGAATTCAATTACTACTTTTAATTATTTTTAATTGTTTTATTCTTAGACATATTATCATTAAAGTAAACAATTAATTCAGCAGACAATGCATTTGGATTTGTGTCTGATATTTGATTATATGCGGTAGACAAATTATTATTAAAGTAACCTATTGCATTGACATTATATCTATGTGTTAATGCATTCGAATAAAGTTAATATTTTAAAGTTGGCTTCTTCAATATTAGCATCAGCTGGGAGGAGTAGGTGCAGAAGGTAATCGACTAATATTTGCACTTTTCTGCATATAATTCATATATTTCACATAAAATTTGTCCTAAATTTCTGTAAGTTATACGTGTATTAAAAGTTAAAACTCTTGAAATTTGATAAATTACATATTTAGTATGTGATAAATTGTATCGAGTATCTATAATGTATGCTAAAGGAAATAACACACGCGAGTCTTCCCAATATTTTCTAAACTTTAATTTAATAGAATATATAATTGGAATAAAATCGAAGTCATTTTTGTATTTATGAAAAGTCCTTGAAATTATATAAAAAAGTTCAAGCACCATACATGTAGTGAGACAATAAACTCCAGATAAAATATTTGTAGAGTCATAAAATCTTGTCAATTTTTTTTTTAAATTTTAAAAGCTACAAGTCAATCAGATTCATTAAAAATAGTTTCATCATCATTTCTAATATGCCTATTATTATAAAATTCAATTATTAAATGTTAGAAACATTCGCATGATTTTAATAATAAGTAAGTGAAGTTCCATTTATTTCATATCTCACTAACAAATGTTTTCGTATTCATCACCCCCAAAATGGGCAAAAAATTCCTCAAACCCTTGTTTTCTACTAGATGAAATCGTTATACATATTAGTGCATCCCTAATTTTTTGAATTTCATTCTTAATATGTTTCAAACAACCCTACACAATTAAATTAAAAATATGGCACACACAACGAATATGAAACAAATAATCACCGAAATGGGGGTTGCAATAGCCTTCTCAGTTTATCGATAAGTCTTATAAACACTAGCGTTGTTGAATGTAAATGAATGAATTTTACTTACGTAATGATATTATCCAATAATGTTCATAATAGCGTTATATATAATGCTAGCGTTGTGAGGTAAAATGATTTTAAAAGCAATAATTTTTTATGCATACACCAAAATGGGTCTATGTAGTGTATAGTTACAACTATATAAGCTATTTTGTTAATCACTTCTCATATATCCGAAATTAAAGATATAACACCTCCATATTTTTGCAAATCGTTAATCAATCATTTCTTTGTACGAAGAAAATATTCCATTGTATCTAAATGAAGAGTGTTCCGACTTACCCCAATGAAGCTCGGTTGAAGATATTTTTTCACATACGTGATGAAATGTTGATTGTCTGGTATTGCTAGAAGCAACTTAGCAGTGACAACGAATTTTACTATTCCCGTTCGAGCTTTCTCTTCTGAATATATTCATACGAAAAGTGGTGAAGAATTAGAACGACGCCTGGACTACCGAATTGCAGTTGCGTTTGACTACCAACAAAAAGTCCATGTTTGGCCACACATACTTTGTAGTGATTGTTGAGTTGGGTAGTAACAATATCTTTTTGAGATGCCAATTGATGTCAACAGTATTTACATAACCATTGGAATCAATTTAAAGTAATCCTATTGCATGTTTATTTCCCTTTCGCTTCTCTCTTGCATGATGAATATCTAATTCATTTTCTTCCTTATGTTCCGCTTTGGGAACATCAACGTCATCTAAATCTATTGGATTACTCATCCATGAGCATCCAAATCTAGAATATTTTTGAGAATGAGTACTTCATTCAGACCGGAAAATTCATTTCAAAATTGACTTTGTGGAGTCATATGTGATTCGTCTCCGATACCGAACAAGCCCTGAACAAATGAGTGTGGATCCATTTGTGGATTGTGATATGATGTATAGTAGGTAATTAAGTAAGTAAATAGAGAGTATGAAAAGAAATCAAGAATTAAAAGAAAGTTGATTTATAAGATTGTATTTGTAAATTTATTGTGTGATAATTGATATTGAATAATTAAAATTCAAGATAGAAATGAAAATATAGTAGATTGTAAATGTGGAAAAGGTAATAGTTGTTGGAATGTTGTGTGAACAAATTTGGAAATGAATTGGGGTATTTACAGAGTAAAACAAAGAAGGTAAAAATAGTTCATAGTTCTAACGGTCACTGAACTTTCAATGGTGATCGAAACAGTCACTGTTCATGGCCCACGAGCTATTCGCCTATGGGTGAGCCGACTCGTTCAACTCTTGCTCAGGCTCGTCATATGGCTCGAGCCTGAACCGTCCACAAGCCTAGTTTGCACGACACCACTATCTGCTCCCCCGACAAAACACCTTAGTAGACATAGGGAATTGTAGAGGAGCAGCTAGGGATGCACAAAAAATCGTGAAACCGTAAACCGAATCGAAATCGTTAGTTTGAAACCGTTGGTTCGGGTTCACATGAATCTGTGGTTTTTTCCCTCAAACCGAATCAAACCGTTTTAAAATGGTTTGGTTTAGATTTCAATTTTCAAAAATTGCATAAAATCAAACCGAACCGTTTTTAAATTTTTAAATTAAAAAAATAATTTTACTAACTTAATTTTTTTTTAAATTTTCACTTTTTAGAAAAAAAAAATACCAATTTAGCAATACAAATGACAAACAATCCATTGAAATAATCATATAAAGTAAATTAAGGTTATCATTATTAGCCGTCCACAGCACACGTCCTGACCTGATATCTAATTTAAACTAAAAGTAATCCCAAATCATTTAAATTAAAAAAAAAAGCATTTATTTTCAACAATCCAAATCATAACAAAACTACGACAATAACTCATGCCAACAACATCAGAAGCTCTAACCTAAACTCTCATTTCTCAAACATTTAACGCTTGCCTGCCACTGCTGAACAAAATGTGATTCCCAATCGCAAATTGTTATCGCCTTTTCCTTGTTAGTTTGTTAATTTTTACCCGAATAATCTCTTTCTCTCGGAATGAGTTTTAGATTCTCATTCAAATCATTTTTTCATTATTCTTCTTTTATTTGTTATTTTTGAACTTATTATACACTTGTAAGTTGTGATTTAGATAAAAAAAAAAAATGACTGTTTTTGTGCTTATGTGATTAATAAATTTGTTTGTGGTTTAGAAAGAACAAATCATAGAGCGTATTGATTGTGTGAAAATATTAAAATTTCTTAATTAGTATTACTATATTCTACTTTCTTAAAAGTGTTAGAGAATAAAATTTGTCAATTTTCAATAAATCTAAACTCTTTCATTCTTTGTAAATTTAAATACATCATATTTAGTCCTTATTTTTGATCTCACTAGTAGGATGAAAGGAGTTTTAACCAAACTATTACAGTAAAATGTGACTCTATCTTTATTAACAGCTATATGACAATATGAAATGTAGACAAGAAAATATAAATAAAAGGGAAGAGATATATTCATTCTATTAATATTTTTTAGCAACTAACTTTGAAAATAATTTATTCAGGAATTACATGAAAAAATGAGTGTAATTTAACATTATTATTTATCGTTTAAACTTATATGTTAATTTATTTTAAATATAATATTATAATGTCGATAGGTAAATCGCGAATTAAAACCAAACCAACCCGTAAATTATGGTTTGGTTTGGTTTGAAAAAAATTCTTAACTGCATGAAATAATTTGAGTTGAAAATACCGTTCAAATCGTTCAAATCGAACCGCGTTCACCCCTTGGAGCAGCCATGGCATGATACACGAGAGATACATTTTCACACATAGTTGTAGGGTCTGTGTGTGTGAGAGTCAGAGAAGGTGAGAAAGTTATACTTTGTGTAATTTCAAAGCCAAAAATGAGCACTCGCAACGTAGGAAATTGGACTCAATCTAACTGGAGATAATCCTTCCTCACTACAGAGTATAAATATCCCCCATCACATTTTTCTCAAACTAGTACTTTTCACTTCCCAAAATTCTCTCTCTACGCAGACGTACACTATACATACATTTCTTTACAGGGAAAAAAAAAAATGTCGTCGGCGGAAGTTCCCGGCGGAGGTGGTGGAAATTGCGGTGGCGCACAACAGTATTACTGTCACCAATGCGAGCGCACCGTCACCATAACTCCCCCACCGTCTCCCACGGCTGAGCTCGTTTGCCCCAATTGCAACGGCGGCTTTCTGGAAGAATCCGACACCGTACCGCCCTCAAACCCTACCAACCCCAATGATAACCCCAACCAATCTTTCTCTGAAAATTTCCCCTCTGCAGCCTTTGGTGGCCTTCCCGTTATCTTCTCCTCGGCCACCGGCACCCCACGAGGCGCCGCCTTTTCTGTCCGCGGTGGAGGTGGAGGATTAAATGATCTGTCTTCTTTGTTCGGAGGCTCCCGATCGTCTGATGAATTCAATCCCTTCGCCTTTCTAAACCAGTACGTGAATGGTCTCCAGGCACGTGGTGCGAACATTCAGCTTGTTTTTGAGGGGCCGGGTGGCGGAGGGCTGGGACATGGGGTTGATTTTGGGCTGCCTTCGAATCTTGGTGACTACTTTGTTGGGCCGGGGTTGGAGCAATTGATTCAGCAACTTGCCGAGAACGATCCTAACAGGTATGGAACCCCACCTGCATCGAAGTCTGCAGTGGATGGGTTGCCAGATATAAAGATCACCAAAGAGCTATTGGCCACAGATTCATCCCAGTGTGCCGTGTGCAAAGACAGCTTTGAGTTGAACGAGGAAGCAAAGCAAATTCCTTGTAAACATATCTACCATAAAGATTGTATATTACCTTGGCTTGAGTTGCATAATTCTTGTCCAGTTTGTAGATACGAGTTACCCACTGATGACCCAGATTATGAAAATCGAAGAACTGGGCAAGTGAGCAATAATAGCATAAATAGTAACAATAATAATTTAGGCATGGCTTCAGGTGGTGGAGGTCAGGAGACTGGCACTAATGATAATCAATTACCAAGAACAATGGAGAGGAGGTTTAGGATTTCACTGCCATGGATTTTCAGAGGTCTTGATTCGCCAGCAGAGACAAGCAACAGTGGAGGTGGAGCTGGCAGTAACCAAGGACGGAACACTGACGGCAATGAGAATAGTGGGGCATCAAATGCAGGCTCTGGAGGAGGACAGGCTAGAGAGGAGGACCTGGACTAAAGTATGTCGATTATGTAAAATTTTTCCTGTACTTTTGTGCTGAAGTGATTTACTCTTCTTGTATGTTTATATATTCAATTACAATGCAATGTGCTTGAATTGTATAAGGGAAATGAGTATAAAATTTGAATATGATGTGAGACATGTAATTGTTTAATTGCATTGCTTCATGGACGGGGGAACAGCCTTTTACATTCATATTTACAAGGCATTGGATAATTTTGCTATCCATTGGGAAACCAATTTTCTGGTCTTAAAAATAGTTCACACTATACGAGAAGAAATGCACGAATTAACCAGTTTGTCTTTCATTCTGCGTGGTTCAGAAATGTGTGTTCGTGGGTACTGTTGCAAAATCTGCATTTATGAGCTTTCTGGGAAAAGCTCATCCCGTATCTGCCATCTGTCTTATTATTCTGTTACAAAATTGCAGTCAGTTGTGCAATTGATGCAAAACACGTATTTCTTGTGATGACTGTCTTTTCAACAGGTTGCTGAATTTGTTTGTTCTTGCACTAGATTTTCTGATTGTCATGAAGTTGCCACAGTCTAAGGCGGTGACTGTGAAAACAGCCACGTGGATTGAAAATTTCTGTAAACATGACGTGTAATTTACAACCAATTGATTGCAATAGTCTTCATCGAAGAAGTCCCATTTGAAGTTTTTCTTTTGACATGATTCTGAAACTGACAAGCCAGTCCTTGGTTTGCTTTTCAATTTGCGTTCATCTAATGGATTATTGAAGCTTTCACATTAACAACACAAAAGCTGACTTTTCCATTGAAATAAGAGATATTTAACTAAATGTAATTGCATAAATGAATAGGGGTTCTTATTTACACAATATTGATTGGGATACCATCTTTATGGCTTGTTGGGTATAAGAGGTTATTCCCATCTTATAAAGGGATCGTTAATTTATAGACTTGTTAGTCTAATAGTGATTTTCATTTTATTTTATATCTGAGAAGTTGATAAAATCAGTTTATTAGGTATTGTTTCTCCCTAGTTCCGAGCATAACAGGACAAATGCTTAATTATGGTAATCTAAGATATCCTGTCGCTTTTTGGTCCCAGATTCTCTCTCTCTCTCTTTTAATTAGCCCTTTTTCGCTAAACATATCATGCATTTATTTACTATGTATTGTTTATGTTGCTTTTGTTTTGCTTGATTTTTATATAAATGCATTCTGAAAGGATATAAAAAGGGTGAACAAAATATATTTTTTGATATTTATGGATGATTTATTGATGCACGCGAGAGAATTGCCAACTAGATCATGAATCAATATGCTCAATTAAAGAGGTGCTGACTGGGACCAATATGAGCAGATTGCTTTGGCTGGGGCCTTGTTGATGTTTACTTATTCTATTTAGTCCACGTTGTTTTAGTTTATTTCACGTGTGTTTTACATCTTTGGAAGAGAGTTTAGTCTTTTGGGAATGCATAAAAAACTTGTTTAAGAGCTTTTATGGTTGATAGAAGCATTATTTTGTTATTGATTAGAATTGATAGTAGAAACCCCCTATAGACGTTTTCACGTGCGATATACTCCCTTACCTATTGGAAATCTAAAACACTCCCCTATTTGAAACCTTTTGTGCGAAAAAATCCTCTGCTGTCGAGATTTGTTAGATTTGTCATTGAGAACAGTAAAAAATGCCAAAAGTAAAAGGAAATTATTGCAATTTTAGTACAAACTTTTTATTTTGTACAAATTAAATCCAAATTTTTTACATGTGTCACCCACAATCCCAAATCGTTGAAACTTTATTTTGCACCCCACCTCACCCCACTTCATCTTTTTTCCCAAAACTAAAATACATTGATGAAGATTTCTCCTTGTGTGTGTAAAGTATGGTTAATAGTTAGTTGCCAAAGATCATAATTCTCCTTGTAATAATTAATGCTTCAATTCTCCTTTTTTTTCCACTCTACATCATCTGCTCAGTCCCAGTTAGAAAACAGTACACAAATCACTTTACATCATCTTCTGCAAAGACCTAGCTAGAATGAACTCTCCATGTGTTGAGCTTCCCTTCTGGGTCATTGAATGAACTCTTCAGCTCTTGCAAACACTTTACATCATCTTCTGCAAAGACCCAGTTAGAAAGCAGTACAGAAATCAGCAACAAAGAGGTGAATATGGATCTGCTATGAAGAGGAGTCATTGTTGATGATTCTGTAAAATAATATGGGAGTCCACTGAATTAGGGAATTCTATCCCATGATAACCGAGTTTAGGCTTAAGGTTCGAGCTTAATATGGGATCCAAAACTAGTGAAAGGACACACCTCAGATGTAATATGGGATCTACCAAAATCTTCACCAATCATAAAATATTTTGTTTGATTCTGCCGGGCGGTTGAAGCTAGCAGATTTAGGATCCATCGAATGGTTTGGTGTTTCTGAGGAAGGGTTCATGATGGGGGTTGTGGGGACGCTGTATTACGTGGCACCGGAGGCGCTGATTGGGAGGGAGTACAATGAGAAGGTGGATGTATGGAGTGCCTGAGTGATTTTGTACATTATGCTGAGTGCGGTGCTGCCGTTTTATGGGGAGAGGCGGGTCAAACTTTTGAGGCAGTTTTGAGATGGAATTTGAGGTTTCCGACTCGGATTTCCTGGTCTATTTTGCCAGAGGCCAAGGATTTGTTGAGAAAGATGATTTGCCTGGATTTTTGGGGAAGAAGATGAAGTTGGGTGTAAAATGAAGGTTTAAAAATTTGGGATTGTATTTGGTACATATAAAAAAATCGGATTTAATTTGTAAAACAATAAAAAGTTTGGGTATTGAAATTGCATTTATTCTTTTTTTTTTTTTTTTAATTTTAGCATTCATCACTATTTTTAATGGGAAATCTAATGGACCTTGAGGGTAGAGGGTTTTTCGCACAAAAGGTTTGAAATAGGGGGTTTTTCTATTATTTTCAATAGATAGGGGATATATCGCACATGAAAATGTTTCTGGGGGGTTTTCTGCTATTAATCCCTTATTGATTAATAAAAAGCTTGAAGAACTTTGGAGCCTTTTCTCCAATTCTTTATTGATCCTGTTTCAGTATTCTCACGAATCATTGGATCTTATATTCATTCTTGAATCAACAAAATATTGATTGGTCAGTTCCCATTATTCCTTTGGAATCAATGAACTTCTAGTGCTTGTTTGCCATATTTCTCACTTCGCGCTGCATCATTTATGTTTGATAGGACCTCTTATATCCTAATTTGTCCCTTTCGTAGATGTATCATAAAGGTATATAATTCTTATCTGGAAATAATTGATTTCATATTTGTCAGAATAATTTTTTTAGAATGCAACTACTGAAGTTTTTTAGGTTGATGATTTGAATTGGTTTTGCTTGAATGGATTCAAGATTAGTACGAGAAAAATAAGGGTTTATAGGATGAAAGAGGTGCAGATACATCGTGGGTGCTGTAAGTAGTACCTGAGAAATTAATGTCGTGGGGCAGGGGTAATAACTGATTAGGCTTGTCCAATTCTGGTTGTTTGGGTTTGGATGATGACATTTATGGCGTTGTACATAGAGGTTGATTGTACCTGCGATCTCAAAAGAGACTTTGACGCCTCAACTAAGACTTCATGTTTCTTTTTAGATGCCCTCTGAGCTTTCAAAGGAAAAAAGTGGAGTCTTTGAGAGGGTGGTGTGAGTAGTTAAGATTGCCTATTTTTTTTCATGGAGGAAGTTTACTGTCGGTGTTTAATCGCGGTTTATGCATTTTGTGCACCTCCCATCGTTTAATTCTTTTATTTGGATGGTGATTAGCTTACATGTTCATCATGAATACTGATTTGTTCATTTTTACTTTTCTTTTGGAATGGAGTTGTGTTACTTACTGAACTATGGCATCCTAATGTGCAGCCAGGGATGTCAACGGGATGGGGCGCCTTGGTGCTCGGGTTCTTTGGGTAAAATTGCCATCCCTACAGTGCAGGATTATATCTGTCTGTGGACCTTAACTGGATAAATACCACAAACAAACACATGCACACACACACAGATATATGTATCAGACAGACGTAAAAAGATATATTGGATTATGATAATTATACAAGGAACTTGGCCTCAGTATCCTTTCTGCATCATTGTGGACACGAATAGGAAACCTAAGGATGTTAGACTTGAGAAACTGCAGGATTTACATTGGAACGTGAAAAGGGGAGAAGCAGACTTGTTTTTCCATATTACTAGATATTGCAGACTGTAAGGTTGTGTCATTTCCTAGCATTTCCGGGTCCCTGGAAACTATCTGTTGGTGTTAATATTGAATATCTAATGTTAACAAGAGTATATTATACATTTGGGTATGTTTTATTACATCGGATTACTCAGATGCACTTGTTTTGAAGAAACAAATGTTATTCAAGTTTTATCGAACAATGTTAAATGTTAAATTTTTAATCTCTCTTGTTTGGCTATGCACATGTTAATTCATCTCCAAATTACTCGTAATTTGATTGGTAGCTTTATCTGAATGGTTGTTCGTTCAAGAATTCTTGCATAGATAATTCATACTCACCCATACATCATGTTCTAATCTAATATTTCAGTTCTTCCATGTTTCTTTAGTATTTGATTAAATTTTTGGTATCGTCTTGTTTTGGCAGGGGGAAAGCAGGGAGGAAGCAAGAGGAATGTATTTTCATCTCCAAAACAGGCATTTGTTTGAAAAGAAAGGATCTTTATGTACAATAATGGATTCAAGTTGGTCAGTCTTAAGAGTACTTACTATTTGCTCATAAATAAAATTTCTAGATTTTGATTTTTGAATTTGGTTTTTAATTTTTGTCCTTGTTTGGTACACATTAAAATTTTCATTCGCATTCTTCTATTCATTTTCAACCACACATTTTTCAATAAAATAATATTTTTCATCACATCAATAACTTTTCTTTCTTTTTTCAACCACAAATTCTTCATCAATCTACTATTTCAAAATACATTCTTTCAAAATAATATGGTTCAAACACACCCTTGGTATATATTTCGTTGGGAACTTTTATTTTAAAATACAATTTCTTTGCTTAATGCACATGCCTCCACTGTACTTTGATCGAGCTGTTGATGACTGTTAAATAAATTGGTTGTCGATCAAGTCAAGTACATAGGTTGGTTCCCTATGCTGTAGTAAAGGTGTAAAAACGGGCGGTCCAAGCCGGCTCGGACTGCAAGGAAGGTAGCCCAGTCTCGGACCGAGCTGAAAATGGACCGGCTCGGACCGGGTCAGGAGAGGCCTGACCCGGTCCAGACCACGCATGGCCCGTAGGCCTGCACGTCATTTTTATTTTCTCCTCTCCCAAAAAATAACGGTAAA
>OU503043.1:13566836-13584616 GCA_912172775.2 Fraxinus pennsylvanica
AATTTGTGATCAAATTAGTGAAATAGAGGAAGACAGAATTAAAGAAGTTTTCAAGGAATTGAAGTAGAAGGTAGATGGTGGAATTAGAGAAACTTTTGTATTCCAAAAGGATACCAAACAAAGAAAGCTTTTACACATACAAACACACTAATATTCCATCTGTATTTAAATCCTAACCTCTTCTTATGCCCTGTGGTCTTTTAAACCTGCTTTAAACAAGGCCAAAACTGGTGGGATGTGGTGGGTTGGGTAAAGAAATCCAAATTTATCCCAAACAAACAGATAAAAACTACAATCAAAAGTGGGAAGAAGAAATATAGAAACAATACATATGTAATGCGCTAAAATCAAGTAAACGGACGGTATCGTGACAAGTAATTAAGTGGATGTGAGTCTAAGTATCGTTCTCACTAGAACTAGTATTCAATTAGGTTTCCATTTAACACTAACTCTAATCGATAACAAAATAATATAAGAGAGAGGCTAGGTTTACCGGCGGTGGGTGACAAACACCCTGACCGGCCCCTCACATTGGGAGGGGCCCACATTTTTTTTCAATTTTTTATTCATGTGAGGCCAGCCATCATGTGAGAGTTTGTCAATTTTTTTTTGCACAAATCAGTTTTTTTATAATATAAATGATTTATATTTGTTAATTACATCTATAACTAATCTAATTATCAACCTAACACGATAATTGAAAAGCGGTTATAAATGCTTGAGTAATGGCACACTAGATCCACAAATCCTCCAATATTCATCCATTATAATATCAATTTCATTATTTGATACTTATTTAAATTTGAAGATCAATGTTCCTATTTTAATAATAATATATCCTGAATAGAATTAAACACATCCTCACGTCTGACCCTATTATATCTGTATGAAGGATGTGAAAACATGAAGATGCATTAAATTACATGAACATTCACAAGATTATGCAAAGTATAGCGGTATATTTCTATCATTTATTGAATTTTACTATGTTTTTTATTACGTACTATAATTTCTATTCCTCCTCTATAATGTAAATAAAAATCACAAATCAATTCAACTAGTCGACAAATAATTGAAAAACATTAAGGACCTAACAATCGTTCAAACCAAACAAACGTTAATGTAAAAATTTAAAATTAATATCAACATTTCATAATATAGGATTTGTCGTTGTCCTAGTGTCTGTATAATTAGTTGAGCATCATATGATATCAGTTGTGTTGAGACAACGTCACTCAGAGTTAACACGTGGAAAGAAGATAAAATACAATCTTAAAATCTTGAATCTCTTCAGTACTCCTTATCAATCTTCTTGAATCTCCTTCAAACTCTAAGTAATTGCATAAATTTTACGTAAGAATATGCCTTTTTAAAAAAACTTCTCTAAAGCTTGTAAAGAATATGTATGTTGTATCTAAAAGCTTCTCCTCAACTTCTCCCCTTGAATATGTATGTCGGGAACTACGTTGCGATTACATGGTAGTAAGTGTTGCGATGCCATACAAGAACATAGAAGTATCGAGACATCTATATGACCAAGACCTTGTCACGAGTTAGATTTGAACCAACACTTATGGGAAAGGAAATTCACTATGATTCAAGTTCATGTTATTTTACTAGCTGCACGAAGTGGTAGCGAAGCTCAAGTGGTAATGCAATTCCGCGGTGAGCATTGTAGTCCCCTATGGCATGGTATTGATATAGAGCTTGCCGGCGAACAATACACCCCTTGCGATTGCATTATAGGAGCCTTGTGAATGCAAGGTTCCCTATTTTCATCCACTATGTAGGTTCCTGAATTTTCTCCTCAGTTTAGTTCGAGTCCTTCCTTATTCGCACCATGGATCCTTCATTTTAAATATTTACACTTTGATTCTCCTCATCCACAGTCATCTGAAATTGATCATTTTCAAGTTTCAAAGTTTGCAATTAATTCTAAACTTTTCAAATGTAGGATTTATCTCCTAGAACTTGTGAGTTTACTCTGATTGCTCTCCTAGTACATGTTGATCACGTGCAATCCAATTTATTTCTACTTGCTCTGAATCAACTCCAATTATGTTCAAAATAATTACCCTGAATTTAGTTGATATCAGGTCAACTAGCAATATTTTATCAAGTTTCGATTTCCAAATAAACATGTAAAAACACTTTATCAACTAGCATTTCTTTAGACAAAACCCTCGATTTACCTATTTTTCTATATATTATGAAAAAGTTCTATTCATAGGTAATTTTTAATGCATTTCTTTAGACAAAAACGTCTTTTTTGCTTCATATTTTGAAAATCACTTTGAAGTTGATATGTAAGTAACTTTTAATGGGTTTTAAAATATTTTTACATTAAAGTTGAATAAATATCTAATCAAGAAACACCCTCATAAGTCAATCAACACAAATATCAATTTTAATCAATATACTCAGTCAAGTCAACAAGATTAAAATATACCTCCTGTCCTTTTGCCTATAACATTTTTATTTTGTCAACTTGAGCTTTCAATGAAATGAATTATTTTCCTTGCTAGATTATGAGTCAAAAAATGGGTTTTTTTAAAAAAAAAAATTAGCTATCTTTAGATGATTCATAATGACTAATTATTGAGGAGAAGAAACCTAATAATTTGTTCATGAAGTTTATCGATGCTTATTTCTGAAGTAAGACTAAAGTATCTAAGAAAATGAATATAAGATATAAGCTTAAATTAGGTAAGTCCGACGTTCAACCCTTATTTGGTGAGCACCTCTCGACATAGACCATTTCGTGGGCAGAAAGACGAGCTACTCCGAGCCTCGCTCTCTTGATGGCACGGTCTTTTTTATTATTATTATTTTTTTTATTTTAAAAAATTTGCTAAAAAAATTAAAGAAAAAATTTTGTTGGACCCACTAAGCCACAATTAGTTGGCTGATGGGTCTGATGTTTAGTTTGTCTGATAATAAGGGAACAAGTTACACAAATAATGTGGGCGTGTAATGGCCCTTGATAATTATTTTTTCAACTCTTCTTCTCACGACAATTTGCTATTGTCTGAATCACTACAGAGGAAGATATGGATAATTACAAGTTTTCAGATGTACGATAAATGAATGGTAACCAAGAATGTTTTTTTTTCTTATAGTCCTCTATGTTTAATATTAGTGGGCACGAAGTCGAGCCAAACTATTACTAACCGACGCTTTTGTTCTCAAAAATCCTACTTTTTTTAAGTCTCGAAAAAAGTTGCTTGCATCATATTATCAAATAATGCATGTCGATTGGCATTCTTCCTTCCTCACCTGCCTTGTCACTACAAAAGGTAAAGAGGATGTCGAAAGGTGGGTCGTGATGGGAAAGAGAAAGACGAGGAATGAGGAAGACTGGCCACTAGAGAGGGCAAAATTCCGTGCACAGCATTGTCCCTACACGAATGAGATGGTGATTTCCCTGCCNTGCACAGCATTGTCCCTACACGAATGAGATGGTGATTTCCCTGCCTGAATTCCTCAAATCCATCCCCATTCCCGAATTTTTTTTATATATTTTTTTTCAATTTAAATTAAATTTATAAACTATATTAAAATTAATTAATTAAATGGGATGGTAAATAAGATTTTTTTATTTTTATAATTTGGGTCGGTCCTATTATCTCCTCCCTTCCCGAAAATTCCCAATGTGTGGGGATGGCAACGGAGAAAGGGTGGCTGGGACACGGATTTCTCGAAAGTTGGGAAGAGAAAGAGGGGAAAAGATTAGACGGGGCATGGCGAAAGTGATTTATTTCTTCTTCCTTTTTATTTTACCAAAAATTATTCAATATGCTTTTAAAACAATGTATCATATTCAAATGAAAGGCATGAGATGTTTGAATCAAGGTTTTAAAATGCGTAATACATGACAATGCGTTTTAGTTGAGCATCAAATATTACAAGTACATGTGTGCCAATGCAAAAAAATATGTATAATTATGCGTTTTTAATTTTAAAAATTATTTTAAACGGATAGATAAATAAATAAATATTACATTATTTGAACTATATACATATTCTGGAAATTCAAAAAATAACTTATTTTGATTGTTCTAAACATTAAAACTCTACAGATTGCTATATATAATTTATGGACCTAGGTGATTTGGGTAATTTGATATTTGTTGGACCCAAATTGCTTCTTTTTTTTTTTTAAGTAATAAAAATGTGCTGAACTTTGCTAGGGTAATCTGGAGAAAATTTTTACCACAAACACGTGCGTATTTTGATATTTAAACGCGCACATGCGGTCAACGAAATGTGTTGACCGTATTATCACGAGCATGCCTCTTATTCAGGGTGTTTCGAAAATGTCCGGAGCATATGTGCACATTTTAAAACAACGATGGGTACTTAATTTTCAAAATCTAAAGTAAGCATCAAAATTTTGTGTTATTAAAGTTGAATACAATTTTCTGACATATTTTGGAATTAAATTTAAATCCTGGTTTAGTTTATCTTATGTTTTGGTCGAATCAAACATAATTTAGTCAAATCTGACCGTTTTAAGACATAGGAGGGACATGATAATTTTTCAATGCTTTCATCCTTCTTTTTATAACTTATAATAATTTTTATATCATATCGAAGTTTCCATGGTTGAATGGCCAAGCAGCCTAAATTATTGGAAACTAGTTCATTTTTTTAAAAGAAAACAAATTCATATAATCGTAAATTAAAAATGAAACCGAAATCGGAAAACATTCTATCCGAATATTCTCGAACATGAATTTTTAACCTACGAAGCAAGTTTATAGCTATTTAATTGTCAAAACAGAGTCTGTAAAACGACAACAGCCACAACTAACTTCTTTTAATAGACCACGATTCCAATAATACTAAAGCAATTAATCCATATTTTGAATACTTTAGAAAACCCAAATAATTAAATCTATAAATAAAGAAATGGAGTGGCTATGTAGCCTTATCCCCTTAATCCTTTGGGTGCATGTATTTGGCAAAAATGATAAAGACATTTGAATTGTGATTTATAAGTCATAAGATTATGGGGTACCCAAGATGTTGGATGCATTAATCAATTGATTTTCATGATATTCACTTCACTACAAGCTATTAAATGGGGCAGCATCATTTGATTGCATCTACAGTACTATTCTATTTGAAATGTAGGGCTATGGGCTCCATTCACATTTGTAGGTGACACTTTTTTGTGCATTATAATATATATTAAAACCTAAAACTTCATTAGATTATGATGAGAATGTTTTTATTATATATTTGTGACCTTCTCTCGTATGTGGGAATCGATTTGGTCGTAGAAGGATCGGATTGTATCCGAATAACAGGGGATACAAAAATGTAATAAGAGAGACGAACATTGAAGAGATTAATTGACAACAATAAAAAGATGGATGTCTAATTCCAATACAATACGTGTCTATGTGTGGCAAGTCATCAATATTTCAACAATAAACCATAAATAAAATGAGAAAAGTGGACAAGAAACATGTCTAAACTTGGGAACTAGGGATTAGTTATAGTCGTAAATAAACTAAAAATCATTGATGACTACTTTGCTAATTTATGGTGTGAGATACGTGCAATTTATTTATTTGAAATAATGTTCGACACTGTATAGTCGATTAAAAATTTAGAATTGTCACCATTCTTGAGTTATTGGCTTATATTGTAAAGAATCAAAGATATAACAAAATTCGTTTTGCATCATATTTATATAAGAGATTATTTGGTTCGGGCCGAAGAAGTAACGTCATTCAAACATTATCAAACTGACTGCAATATTTGAATGCTCCATCACTATTTGATATTGTAGTGTTTCTTTGTGATGTCAATTATAGTTTGTATCATTTCATGTCTAGAAAAGGGAACATAGTGACCCATAAATTGGCATCCTTTAATACCTCAGGCCCAATCTCTACTACATGAATTGATTATATTCTGAAATTTATTTCACACGATATGTGGAGTAGTGATTTAACCTTAAAATTTGCCATTGAGTTTTTCAAAGAATGGCTTATAGCAAGAAAAAATTGAATACCTTGTGACGATTTCCATTGGATTATATAAAGCAACAGTAGGTAAATGAAGTGAGACACAATACCTTAGGGCATATATTTAATTTGACTAACAAAGTAACAATCAAGATCATAAATATTATTGGTCATACCATTTTCACAGATGTCAGTATATAGATAGGGTATGTGATGGAGGACAGTGGTGGCCGGTGGTGGTGGGCCACCGCTCTCCGACGTTGCTGTCAATGCTTTTGTATTCTTTATATTCCATTAAGGAAATGTCGTGTCAAAGTGGTCTTTTTAGAGCATCTTCAATGGAATCATGGATTGCGTCAAAAAATGTATCAATTTCCTCAAAATATTACATGGTAATAAAAAAGATGAAGAATGTCTAGCGCATCATTCATGATTCACCAGTCGAAATCACTTAAGCTTTTTATAACTTAATTTCATTTAAAAAAGGTGTGTTATTTCTCGTAATTTATCTCCACTCTTTCTGTACATTCTCTTTCTTGTGTGTATGTATATATATATATAATTCAAAATCTAATCGCTTATTAATACTTTTAATGCAAAATTAAACTTTCATTTAAAATAACTTCCCACAAACGGTTAACGAAATAAAAGGAAATCTTAATATAATCGATCCAGTTGCAATAAGCTGGAACCAGTAGCAAAAGAAGCATGTCAACAAATTTATTGCCATCTCTAGTCATAAAGTAACACGATTCACATCCTATATTACTAGTAGAAACTACAGCGTTAGAAATTTTTAAACATTGAGAGTGATTGATCAATTCTACAAGTGTTCTAATCGTGATAAGTAATAAAGTAGACATATGAGTTCGAATTATCATCCTACAGAGATTAAGTACTTACCTTCAATTTTATTTTTATTTATGTTAGGTCATAATTGTAATTGGATATTTCTCTGTCCAAAATCATTGTTAATTGAGTTGTAATTAAAGTCAAAGAGTTGAAAATTGGTAGTATAGGTTGATGTGTATAAAAGTAGTGTTGCCCGAACTCGATCTTATGGGCCCGATCTGAACCCACCATTATTGGGCTGATAGTAAAGTCGGGTCTTGGATCGAGGTCTGGTCTTATCCTAACTCACCTGTCTTCTTGACCTTATCGCTCATTTCCTAGGAATGCTAATCCTATTTGAATACAAATCCCAAACTTATTACAAATTTGATTATAACCCAAACTGTGGACTTCTAACATAACCCAAACACCTTGTATAACAAGGATAAATACTACAGATAGATGAGTCCTTTTAGAATTCCACCTCCTACCTCTATAAATATGTGACCCATCCTCATTATTTAGGTACATTTTTCAATAATATCACAGCATACAATCTTTTACAGAGTTCTTCTCTCTGACTTAAGCACCGGAAGACCGACGATGACATACCTCAATGCCTTTGTTTCAGGTATTGAAAAGGGTGATCGTACGGAGTTCAATCAGCCAATTCGAATTCATTCAGGTGCAAGTTTTTGGTAGCATCATTTGGCGCTATCTGTGGGAAACGCTACCCAAAGCCAAGGTTGACACACATTCAAGACATCTTCCAACAAGCTCATCCGCTCCTAACCGACCCCTTACTGGAGACCATCCGGGTCCCCAGGAGATATCATTCGGAGAACCACCACACCCGTCGGTAACAGTTGTAACTGACCCCATCAACCATCTCAACATATACACAGATATCATGAATTTGCCAAGGTCGCACCCAACGCTGTAATGTGCAAGGTCGTTCTTCAGATACTTACCAACGCAGCTAGGGATTGGTTCTCCACATTGGAGCCCAACTCCATATCTTTCTTCTCAGACATGGCTGACAAGTTCTTTGCATTCTTTGCCAGTAGTAAACGCACCAAGAAGATAGTCACGTCACTCATGCAGATGATTCGCAATTTCATGAAAATGTTCAATAAGGAAAGACTTATGATCCTCGTTCTACACATCACTACTGCAGTCTTTGCTCTAACATGTGCCGTAAGATGTGAAGCATTTAAGATTTCTCTGTCAAAGATCCCTCTAAAGTTTATAACCGACCTACTAACCCGGGCTGAGAAATACATCAACATGGAGGAAACCATGTTTCCGAGAAGAGATGCCCCGCCATTAAAGAAGGTAGATCTAAAGAGGCCACATGAGTCTAACTAACGTCTGGATCCTTTCCAAAGTAAACCAAGGCAAGACCCTCCTCTAACACCTTTCACTCGCTTGAACACCATAATGTCTAAGATTTTGATGGAAATCAAAGACCTTAAAGAGTTGAAGTGGCATTCGAGACTACGGTCTCCATCTGAAGCCCGTGACAAAAGTAAGTACTGCGACTTTCATCGAGATCATGGGCACACGACCAAAGGATGCTTCGCCTTGAAGCATGAAATTGAGGCTCTCATCAAGAGGGGTTTCCTAGGTGCTTACGTCAGTTATGACAATCGCCAGCGGAACAACCAACCGAGATTACTATTAATATCATTGTCGAAAGAACGGCCTCGAGAGGGGACTCCAACAGCGGGCTAAGCAATACTCTAGGCAATACCTCTAGATCTCGGCAATGTAGAAAACATTACCTTTGGGTCAAAGGATTTAGAGGGCATGTCTTTTCATTATAACAACTCTCTGGTTATATCGGAGATCATTGCTAATTTTGAGGTATGAGAATTCTGGTGGATAATAGAAACGCATTTAACGTACTGTCACATGAGGCCTTCTTTCAGACGGGTATATCAACTGAGCAGCTCAAGCCGATCAAAACTCCCCTTCAAGGGTTCGGAGGTAGTGTCATTATTCTAGAAGGCATTATAGGGTTACCTCTTACATTGGGATCAAAAGGGAGGCAGGCAACACAGATCACAACTTTTCAAGTAGTTCGTGCCCCTATGGCCTACAATGTCATACTTGGAAGGCCCTTGCTTAATAAGATCAAGGCAATTGTCTCAACTTTTCACCTAGCAGTGAAATTCCCTACAAGTAATGGGGTCGGAGTAGTTTGAGGAAGTTAAATAGTGGGTAGACAGTGCTATGTTAACAACGTTTGGGAGATCAAGGCTGATGTCAAGCAACTTTCTGAGGTCGTGCTTGACCTCAAGCATCATGGGAGGCTTGCCCCGGTAGAAAAGATGGACAAGGTCGAGCTGGGCCTGGAAGAAAAGTTACCATCGGTCGAGGTCTTGATCCTACAACCACGACCCAACTTGTTAGCTATCTGTCTCGCAACATCGATGTATTCGCTGGAAATGTCAAAGATATCCTCGGAATAGACCCTGAAGTTGTAGTACACAGACTCAACATAAACCCAGATGCAAGACCTGTGAAGCGAAGGAGGAGACAATTTGCGCCAGAACGAAGGGAGGTCATACGGGAAGAAATTGCTAAGCTCATCAAAGCGAAATTCATCCGGGAAGTCCAGTACCCCGATTGGCTTGCTAGCGTCGTTCTTGTTAAGAAAGCCAATAGGAAGTGGGGAGTATGCATTGATTTTATATATCTAAACAAAGCATACCCTAAAGACTACTATCCACTACCTCATATCGATAATCTGGTCGACAACACCTCAGGTCATAAATTATACAGTTTTCTGGATGTATTCTCTGGCTATCATCAAATTCTTATGGCAAAAGAAGATCAAGAGAAGACCGCATTTATGGCTGATTCAGCCATCGACTACTACAAGGTCATGTCATTCGGGTTGAAGAATGCAGAAGCTACATATCAAAGACTTATCAATAAGGTCTTTCCTAACTTGATAGGAAAGAATATCGAGGAATACGTGGAGGACATGGTCGTTAAGAGCAAGTAAGTGGATGGTCATATCTCGGACCTTGAAGAGGTCTTCTCCACACTATGAAAGTACAAGATGAATCTAAATCCCACGAAGTGTGCATTTAGAGTGGCTTTCTACAAGTTCATAGGAGATCACACATAGAGGAATAGAGGCCAACCCTGAAAAGATCCAAGCATTGATATCTATGGAAGCTCCGGCATGCAAAAAGGACATTAAAAAATTATCAGGTCTCCCGAGCAATAGACATGTGCCTTCCCTTTTCAAAATCCTAAGGGGTAACCAGAGCTTCGATTGGAATGATGAATGTAATATAGCCTTTCAAGAGCTGAAAGAGACTCTGTCAACACCCCCAGTCCTCACCAAGCCAGAACCGGGTGATACGTTGTCATTATACTTGGCCATTTCTGAGAACGCGGTAAGTGGAGTGTTGGTGAAGGAAGTTGGAAAGGCCCAGTGACCCATTACTATGTGAGTAAAGTACTTCTTGACGCAGAGACTCGATATACATTGGTTGAACAACTTGCACTTGCGTTGGTTATAGCTGCTAGGAAGCTACTTCAATATTTTCAATCTCATCCAATCGTTGTGCTCACCGATTAACTACTTAGACACATACTTCAGAAAATAGACGTGTCGGGAAAAATATTAAAATAGGCGATTGAACTTGCAAGTTTGATATAGATTTCAAGCCGCGACCCGCAATTAAGACGTAAGCCTTAGCTGACTTCATTGCGGAACTTACCCCAAGGCGGAGCAATACCTTGGAAATTTGGGAAATCTTTGTAGATAAAGCATCGAATAGTTCGCGATCGGGCACCAAAATTATCATCACTAACCCGAACAAGACTACCGAGATGCAATGCACGTTTAGGTTCGAATTTGAGGCCACCATAAATGAAGTAGAGTATGAAGTTGTCATCCTAGCTCTAGAACTGGCATACAACTTTGAACTTGATCATATCAAAGTTTTCAGCGACTCGCAACTTGTGGTTGGTCAGATCGAGGGTGTGTTTGGGAGAAAAGATGAGAAGATGAACCTGTATTGTTTAAAGGTGTATGACCTTCGGAGATGATTTAAAAGATGTGATATCGTCAAAATTGCTAGAGCTGATAATACAATGGCCGATGCACTAGCTAGACTTATGTTCATAGGGATAGATGGACTAGACAGAACAATACACATGAAGATGGTGACAGAGCCTAACATAAATCAAAAGCCAAGTATCATGGACATTGATCATGAGCTTTCTTGGGTAGATCCAATATTGGAATACTTAACTAGCGAAACCTACCATCTGATCCTCGAGAAGCGAGAAGTATTAAGACTAGAGCATCGAGGTACTTCATGATTGGATGAGTCTCACACTACCCTATCTCAGACCCTTTGAGTCCATCAAAGCCCTAGCAGAAGTTTACGAAGGTATATGTGGAAATCATTAAAGAGCTCGTGCACTTTCCTACAAGTTCATAAGGTATGGGTATTACTGACCCAACATGAAGAGGATGCATCGGACTACGATAGGAGATGTGACAAGTGCTAGAGCTTCAGTAATTTGATATATACTCGATCTAAAGAACTAGCTTCCATCCCATACGCTGCCCCTTTTGAGCATTTGGGAGTCGACATCCTTGGACCTTTTCCTTTGGCAAGAGGTCAACTGAAATTCATTGTTGTAGCAGTAGAGTACTTCACCAAATGGTTAGAAGCAGAGCCATTGGCCATAATCTCAGAACATAAACTCAGGTCATTCGTGTAGAAGTCCATTGTGAGTAGGTTTGAGATACCAAAGGTGCTGATAACAGACAATGGAAGGCAATTTGATAATTCGCTATTCAAAAAATTTTGCGCCAACCTCGGGATTGACCATTGCCTAACTTCAGTCTCGCACCCTTAGAGTAACGGTCTCACGGAAGTAACTAATCAGATCATATTGCAAGACTTTCGAACAAGGATCGGGGGTGCCAAGAATTGTTACCATACTTTGGACATACAGGACTTCCCATAAGAAGGTTAAAGACTCCTTTCATGTTAGCTTTTGGCGTAGAGGCCACGATACCGATTGAGGTCAGTCTTCCGACACAAAGGATGCTCGAACCCTATGTTGAGGGACAAATGACTGAACACCTTGACCTGCTTGAAGAAGTACGAGAACAAGCCTAGCTAAGGGCCGCAAGCTATCAAAACAAAATAGCAAGATACTTCAACACTAAGGTGAAGACGATGAGATTTAGACTTGGTGATTTGGTCCTGAAGAAAGCAGTAGATTCTGGGCATCCTCCAAGGAAGTTAGGACGAGTATGGGAAGGGCCTTTCGAAGTTATATGGAAAGTAAAAAATGGTGCATACAGCTTGAAGGATAGCTCGGGAAAACCACTCCCAAGGTCATGGAACCATAACAACGTCAAAATTTATTACAAGTACCTGGTCAAGCAACCGGGTACCTAGGTAGTTTGGTTTTCTATTTCGTACTTATGAAGTTTTTCTTTGTTTTTACTTTTTGTCTTTGTTCTAGTTTGGGATTGCATGCCCTCCAATAGTTTAGTTAACAGTTATAGCCTATGTACTTCTTACTCTTTCATTATTTGAAATTCATTTCGACAATACGAACTCGTCCCAAACAAATCAGCATAAGGTTGTGCTCCGCGCATGCAGCTAACATATTAAATTAGCATAAAGTCGTACTTCGTACATGCAGCTAACACATTAAATTAGCATAAGTCCATGCTCCGCGCATGTAGCTAACATATTCAACTAGCTTAAGGTCGTACTCCGCGCATGCAGTTAACACATTAAACTAGAGTAAAGTTGTGTTTCGCACATGCAGCTAATACATTAAACTAGCTTAATGTCGTGTTCCGCACATGCAGGTGACACATCAAACTAGTGTAAGGTTGTACTCCACGCATACAGCTAGTACTACGAAATCACACTCAACCTCAATAGTGGGACCTATGTACACGATATTCTCTACAAAAAAATTACGTACTGGTCGAGATCGAGGTGTAGCAACCACTATCTACGTAAAACTTCAAAACAAAATCTCGATCTTATTACAAAACTTGTGCTCCTTTGGCCAAAACTTAGTCCAGTGTAATGCTTGAGCTAATTATTACTCGAAGCTCGAACTCATTTGGCCAAAACATGGTCAAGTGAAATGCCCGAGTGATTATTACAGAAACCTCGATCTTATTACAAAACTCGAGCTCATTTAGCAAAAACTTGGTCAAGTGAAACGCTCGAGCAAATTATTACTCGAAACTCGAACACATTTGGCCAAAACATGGTCAAGTGAAATGCCCGAGCGATTATTACAGAAACCTCGGGCTTATTTGGCCAAAAGTTGGTCAAGTGAAACACTTGAGCACTTATTATTGACAACTAAAGCTCGTTTGGCCAGAACTTGACCAAATGCAACGAACAAGCAAATTATTACTCAAAACTCGAGCTCATTGACCAAAACCAGGCCAAGTACAATGCTCAAGCTATTTATAAAATAAACTTGAGCTTATTGTCCAAAATTGGCCAAGTACAATGCTTGAGCTATTCATAAAATAAACTCGAGCTACTTGCTAGTCAAATAACATGCTCGAGGTTATCATACAAAATACACGAACTATAAACACACATGAACAGGAAATGAAGATAAAACATCGACTTAAAAAGGGCCCAGATCGAGCAATATACCTCGTTACATTTAAAAAAACAACAATTAGGGGGGCTAGTCTAGATCTGCAGGGTTTGCAGGATTGTCATGAGTAAGAGTCTTGACCTCTTCCCCTACATTGTCCTCAACCTCCGACTCTAAAAGCTCGAGCTCATTAACCGTCTTTAGATCCTCGATGAGGGGATTCGCGTCTTCAGGCAATTTAGTCCTAAAAACGGATCGAGCTAGTCTCAGGCCATAATGATATGACCCTGAGCCGTAATTCGCCAAAATTGTTCCAAACTCTTCAGAATTCTTGAAATCATCGACAACCTGAGTTCAGGCTCTGACAAGTTCTTCCTTGAACTTTTTCTTTGCATGGATGAGTTCAAGTTTGGCTTCATCTACCTCATCCTTCACCTCCCTGGTCTGTTCGATAGCTTTTCTCCTTTCAATCACGCGAGATCGCGCTCAACCTCGAGCTCTCCAATCCGCTTTTCTTTTTGCTCGTTCATTGCCTTGAGCTTGGTCCCTTTACTGGATGCTCCCGGGCTCTTCATAGCTAACCCCTGAGCCATGCTCAAGGTCTGTGAAACTGGACAGTTAAGGTCGGGGTAATAACTGAGAAATACAAAGAGTAAGTTCAAGGAATAAACCATACCTTTGAGGTCATGAGCTCGAACGTCATCACCCCCTCACCTGGCTCGACCTTATCGCGGTACTTGTTTACCAAACTCGGAATGAGTGGAGATCAGGCATGTTCCTCCAACACCGAGCTTGGTAGAGGCGCCTCGTCCTCTATGTCGAGTATCTCCAACACCGAGCTTGGTACGGGGAGTTGAGGTACTCGTTAGAGGAGATGGTTGTGACCGTTGAGTTGGGCTCCTTGATGTCTGCCCAATCCCACTGGGGATCTTGCTCGGGGCTCCATCTCGAGCCCGTTTCTTCCCCTTCGATGGGGCAGGTACTTTTGGCTTTAGGCCCTTAGCCTTGTGATGCATGTTTGCTAGAATCTTAGAAGGATCGAAAGACATTTCCAAATCTGTAAAAAAGAAGCGAGGCATTAGGTCAACCTTAGTTTGGAAGATAATAGCATAAAAAATAAGGGTTCAGGCACGTACCTTCGATTTCCCTCACGTTGACGAGGTCGAGGGTGTCATCCTCAAGAAAATAATCAACTTTGGCTGCAGGCGGTCGTGGTTCACTAGTCTCAACCTATATCTCTCCAAAACCTCGAAGTATGCCTCATCCTCGTTAAACATATCTTTGTCGGGACCTTCCACATCAGTTTTCCAACCCCGAAGAAAGCTTGGTGTGTCTGTTGTCCTAAACCGCCTTGGTCGATAGATACACAGAACAATTGTACCCCATAGAGAATTTTAAATGAAAAACCATCCTTAAAAGGTCAACCCTGGGCTCTACCCCAAGGCATCGACATAAAATGAAAACATAAACTAAGAGCCTCCACCTGTTCGGGGCCTATTGGCCTGGGCATATAAGAAAGGAGGTCAGGAAGTCGATGAAGAATGGATGGAGAGGCCACCTAAGCTCGGCCTTAAGGGCTTCCCTATAGAAGTTCATTTCTCCCTCTTAAGCATCTAAGACAGTTTCATTTGGTTCGAGGGTCCTAACGTCGCAATGGGGCATAACCCTGAACTCCCTGGCGACTTTAATGATCATGTGCTCTTTATACTTGGTCGCTCCTTTAGGGTAAGTCAAAATTGTCTCAACCTCGAGATGACCTATTATAGGTACGACCATTGGTATAATGGACTTATCCTCATCATTGGGGCTCCTAGTGTTCGAGGTCCTAGAGGATAGACTACTATTACTACTCGACCCCTCACTATTGCTACTCGACATTATGAAACTTAAAATAATAACTTAAAAGCTCGAACACTTACCTCTTAGATGTTCTCGCTCATAAAACCCTCTAAGGCCCGACCTCGATCTGCTTTTACCGAGATTTAAGAGTGAAAAGTGAAAAGTAAGAGGTGAAAATGGGGTATTTATAGGGGTCAGAGGAAGGTCAAGGTCTTACAATACTGGCCTTTGGATTATGCCACATGCCAGCATCTAAGGTCGATATTGCTCTTCCCTACACGTGTCCAACATGTATCAATACAGCTGTCACGCACTCGTGCTGTTCACCTCAGTACATCCTATCTCGCAACCCGGACTTAGGACTTTTAGCTGCAACCTAGATGCATGGGGGCCTATGATGTGTATAGAAGTAGTGTTGCCCAAACTCGAACTTATGGGCCCAATCTGAACCTACCATTATTGGACTGATAGTAAAGTCGGGTCGAATATTGAGGTTGGGTCTTATCCCTAACTCACCAATCTTCTTGACCTTATCACACGTTTCCTATTAATGCTAATCCTATCTGAATACAAACCTCCAACTCATTACAAATTTGATTCTAACCCAAACTGTGCACTTCTAACATAACCCAAACACCTTGTACAACAAGAATAAGTACTATAAGTAGATGAGTCCTTTTAGGACTCTACCTCCCACCTCTATAAATATGTGACCAAGCCTCATTATTTAGGTACGTTTTTCAATAATATCACGACATACAATCTTTTACACAATTCCTCTTTCTGACTTAAGCATCGGAGGGGCGATGAGACACACATCGATGCCTTTGTTTCAGGTATTGAAGAGAGCGATCATGTGGAGTTCAATAAGCCCGTTCGAGTTCATTCAAGTGCAAGTTTTTGGTAGCATCATAGATCATTAAGGAGTTAAAGATATCAAACATTGCTCAAGGAGAAAAAAGGTCGACGCAAAACCGCTCGCTAAACGTGCATGGCACGCTTGAAAGCTCAAAGCCATGGTGCTTGAGTGACAAACTCGTCGCTCACTAGGGGGGTGGGGTCTACTCGAGCGGCTTATTTATTCGGGAAACCCTAGTTCACGAATTTAAGCTGATTTTTCAGTCATATTCAACTTCAAACACTTCATATTATAAATATTCAAGTGTAGTTCTATCCCAGAGTATGATGAGTCATTATTTCATATTAGAGAACATATTATTGAAGATCCAAAACACATTTGAAAGATCCTTTGATTCAGACACAAGATCAATTCTTCATAATTATTCCTAAGCATTACTTTGCCATTGGTTGAACCTTTGTTTCATATAAAAATAAAATAAAATCCTTTGAATATCAAATACACATTTCATTTTTTTCTTGCTTCAACCAAAGATTAGAACACAAAATATCTAATGATCAAGCACTAAAAAGCCTACTTCACCTATAAGCGTTCAGAGTTTTGAAGTTAGAGAAGAGGAGCTTGGAATTTTAGGCTTCGGCACTCCAGAACGAGTTCGTTCTTTATAATCCAAATGGAGGGAAAAGTAGCCTAGAGTTGCTGGAAAATGCGGGTTGCACAATTGAAAAGTTCTTCGGTGATTTACAAATTGGGTGGTCAGAGTCAGCTAAAGTTTAGTAGTATTTGGACCAATTGTAAATCAACTTTTCTAGTGGATCTTTTTGACAAGATTTGTCTGGAGATTTTTTATCATTTTAAAGAGTTATTCAAAGGGTTTCCTTCTGTTATCAATTAATTTTCGTGTTATTTACTTTTTATTCTTTTGATTACGTGTGTGATCGTTTAACTTGAGGTTTAAATTTTATTTAACCTTAATCATCTAAAAACAATAAATAAGTGACATGTCGCTCTTTATTGGTTAATTCCGCATATTTCTATCTGAACGAAGTGATATATATATTTCTTACAATCTTGTTTCAATCTAAATTAATGTGGTAACCTATTATCAAATTAAGAGCTTTTAATTTAACTGATTTATATTAAGCTAATTTAACTAATAAAATTAGTGGAGGCTTCTGGGATTAAGTAGTAAAGAATTCTGATTTCACTTTTAAGTTATTTAATATTCATTTAATCAAAATTTGTTCAGCCCCTTTTTCATATGTATTAACAATTGAATTAATCAATTTTAGTCAGTAATCTAACTCGAGCAAAATTAACTGTATTCACACAACCGAATTTACTATATCTCTATGTAAATTTATATACATGTAAAAGTATTAATTTATAGGAATTCAATCAAGACCAAATAAGCTATAATAATCTCTCGATCTCTTATAAGTTACTTATTGCACGAATTAGACAAATGAATCTCCTCTCGGTCTTAATATTGTCCATAAATCAAATAATTAGCGATCACTCAATTGAATGTCAATTAAACACACAATAAATAATTAAATCAAAGTTGCATGAAAACCATTGAATTAAATAAATATTAAATATAAGCTATATCGTTCATTCTAAACAATCAATTATTTAGACAATCA